>OY748293.1:11152128-11486914 GCA_963556515.1 Nudaria mundana
CTGTAAAGGCAAAGTTTAGGTACACATAGGTAAGTACCTAACTATCATGGAGGTAATACGTACCTATACTTTGATGTATATAAAGGTTTTGCTGCCGAACTTTCTCTACATGAATATCACCGGTGATTTTCATAGTGGAGTTCCACAATAATATTGCACAAAACATTCTTGCCCATCCAAAAGTGCGTCGTCAGTCGTTGTCTGCTATAAAACTTCCCATTGCACAATTTTTCTGTATTTTTGTTCTTTGCAGAACAAAAACTACTAAGATTACTCATGAACCATGAATAAAATCTTTTTCATTAGCTTATATTTAATATTCACACCCTCAAACGTTGAGAGTAGAGAAAATTTAACCACGTACCTACTCCACAGCTACAAAACAGTACATTATAATGTAGAAGATATCTGTACAAACGCCGAGCGAGTGGTTGCGGGTAAGTTTCGTGAGGGCGTATAATTACGCGAGCGAGTAAACATATAAAGGTAATCCGGGCCGCGGCACAAAGTGATGCTCGTGAATAAATTAGCGCTGAGCACCTGCGGGGGACCGCAGCCTGCGATCCACCCATAGGGTTGCAGTGCTACCTATCTATGAGCCACTAGGTATATAATGTTCCAGATAGCTAAGCTGCATTTACGGGTAGTGGATACATGAAAAACTATGTTAATAGACTACTTATTAGCATACGATATGACAATATTTAGTCAACTTTAGAATGGTTTTTTTAACCAGCTGCTTTAACGTCAATTACCTGGTGGACTGGGAACGCCATGGGAAGGAAAACCCCAGGGTACCCGGGTGGCACCAAACACCAAATCTATTCAAAAGTTTACGCATGATTGCGCAACTAACATCATACTCGAATCTCATCTAAAATCAACATGGCTGTTCTAAATAAGATACTCGTATAGTCACAGCCCTAGTAGAGATAAGACATATCCACACGTACTCTTCATGCTAAAAGGCTTCATCACGTGCAGAGTTTAGATCCCGACTTGCGGCCGACGCTATGTGGGGCGCAATGAATGAATATGCAATTATTCGCAAGAGTTTACTGAGAGAGAGGACTTTAGGTTTTGATCCGGCCATACATCTTACTTCACTATAAAGAGTTGATTTTAAATTTGACTAAAAATAAGTGCCGTACTTCGGTAGGTATGTGTATTGCGAGTATTGATGATTTCTGAAATTAAACAATATTTTTATAAACGACTTGATTAGTGCAGGTCAGTGTTGGGACAACAAGGCAATTATGGCATCGGTCTTGCATCGCACCTCAGAATCAATCAGTGTATTTGACGACAAATTATTGACTAATTCATTGCAATGGTAGCACGATGACCGAAATTCCGGCAAACTGACATCTGTGACTCCACGAATACTTAGCCCCCTCAAACGTAGGTATTGGTAGAGACGCCTGGAGCCCGGACCGATTATCAGTCATTAACTATTATTATAATCATCTACTACCTACTATTAATAACACAGACTATAATACAATATAGTCTATATGAGGTAAATTGAGGTAATCTATAAAAATAGGAACGATTTGAATTTTTGTGTGTTTGTTCCAAATAAAAATTCTTACACCATCAAATTAAAACTTTTATATGTACTAAGTACATAAATTACCACAACTACGAAGCCTGGACGAACCGCTAATAAGATACAATTTGAACTGTTTATTAGAAGATGAATATTCCTTTATCGTATCAATTTATATACTTACTCATTCGTTTTATGTCCATGTTAAGAGTGGGAACACAAAGGGTGACATAAGGCCACGCGGCGTGCAATATTTGAAGAGAGAAATGACGTAATGACAGATAGTATCGGACGTTACGGTGGAAATTGAACTGGCCGGCGGCTAGCGCTATATTTCACTCAATACTTGAGCGAATGGACACTGGACAAAACAACCTGCTGTGAGCCTGATGGACGTTATGTGCCGGATGATAGCGTATACGAACAAATATCAACGCTATTGTTCGGAAACAACTATTGTTACTCTACATTGTATACCTATAGGTATGTATTGTATATCTCTTGTGTGTGCTTTGATAGTTATATAATACAGCGTAACTAATGTTTTATATAGACTTGTATGTACTTGAATTTTATAGGTATTCGAACATGGGGGTATAATACATTAAATACGTAAAATTTTAGTTACAATTTAGTTACCAAAGATTTGTTTACGCAACGCTGAATTATTTTATTTTACAGTTAACATCTTTTAAAGACATAGCTACGTTTGCTTTGATCGTAGATAATAAGGTATTATGTCAATAAGCTTCCCTGGCTTCCCAATTGCTCATAATAGGTAGGAGAGGTACCTACACCAAATTTATGAATATAAGCGAAATTTTAATTGTAAGTTTATAAATTGGTCCGGCTACAGCTGTTGTCCGAACTTCCGTGCGATCCCGTACCTTATATTACTAATGAGTACTCCTAATATTTATTTTTAAGAACGATACTAGCTAGGTATTATATTATATATAGTAATCTCATCCATATATGCTAGTGTTCGGAGCTGATATAAGTAGTGTCGGTAAACGTTCGAGATGTTGTTCGAGACGAAACACTTACTAATACTGAAACTATATCACAACATAAATACACTATCACTCACTCACCATCTTTGTTCATATTAGCCTGGAAACACTTGGCGAGTCGACAAGCTCGACATTGGTTTCTGTGTGTCTTGTCGACAGGACACCGCCCCTTCATTTCACCTCCTGCCTTGCACGTGTATACTCGGTTTCTGTGGATTGATCGCTTGAAGAAACCCGAACAACCTGTGATAATAACTTCATTTAGACAGACTTCTTCTTTCTTTAAAAACGTGGCTCCATCGATATCTATCGATGATTTCGCCAATGTCAAGGTAAAGCTTGATTATTTGATAGTCCCGCACAGATGAACTAGTTATTCCTAACTAACTCCAGGTGCAGGACAAGAAACGTTGTTCGGTATGAGAGAGTCTGGAAACCCGATTTTTGCGGAGCGCCAGAGGTAACCTAAAAAGCCACCTGCCACGCGCTCAGCAAAAATCAAACTTCCTAGACAGACTTATATTTGTCTGAAAGTTGACGAGATTAGTTTGTGGTAATACATTCATATGGCAAGCTACTTTTACAGCAAGTAGGTAGAGCTAGTAGGGAGATAATAGTGGATTCGATTCCTACCTAACGCCAGCGTTTTACGATACAAGGATATGGCTCTACATAATTAACAATGTTTAAAAAAATAACAGCTTACCATCACAACTGTAGATGCCATAATGTTTGCCGGAACTTCTATCGCCACAAACGTTGCACGGAATGTCCAATAGACGATCACCTGTCACCAAACACGATTTTATATTAAAATAGCTATTGCATTCTTACAGAAGCCTAGACCAGGCCTATATCACTCGCCTAACAATCGCAAAAAATACGTGACTTCAGCGACAACTTTAAGTTGTAAGTCAGTAAGGGTTGTCTCTTGTTTGTGATATGGCATTGACCATAGAGTTGATATTGAGGTTTTAACGTCATAATTATTGGTCAAATTATGCTGGCACTCTCCTGACAACCCTAACGTTCGAATTATGTTCTCTGTAAACAAAATAATGTGCTTTAATTAACGTTGGAGTGCAAGTTCTGATGTAAGTACTATTCCCTATTCTGTGCCTAGACTAAGGAACCTAGAGACGGAAAAGAACCTCATAGGTAGGTATAGGTAAAAAGGCGTAAGCTGCGCTTTGCATTTGTGAGTGCACGTATAATGTGACTTGTTATACGCACACATGTGTTGTACACACAGCCTTTTTGCTTTACTTAATAATAATATTTACACTTAGTAATATTTCTTCAGGAAATATTACTTACAACAATCTATACCCACGGTTTTACACACTAAGGTTTTTAATTTGGACTACCTATGAATTTAGAACGCGGGGTATGTATGTTACAAGTACCAGGTACCAGGTACAACATGTTCACGGATCAAGCGTTATCTCAGAAATCTTGTCTATGTATAAGGAACACTTTATTGACTGACTCGTCTCAAAAGTACAGAACTCCCCCTTCCAAAAATAGATTAGTCAGATTACACCAATCTCGCTAATAACGTTGGTGTTTTTGTTCCGTTAACCGAAGTTTTCCCCTTAGCCCCTTTTCCTTTGAGATCTTGACGCCTTCTATTACACCGAACACGAATCGCTATGGTCTTGACTGTTGAAACCATTCGAAACACGCGCGCAGGTCATATATTACTAAATCAATGATTGTCCTACTTCACAAAACGACGTAGGTACAATGTTTTTTGAATTATATAATTCAAAAACAGAATTCGATTTTTTTAATTATAAATAAAATAAGTAGGTTACGATATCTTTGACTTTATTTTTTTTCATTCTGGGAGAGAGGACGTTGTTAGTTTTTTAAATATGGATTGTGAACTGTGAATTAAATAAAGCTTCGTATAATGAAATTGTCTGGACACAATAATTTTGCTAGATGGGAATGGAAATGCTAATGGGATTTTTCATAGGTTTGCTGTATTCACGCTTTGACTATTGTAGGTACTAATTTGATTTATTTTGTGAAATAGTAGCTGATAACTACAATAGATAAAGTTTAGCAACGAGTACAAACTTCTTATTATTTCAGTAAGAAGTCAAATAGAGAAAAACCTAAAAGTATTTTTTGCGATTTATAATAGAGACAAATTCTTATTTCAACGTCAATTTCAGTTAGATAATCTAATCGTTATTCAACACAGTTTAATGATGACTTGTGTGATAATTAAAATTATCTACCTTATAATACCATAAACGGTCCCGCTTAACCAGTGCGCATTTTTATACCCATTATTTGCAATGAACAGGCTTCTGTGTTCTATTTTGGTGTAACAAAAACCGCCTGAACATAATGTTTCAAATCCTTTCAAGAAAAATGGAATGATTTTTTTCTTAAAATGGACTCGGACGACTTAACTGTTCATCTTTCGGGCCTCGAAAGGAAGCCGTGAAGTGTCGTAATTATCCCCTTTTGCTGAATGAATAGAATTTTACTGGGGAAAAACGATCATAATGTTACATTTTATGTCAAGAACTGGTAGAAGAATGTTCTGAACCTACGTAACAATGTCGCCAAACAGCGATAGAGTGAACTTTGTGCAAATATTAGTTTGTGAATATTTTTGCAGCTGTAATGATGTTGGTAGTTGATATGACTGTCTGAATACCGAATAATAATCTGACTAACGATAAATAACACTTTATTTTTTCTATCTTAGCAAATTAAACTGGGTAAGTGATGGTATATAATAATATGTATGTAGGTATAAGTAGGTACACTTTCAGCGTTTAATACGGAAGAAGATGATTATCAAGCTACTCTTCTCTTTTCAGTGAAATAGGTTTCCTCTTTAATTCTAAGGTCTGCTGAAAGAAAATTCATATTGACTTTAGGCACACCTTTGTGTTTTTATATTAGTATAGTATAGTAATCAAAAATCTCTCCGTTATTGAAAATAAAACCTACAAAACGTTAAGTAGGTAGGTACTCCATTTCACTACAAACTATTTTCTCCTCTAACTTTTATTTGTGTTTTCTGCTAATGTTCTATTACCTGTCTAAGTTCCCCCTTAAAATTAGCGTTAAAGAGCTGCCTTCACGGATGACGCTTTCGATTTAGCTTTTTATTGTTCCGTATATCGAACAAAGTCAACAATTCTAAAATGCCAGTTGTGTGAACAACGCTGTCTTCTATACAATGATATCAACGATATCCAAGTTTTTGTTTCTTTTAACGTGTATTTTCACATAGACATCAACCCGACGTGGGCTTATAGGACTCCAGGATGTCAAACGTAGTTATAGCAGTTGGCAAGAAATCATAAGCACTAAGCACTTCTCCTAAAAGTGATCAGTGATCACCTACTCGTATTAAAGATGATTTTTTTAATACAAATTACCGTGCGTCTGTACAACTTCAGTATTTAGTTTTATAATTAGATAATTAGCGTTATACCTATAAGTGACCGAATGCTTATCTTTCAGTATTGAATAAAGACGAGGTACTTTTCTACAACATTTATTTAATAAACCTGACCGGTTTCACCTCAAGGCATTTTCAAAGGCATGATTGACTAAAATATGGGGG
Source organism: Nudaria mundana (assembly GCA_963556515.1). Lineage (NCBI taxonomy): Eukaryota > Metazoa > Arthropoda > Insecta > Lepidoptera > Erebidae > Nudaria > Nudaria mundana. The sequence continues at coordinate 11,158,289 of OY748293.1, forward strand.
TGTGTACTGTGTTATACACTGACATTTTGCCAGTCACATCGCCATAAGAATATTGTATTAAGCTATTATCCCCTAGGGGATGCCGCAAATAAATAAATATATTGACAAAGAAATTAAATTAAAATTGATAATGCATACTTAATTGCATTTAACTCTTTATCTGTAATGAATATCTGTATATGTTATGAGACGTGGGTAAGGTAAAGCTGCGTGTGTGTCCTGATGCATGCGGTTGAGTGGCGCCGCGCAGTGTGCACTGAACTCGATATAACGCGCGACAAATTGCGATAGTCGTGCGAAACGACACACTTGCTAATGCCGATCAAATGAATATACTTAATACTTGCCCTCGTGCTGTGTATGAGGGAAGCTAACAGTAATGCGCATCATTTGGGTATGGGGGATTTTTAGCTTAAAGTATAGCTCTAGGCTTTATTTTACTCGGTTAAATGCGTCAGAAAGCTATTCACTGGATTTTTAAAGTGCGTAGAGACATAAAGATGTCGTTTAGATATACAGGATGTAATATTTAAACATTGAAAATTGAACTGTTGCATTTTGTATCTTCAGATGTTAAATTTGTGTTAAAATTGTCTCTATGGGTCACACTATAGGAGACTGTAGCTGGGGATCGTGCGGAGTATGGCCCTATACGGGGCTCCCGTATGGGCGGCGCGGTTGACGGCCAACACCTCAACGCTCCTTAATAGACCGTTGAGGACCTTGGCCGTCAAAACAATAAGAGGGTACCGCACGATCTCCGGAGAGGCTGCATGTCTCCTAGCCGGGACCCCTCCATGGGACCTGGAAGCGAGAGCCCTTGCGTCATTGTTCCAATGGCGCAAGGAGGCGCTGGAGCGGGACCACAGGCCTACGTCTCGAGAAATCGAGGACCGGCGGTTCCAACTCCACCAGGATCTCATGGAGTCATGGAGGGTGCGACTGGAGCAACCCAGATGGGGTACCACCATCATCGCGGCGGTGAGTCCGATCATGGACGATTGGCTGCAGAGGCGGCATGGTGACCTCACGTATCGTGCGACGCAGATCGTTACCGGGCATGGATGCTTCGGTGGCTATCTGTTTCGCATCCATCGTGAGGTCACACCCAGGTGTCAACACTGCGAGGTTTCCGACAACGACACCGCACTCCACACGTTGGTGGAGTGATCTGCGTGGGCGAGTCAGCGCCGGGACCTCGTAGTGGGTCTGGGCGTGGATACCCTCTCGTTGGAGACCATGCTTCAAGCCATGGTCTCCAGCATGAGTAGGTGGAACGCGGCCGTGTCCTTTTGCGAGCAAGTTATGCTCGCGAAGGAGGCGGCCGAGAGGGAGAGGGAGCGTACCCTCTCCGCCGAGTTCCGTAGTCAGCGGCGAGGGCGCCGCAGACTCATCTACGCCCAAGACCATCGACCTCCATGATCGGGGCCTGAGGACGGCGGGATCGCCACCCGTCGTTCTTACAGAAGCAGGCTAGAAGGGTTGCGTGCTGCGGGGCCTTTGCCCCATAACACGCAACCAGATTCACTCACTGACGCGGGATAAAACCCGACCCCAACGACGCGGGATTCTCATCCCGACCCAACCCCCGCAGAGACCACAGAGGTGGTCAAAGTCCGCCGGGCGCCACTGGAAATACGTTCTGCTTGTAACCAGAGACGCCCGGCAACGGACGGTAGAGCGGCCGCGGCCATGGGCCGCGGAATTAAAAAAAAAAAAAAATGGGTCACAATATAAGTTTTGCGTAACTTAATAAAACAACATGTTAAAACCAAAATATTATGTTTATTGCTTTTTAAAATACTCTCCTTTACATTTTAAACATTTTTTCATGCGATCGAACCATATTTTAAAACAGGAGGACCACAGATCTGAAGGCATGTTTTCTACGTGCTGATTGAACGCTATCACTGCCTCTTCGGAGTTGGTAAAATTGAAACCTCATCAAATCTTTGATTTTGGGGAAAATACAGAAATTACAGGGTGCTAGGTAGGAGCTATGCGCAGGATGGGTGTGGAGTTGTACTTTTTCGGAAGCTAAAAATGACTTTGTTTTGTGGGCCGTGTGTGAAGAAGCGTTGTCATGATGTAGGAGAACGCGGCTTTTGGGTCGTCTTTCGCGAACTTTTTCTAACACCCTGGGTAAACAAATGGTAGAATACCACTCGGCAGTAACACTATTTTGATCTTCAAGTGGAATTGTACAGATGGGACCCGTAGCTGAGAAAAAAACGCGATCATTTTTTTACCAACGTTTCTGCCTCACTTTTGTTGGCTTGTTCTCATTTTCAAACACCCATTCACAAGATTGCTGTTTTTTTTGCGGGTTCAAAACAATAAATCCACGATTCGTCTCCTGTGGCAATGTCATAAACAGCATTAGAATGTCCGTGGTCGTACTTCAGTAGCATTTGTGAGCACCATTCCACGCGAGCCCGCTTCTGCTCCGCTGTTAGTTCATGAGGGGTCCAACGACAACAAAGTTGCCGAACTTACAATTCTTCGTGTAAAATTTTCTGGATTTGACTCATACCAATCCCCAGTAGTCTTCGAATAGTCTCATAGGTAATCCGCGGGTTTTCTTCAATTAACCGCTTAACAGTAGCCACATTATTTTCGTTGACGGCAGTTGAAGGCCGCCCTTCACGAAATTCGTCATGTAAAGAAACTCGACCTCTCTCAAATTCAGCAAACCATCGCCTCATGGTGATCAAACAAGGTGCTTCTCTCCCAAAAGCATTTTGAAGACGAGCGGCACAGTCTTGCGGAGAGAGAGAACTTTTAAAATCATAAAAAATCATAGCTCTAAAATCTTTTCGACTTCGAACTTTGATGTGTGATAAAAACAATTGACAAATGATTTCGCGCCAATTGTTTTTTTTATTACTAAGAAGATTGCAAAGTTTAAAAAAATATAACATTCCAAATTCAAATAGTTCGGATTAGCTAGAAGTGCAAAACTTTTAGTGTGCCCCACATGTAGTGTCTACTAAATGGTGTCGTAACTTGTTTTGTACACTTCATCGTTGGTTAACGTAATCCCACAAGAGGTATTCTAGTGGGGTTAAATCAGCGCCTCGCGGGCCATCAGGGCCATCCATACCAATAAAATTTAGGACGAAGTTCTCATTTTAAAAATCTACAGCTAGGTGACTTTTATTAGCCTGTGGGGTGGGTGCTCCATCCTGTTGAAAGATATACTTGTTCTTCACAATATTACGGACTGAAATGAGTTCAACGTTGTATTAAAAAATGGTAGTAGGTACTGTCGATCACCTAACTAGTAAAATAAAGTAAAGGATATTAAAACAGCGCATTTTATTAATTTTAGCCTACGCAATCGATATCTAAATAGAAATAGTGTAAGTTTTTATTTTTAATAAAATAGATAACGTGGTTCCCAACAACAGATTTTCGTATGTCTTATAGTTAGAGACATTCCATACTGACCAATTGAAATGTTACACTCTGTATATTATTCAACATTTTATGTGAAAGAAAGCCTGAAAAAGAAAGGTTTAGTACAATATTAATTAAACTTTATCCTTTTGTCCCTGGCTGATTAAAAGAGTACAGCTTCAGGGTCCATAGTTTACCTATTTACCAACATTTGTAAAATGTCTTCCTTTGTACCACAATCTGTAAGCGATAGTTTGGGTGGAGAAAAATGGAAGTTGGCAAGATTTATATTTATTTATGTACACACAGTATTGTATAACAATAACAAGATACATTATAAACATGTGCACAGGCGCCATTTATCTCTAAACTCTTCCAATGGTCCTGCAAGAGAAGATATTATTTCAAACAGGTGCTGTTGTGTGTGCAGGTTAATAAACTTACATATACTATACCTACAAGAATACACAAATACATACATAATAACTTAAAATAACAAACATACAAATCAAATATTGGATAGAATCAGGCGTTACCTGGCGAAAGTCCATGACAAAGCAATGGTAAGTATGATGTTCAAACTTTTTTCAATTAATCGCATTATTTTCGCTAAAATAGAAGACATTAAAACGTCGACATATGTTTCACCTCTAAACGAGGCATTCTCAAGACTGTCTCAGAGAGAATCGCTGTTCTCTGTCATGTCTTCTATTTTAGCGAAAATAATGCTATTAATTGAAAAAAGTTTGAACATCATACTTACCATTGCTTTAAATATACAAATAGTTAGGGTAAAGAAGCGAGATAGTGTTTTTTTACTGTTTTCTTAAAGACAGGTACAGTTTTTTAATTCCTAATATCATAGATCGTTAATTAACCCATTACCAGAAAGTTTCCTAACTAAGCAATGGTAAGTATGATGTTCAAACTTTTTCAAATAATAGCATTATTTTCGCTAAAATAAAAGACATTAAAACGTCGACATATATTTCGCCTCTACACGAGGCATTCTCAAGACTGTCTCAGAGAGAACAGCAAAATATGAAGCAAGAACAGTTTTTAAGGTATAAACATGTAAATATCACTAGCGCGATGTAGGATTTGTCAGAAAACAACATCCGGCGGTAGAAATATTAAGTTAGGTTAATAAATTCAAAATAGGTATTTTTAAGACAAAATTCAACTCTTTATTTCGCAGAAAAACACAGCGTGACACACACAAACCAACAAAAAACTACTGTGTCTGTCCATTCACGAACAAATTAAGTAAAGGAGACGCATGAAAGTCAGTCTGTTCATTGAGTAAGGTATTCACGTCCCGTTTAACTATTTCTAGATGCTCCCAGACACATAACTTGAACCCCTTCTCAAATAACCTCAAAATCTTAAAGGTGTTATCATTGTCCAAGGTATGCCCTGTATCAAAAAGATGCCTAGCGAAGTGGGACTTCTCCGGACAACCGTTACGGAAGGCCGACAAATGTCTCAGATCTCAAACAACGGTAGTAAGTTAGGCGTTAAGTAATTAGATTAAGTTAAATGCACCCTTTGTCCCAAGAATCTGAGTGGGGTGCGTGTAACTAACAACAAGTTTTGGGACCGTTGTCCCTTAGTTACAGATGTAAGGGACGAATCATTCCCTTGCCTCTGAACAACTTATTTGTGTGTCTAACTACGAACAATAGACGGAGTAAACTTACTGTGCTTTGTACACAATTAGAACTATTAAGCTTATTAGCTATAGAACTGTAAGAAAATTAGGACTCGACATGTTATAGAGAAAAGTTCAAAGCGATGTAGTGCAAGCGACTCTTAATCTTCAGAGCTTTGAAGACCAAGAGTCCACGCGATGGCCAATCAAGGGTACTCATACTCCCCTTGATAGCCATTGCAAGTGTACCCACACTTTACTAAAAATAAATACCTATTCAGACACGCACGTACTAAGCGCAAAGTTATATATGGTATGCATGCACACCTGCATACAAATTATTGAGAACGTAATAACAATCTGTATTTAAAAATCGGTATCTTAACCGACTTCAAAAAAGGAGGAAGTTCTCAATTCGAGATTTTTTCAGTTATGTTTCATGTTCGTTACCTCATATCTTACTTGGTGAACCGATTTTGAACCGGCCAAGTGCTATAGTCGAAATCGTGAAAACACGTTTGTTGTATGGGAGCCCTCTTAAATATTGATTATATTCTGTTTTTTAGTATGTGTTTTGAGGGGCAACAGAAATACAACATCAGTGAAAATTTCAACTTTCTAACTATCACGGTTCATGAGATACAGCGCACGGTTCATCATAGACAGACGGACGGACAGCGAAGTCTCATGAATAGGGTTCCCGTTTTACTCTTTGGGTACGGAACCCTAATAAAAACGTCGACGGCTAACTTCGTTACATTTTGTCACGTACTATATTGTGTTAGTGTAACCCCACAAATATTTACTTTTCCATTTGAAGGTCGAAACAAAACAATAAACCGCTTGTCTCAGCGCCTGGCCAGGCCTATGTCACTCGCCTAACAACCGCAAGAAATACGTGACGTCAGCGACAACTTGAAGTTGTAAATCAGTAAGGGTTGTCTCTTGTTTGTGACACGGCATTGACCAAAGAGTTGATATTGAGGCATTAACGTCATAACTATTGGTCAAATTATGCTGGTATATATTTTACTTACCTCGGTGGCACAATGGTACTATGTACGGACTGCCACACTCGAGGTCTCGGGTTCGATTCCCGGGTCTGGTGGATAATGTATAATTCTCTTTAGAATTTTATCCAGATAATTATCCCAGAGTCTGGACCTTGTGTCCGTAAATGGCAATAGGCTCGCCCCCTATTACATGGGACCTAACATAGCTGGCGTAATGTGGGTGTGTTTGCACACCTCTGCCTACCCCTTCGATGAAAAAGGCGTGATGCTATGTTTATGTTTTTTTATATTTTACTTTACTGACAACCCTAACGTTCGAATTATGTTATCTGTAAACAAAAGAATGTGCGTTAATTAACGTCGGTGTGCAAGTTCTGTATGTAAGTACTATTCCCTATTCTGTGGCCAAAATAGACCGAGAAAATAGTTAATAAACTTTACAAAATGATAGGACTATTAACTGTAATTCTTAAGGGGGGTTGGTTTTTAGGGTTCCATAGTTAAAGTCTCGGAACCCTTCTGTTTTGTCCTGTCCGTCAGTCTACCCCTAACCGTTAGTGCTAGGAAGATGAAACTTTGTATGGATTTTTGTATATTTGCCGACAAAGTGCTTAAATAAATTTTTTTTAAATATTTATTTTGGGGTACCTACATATCCTAAAGTAAAATACACGTCAAAAATTGACACAACAACCGACTTCAAATCATCAAAATGGGACCAAATAATGTCGGAATGGGACTAAATTGAAATGGGACCACTTCGAAAGTAGAAGCTTACATTTGAAAAAAACAAAACAAAATCGGTTCATCCAGTCCAGAGATAGAGGTAACAAACATTAAAAAACAGTCGAATTGAGAACCTCCTCCTTTTTTGGAAGTCGGTTAAAAAACATTGAAAGGTTTTAATACAACCTATTATATCGAAGTATTCATACATATACACATATTATTCTTTTTAAGACATTTTTTTAAGAATCCATTTGCGAGAGTTAAGCGAGGTTGGGCTATTACATACCTAAGAAAGGGGTGCTACAGATAAATACGTTCCTCTAAAAATGTAAAATGAATGAATTTATAGCTCATATTTATTACGAACTAGGTACATATGTATCTATAATAAAATAATGTATTTATTATTATTATTTTATTTATTATTTAATAAGTACATATTAGTGCTTATAATTTAATACTATGTCCCACAAAACTGTTTTCACAGTTTGTCTGAGCAAACGATCTTCGTAGCAATTACGTGTCGTTCGTAACGGTTCGTAGCGATGTTGCGCATTGATTGTTGTAAAAGGCTTAACAAAAGCAACAGTTATTTATGTGCACTTTTGTATTACTTTAGTATGTTTGTTAACTGTTGTGAACTTTTGTGAATACAGTTTTCTAATAGCAGTAACTAAAAATAAGTACTTAAATATCAAACATTTTTTTATCTCTTGATCGATACTCAACCCTTTTAAGTTCTATAAAGTAAAGCATGTTTTTATTGATATTAGGTAGACTATTTATACTGTCGATTGACGGCACTTGGTGGAATCTGCTACACATCTGAATAGCTGACATTCGTATTATGTAATTGACATTGTATTTTATTTTATTCTATTTATCTATTCTACAATTTAATTCACTGGGGTGGGACTAGAAATGTAAGTTTTGACATTTAATAATTTTGATAATTTAGCAGTTGACATTTAATGTAATTTTTGACTTGTAACTAATTTTTAAAACATCTAAGTAGACATTTTCTTAGTACTTATTCTCCCAGTTTTCGGGGTAAATTTAGAAGTGGTGGTGTTATCATTTAAATTTATTTTCATATACCCCCATAAAATTAATTATAATACTATTGTTTTGATGCCCGTATGAATATGTAGTACGATATTTTTATGTGAATTAAAACTATATTTTGTATTAATCTCTGATGATGCCGTGAGGTGAAACCGGTCAGTAAAAAATAAAATTATAACAGTGGAAAAGTATTTTGTTATTTTATTGTGGAAAAGTATTTTGTTATGTATGTTGTTATTTTATTGTTTTGCTGTTTATGTTTACAAATGATGGCAAGTTACATGTGATCAGCTGACCTGTCCCCATCCTGCGGACTGCCACACCTGGCGCCCGTTGTCTCTCCCAGTATGCAGACAGCTCGAACGTTAATTTAGCACTCAAATAAATCTTCTATAACATACCATTTTTTAAACTATAAATTCAACAACTTCACTGATTATAACTCTTTCAATTAAATAGAGAATACCTATAAAGAAATGTAGGTATAGTTTATTGTAGTTTTCAAAACGAATTTTGTCCAAATACCTATGTACGAAACTTTTAGTGACTTCCCAAGGTGACTTCACCACCGAGTCGCGGCTTTCGACAGACTGGCCCGATAATTGTGATCTTTGAAGCCGCTGCGGAGATCGCGAGTCACATCATCCCCTGATTACATCGAGACCCACCCCCTGAGCGGGAGAGCAATACGACAAACGCCCACGAGGGAGAGAGACAGCCGTGATCCCATCTTGTGTCCCGGTCCACAGGCTACATTGTCAGGGCATCGGTGGCTGCGTATCTGACCGAGTTACGTGGGAACATAATGGGTGTATTACGTGATAAGACGGTGTTTGCTCACGCACATTTACTTCCAAATACTAATGTTAATATGAAGCACAAACCTACTAAGCCAACAATATAATTTACTTATGGAATAAAAAAAAAATAATAGTAGGTTAAAAATAACAAAATATTAAGTTACCTACGCTTTTAACTAAAATAAATCTTTACTCTATATAAATTGAAGGATATTTTAAGAGAAATAATATTCTTTTGAACTATCAGTACAGTAAACATTAAAATGTCAAGTTAGTTTGCGGGGTGAGCGAGGCAGCTTAATTGGCTGGGCGGCATCGTTGGCCAATCACAGCACGCATTAGTGAGGAGGGCGGCGCGTACAGCTTTTGAAATTGGAACCAAGTTACGAAGCGAAGTCGTCACTTCAACCGTTTGAATAGAAGGTTGCTCTTTAATAAAGACGGTTCTAAGAAAGACTGCTTCGATTCCCTTTGTTACTTATGAGTAGTCATTGTAAATAAACATCTAATCTTATGTTAATCTTGTAACAATTACTAAATTAGCTTAGGTGTGACTGCTAAACAACTCTGCACTTGCTTTTCCTACTTTGTGCAACTGTACTTTGTGCTACACTTATTTAGTTCAGAAAGTATGATGCAGATTGATGCCATGCCGAACTACGGCACTTATTATCGACACTTTGACAGTTCAAATTACCATTGAACGTTACTCTTGGTTTATTTCATTTGAAATCTCTTTCTTTTTAATATTTAATTGTTCTCTTTTATTTCATGATTAAATTGGAATAGGTTATATTTAAATTAGGATTCTAACTCCGAAAGGGTTAGATTCCTCTTAATCGGCTCTTGTTTAAAGCCAATCAGTCCATAAATCAATTAAGCTATAGGTATGAATATGTTTTATAACCAATGATTATGCTAACTTATTCTCAAATAATTTTACAATATGAATCACAAAAACGCGACGACGCCGTAAGTCGCGATATTAACACAATATGATCACAAAATTCGTCAGTTTGTAGAACTTTTCTCATGGAAAAGGGATCAGTCGCTGGTTCAAGTCCAGCCCAAGACTATAGTTTTTGTGATTCATATTGTAAAATTATTTGAGTAATAGGTATATTTACGGGTGCTAAGAGACCCCATCAAGTACTTGAGGGCCGAAATCATCCTTACTTGCACACGGTGCAACTGATGTCAGACGGATAAGCATCTGGCAAATAGCTACATCCAATGTTACCGAAGACAACGTTCGCCTCATACATTATCTTAGGCGACTCATGTATTTCGTTTGTCCGCATACTCAAACGCCTGAACCGATCTCCTTCAAACTTACCACAGTGATAACGTGTGGCGTGAGGGTGGTTTAGGACAAAAAAAAAAATGAAAATCGGACATACCATCGAGGAATAATCACCGAAAAAAACAATGGTTGTCGTTCGAAAATTTAACACTTCGCTCAGTTTTTTGCAACAGCAGCATGCCTTGCATACCTAGTACTTAGTTACGGAACATATGTCTACCCCTGCGGGGCTAACAACACATTTTGTGTGTGCTAAATATTTATTGACCTAGATTAAAGCGTCTACATTTCAAGACCATAATACCGTACTGGAAACTTTGCTTTTGTCTGTCTGTGCCTATGTGTGTTCTCCACGACATTCACCATATATTTGTAACCATACGAAACTTGGCACAAGTGTTCCTTATTCCTTAATTTAAAACATTTTTTTCATCGTGAGCTTATTTTGATAGGTAGGAAATAGGGGCAAAATACCCAACTGATATTTTAAATGTTTAATGACGATACTGTTCGCGAGGTCTGCTGCTCTACCCGTGCAAAACCCCCACCCACTAGTTTTTATTATCTACTATTAACGTCAACTATTAAAAATGTTGTTATCTGTACAAAAAAAAAATCTACAAAATGATACGTGGAGCCGTCTCTTGTACAAATCCGAGCGATTATCACAAGCATGTTGTTTTTGCCCGTCCGTCGGCGTAATCCCGCCGCGGCTGCTCGCTGCTCGGCGGACGCAAGCTAACACGCGACCTGGCACACGCTGGAACTATGTTCACATTCACACCAAACGCGAACGTCGGTCGCTGCTTGGGTTAATTCAATGATGTTATTTTTGTTTTTAAGTCCGACAACAATTATTTAAGTAGCTACTTAATAATTGTAGTAGATGGACTCAAAAATAGCTGAAACTATTCAGTTAGTGAAAATAGCCATCTGCACAGTGTCTCAATATTATATTCGAAGGTATCTACTGAATTTAAATAAAGTTGGTTCTTATGTTGAAGCCTTTAATTAGTAGGTACATATTATAAAAAAAATATGTTCGAGGTTCCCCAAGATAGTGTGCTGGGCCCATTCCTATTCTTGCTATATATTAATGACCTTCCTAACGTTACTGACCACAAAACTGTACTATTTGCGGATGATACGACACTAGTCGTCAAATGCAAAAATAAAATTACCTACGAGCATGATATCAACTCTACTCTAAATAAAATTATTAATTGGCTAAATACTAATAATCTCCAAATTAACGTATATAAGACAAAACTCATTAAATTCCAAATTCATAGACGACAGGAAATCGATTTGAATGTGTACTATAATAGTGTTAAACTGGAAGAGTTAGAAATAATTCTGGATAGGCATTGTAATTGGAAGGCCCGCGTGGAAAATGTATGTGCTAAACTTCACAAATTTGTGCACACTATAAAAAGACTACGAACTACAGTGTCGACTGAAGCAGCACTTAGCGCGTACCATGGCTATATGTATCCTCTGTGCTGTCATATGGTCTCTTGCTTTGGGGAAATTCAGTTGAATTCGAAACAGTATTCAGGGCCCAAAAGAGGTGTGTAAGAGCAATATGTGGGACATGGTTTATGGATAGCTGTAAACCCATATTTAAACGTTTTCGTAATCTTCCACTAGCTTGCATGTACATAAAGGAGGTTTGTGTATTTGTAAAAGAGCTTCCTGAATACTTTGATCGTCAATCAGAGATAATAAAAAGAAGTGTGAGATCTAAACATAGGCATAAGCTATATCAACCTCCATGTAAATTGGAATTATTTAAAAGAAATTCGTTTATAAACTCTATAAAGGTAAACAATAAATTACCAATTAAATGAATATATGACTTAAATAACGAACAATTACATAATATAAAGGGTGCAAAGGGGGCCTTCTTACATCTATCAGGCCCCAGCGACCTCACCTGCTAGTGGCGCACCTGCTGATTAACGAACGAGGTTCGTTTATTACGGTACCCATGTGGTGGCTTCGGCCCCTACGTGGATACCAGGTGGTACAACAGTGTTGGTCCGGGGGGGTACCACCGTGCAGCTGTGCTAAAGCCCCCCAAGTAACCCAGCCCAGGCTGGGTTGCGTTAGGGGTTCAGCAGCTGCACTGCCGGGCCCAGGGCGATGTATGGTACGGCAGGCAGGGGTCCAGTGGGGGCGAAGCGGAGTCTAGTGTGGGTGGTGTGGGTCGATTCGCCGGCCATGGAGACCCTTAGCAACGGCGTTGCCGCGGCCGCCCGCAACATAGTCATGGGGCCCGCCTGGGACCAACCACCCCAGGAGGCTGCCCCACATGTTGCGCATAATCCTGATGTGGGGTCGCCGCTCCGGGTGGTAACCGGTGTGGGGTAGCGGTGGCCTTGCTTCAGGGGGGTTTGGGAGCCCTTCCGTCCGGCGGGTCGGCTCCGACCTAGCCACACGGTTCTAGACGAAGCTAGCCTCTGCACTTTGTCACTTACTGCCGCACCAAATGACGCCCTGTCTTCACGCTTCCCTATATCTCATCATGACAGTGCAACAAAGTTATAAACGGTACACAGCGGCCTCTAGAAACCCTACAAAGTCGATTCCTTTTGAGGTGGAGTTCGCGAATACCCGCGGACTCCATGCGAACCTCGATACCGTCCACCATCACCTAGAGACGGCACGGCCTTCTGTGATGTTCCTTACGGAGACACAGATACGCCGCCCTGACGACACGTCTTACCTCAGTTACCCGGGTTATGTCATTGAGGAACAAATCCGCGACAAAGCCGGAGTGTGCGTGTTCGTTAGGGCGGATGTCTGCTGCCGCCGGTTGCGCTGTCTAGAGAACCCCTCCTACTCCGTCCTTTGGCTGCACGTGGATCATGGCTCTATGAGCCAGATCTACGTGTGCGTCTACCGCTCCCACACAGGGGACACTGGGACAACAAGGCTTTTCGAATACCTCAGCGAAATGGCTGACGATGCGCAGGTGCGGTTCCCGAACGCTGACCTGGTTTTCCTGGGGGACTTTAACGGTCATCACGTTGAGTGGCTGGGGTCCCTTAGGACCGATCATGCGGGACGATCCGCCCATGCATTCGCTCTCTCCCACGGGCTGACCCAGATGGTACAGGGGATCACCCGGATACCTGACAGGTCAGACCACACGCCCGCCTTGCTGGATCTACTGCTGACGAGTCGCCCAGCCGAGTACAGTGTGTCGGTACGCGCCCCACTGGGCACTTCCGACCACTGTGTGGTGCACGCCAGCTTCCAAGTGCCACCGCCTGCTCGTGCTGAGCAAATGACTCGACGACTATGGCACTACTCGTCGGCAGACTGTCCCAGTCTCCGCGATTACTTTGCGTCCGTCCCGTGGAGCCAACGCTGCTTTGTAGGGAAGGCGCCTTCGGATAGCGCTGCTGCCGTTGCTGGCGAGATCAGTCTAGGGATAGAATATTATATCCCTTTCACTGATGTCGCCAGCATCCGCAAAGCTCGCCCCTGGTTCGGGCGTGAATGTGCCGAGACTGTCCAGAAAAAACAGTCGGCGTATCGCGCCTGGGTCAGGGCTCGGGCGGCACGTGACCCGAATGTGAACCGCCTCAAAGCAGCGTACAATAGGGCCACTAGGTTCAGCAAGAGGGCCTTCAAGAGAGCGGATACCCAGCGCGTCGCGCGGCTTGGTCAGGAGCTCACATCCCACCCCACGGGCAGCCGTGGATACTCGCAACTGGCCAAAGCCGTACAGTCAAATTTTTGCCAACCCTCGCTGCCACCACTGCGTTTTCCTGATGGATCACTGGCTCACAAAGCCCAAGAGAAGGCGGACATGATCGCAGACCTCTTTGCGGCTAATTCCCGCGTCGATGACCGTGGCCTGCAGCCCCCCGCCATCGCCAACTGTGGCCACACTATGCCTGATATTGTTATCAGGCAATGTGATGTACGGGCAGTGCTGCGGTCGCTCGACACGCGGAAAGCCAGTGGCCCTGACGGCATTCCGGCGGTGGTGTTACGAAAATGTGCTGCTGAGTTGTCTCCAGTACTAACGCGTCTGTACCGCCTGTCATACTCTACAGGGCTCGTGCCGGAGGTCTGGAAAGAGGCGAACGTACAACCGATCCCCAAGAAAGGGGATCGCTCCGATCCAGGCAACTATCGACCCATAGCTGTCACCTCAGTCATTTGCAAGGTGCTTGAGCTCCTTATCAATAAGCAGCTCATGCGATACCTGGAGGATCACTCGCTAATCAATGATCGGCAATATGGCTTCAGGCCAAAACGATCAACAGGTGACCTCCTGGCATTCGTCACGCATGTATGAGGTGAGGCTATGGAAAAGTAGCTTTCGATAGGGTCTGGCATGCTTCGCTCCTTTCCAAGCTTATATGGTCTACCTCCTCAACTGTGCAGCTGGATTGCCATCTTTTTAAACGAGCGCCGAGTGCGGGTCCTCTGCGATGGCCAGGCTTCTCGCTTCTTGCAAGTGAATGCCGGGGTACCGCAGGGGTCCGTACTATCACCAACTCTCTTTCTTCTGCATATCAATGATATGCTATCCCTCGGGAACATTCATTGCTATGCAGATGACAGCACACTGCACGGGAGTTACTCGGTTCGTCCGACGGCGGGGCGATCTGAGATTGAGGAGGAGAGACGACGACTCGTGGCTGATCTCGACCGTAACCTCGACAGTATCTCCCAATGGGGTGCCGAGAACTTGGTCGAGTTCAATGCCCGCAAAACACAGGCGTGTGCATTTACAGCGAAAAAATCCCCTTTCCTTCCCCTACCCACTCTTCAGAATGCAACATTACCAATGAAGGATAAGCTAGACATCCTTGGCATAGACGTACGTCGAGAGCTCAATAACACTAAATACATTGAGAGATGTATTGGGCTAGCTTCGCGGAAACTAGGAATACTGAACCTTGTTCAGTATTCCTAGTTTCGAGTTAAAGCGATTCTTTACACCGCACCAGAGGTGTCTGCTGTACAAAACGCAGATTAGACCCTGCGTCGAATACTGCTCTCACCTCTGGGACGGCTCTGCGAAGTATTTGCTGGACGCACTCGACGCTATGCAGCGACGCGCTGTTCGCATTATAGATTGTCCGGAGGTAACGGGAAGCCTTGAGCCGCTAGCCCAGCGCCGAACAATTGCTTCCTTGGCCGCGTTCTACCGTATTTACCACGGTGAGTGTTCTGAAGAGCTCTTCAATCTGATCCCACCCTCTCCCTTCCGATCCCGAACAACGCGTGCCGGGCAGAGATGTTACTCTCGTACCGTGGAAACCGTCTTTGCGAGAACTGAGCGTTTTAAACGTTCGTTTCTCTGCCGAACGATGGTGGCTTGGAACGCCCTGCCCGCGCACGTGTTTCCTCCAACATATAACCCTGGGTTCTTTAAGCGAAGCGTGAAGAGGCACATTACTGGGTCGTCAAGTTGAGGTTCACTCTCTACAGTATTCCTGTGTACTGTTAGAGTATGTGTATTATAAGTATTATGCCCACAATCACCAGACGTCGCCACAGCTTACCATTAGGCGGGTGGCGTCAATTTGTCGACCTAAATATATAAAAAAAAAAAAAATTAACATTTTTGAAATTAATAAAATGAATCAAAATGAATGTAATATCTTAATAGAATCAAAAATAAATAGAAATTTAATAGAATGTTATTGAAATTGACATTGTACTGATTAAATACTCAACTATTGTGACATTCCCGATTGTATTCCCTAAGTTGACATTGTATTGCTATTCTTATATTCTATTGATTGATTGACTTTTTTACTGTTATAATTTATGTGATATCTGTAACACAAAATTAATTGCACTTGACTCAATTTTGCACACCATAGTTATGGTAGAATGTAGGTACTGTGTGTGTAGGTACTACAACCTATTATCATCTAAGCTGTATCATTAACATATACGCTGTATTACTACATTCTGGCAATAAAGATATTATTTATTATATATTTATACTTAAATGATACAAATATATATTTTTTTAAATTACAGAGTCACAGAGTAGATATGTACCTACTTAAATACTCTGGATTGCTCAGTGTTAACAACAGCGGTTTTCTTTAATGTCCGCTTTAGCGTTCATTGCTGGGCTACCCCAGGGAGTAAGGGTAACCCCAGGGTAAAAGCTCCAACTTCATAAGATTTATGGGTTTTATCAGCAAAATACTCATTTATTAAGTTTCAATCCAACTATACACATTAAATTTACTATCTCGTTTTGGTACCTATTTCGTCTAGTTAATTAGTTGGTTGGCTATGCATGTTTTTTCTTATTTCTCACGGTTTAATAATTTAAAATTTCGTACTTATGTTATTGTCAAAACACTTCAAATTTGAATCTATTTAATTTCACGTATTGTTACTATTATTCGTTTTGTAATAGAAAACATATGCGTCAGTGGTAAAAAACACAAAAGGGGTGACGGTGACGTCGCGTTAAAAAGTACTTGAAACTTTTAAATCTTTTTATACGCACGTGGCTATACTTTGTTAGGGACTACCCCTTTTAAAATTCAATCAACGTTGCAAATTGAAGGTTAAATATTTGTAAATTTTTATGTCAACCCTTTAAATCTCCTGTTTTATGTGCTTGTATCTTTACTCTTCTTTACCATACATATTCTAATAAAAAATAAAAAAAACATACGTACGACAAGGTATTTTGAGGTATTATACCCACATTTTCCCACTAACTAGTACCTATTGACCCCACGGGAATATGTTTCCAGATAAAAGTAGCAGCTAGCCCTCAGGAATAACAGAGCTCGATCTTAGTGAAAAAAGTTTCGGAATCGGTTCAATGGTGTTGCAGATTATTACAAATATTGGATGGAAACAGGCGTTACCTGGCGAAAATCCATGACAAAGTAATGGTAAGTAAACTTTTCAAATAATAATAGCATTATCTTCGCAAAATAAATTTGCGAATATAATGCTATTATTATTTGAAAAGTTTTAACATCTTATTTACCATTACTATTACAAATATATTTTAAGTCTAATATGAGGATACTTAGGTGCCTTTTCATTTTCTTCTGGTGTAGTGAATAACAAATATATCAAAGTAGGCACATATGAACCTCTTTGCTTCATTATGTTAGTATTCGCAGCACTCGTAGCACTCCACTTATGGTTACTGGTTACCGCTAAACTGCTTTGCAGATGACCTGTCAGAAATGAAATGACAACTCATTCGATATCAAGACGCGTCTCGCACTTCGCTAGTCGTCATTAAGAGCAACTAGAAGCTATAAACGTCTTAACTTTGGAGGTGGTTTATTGGACACGTCTATATAAGATTTTACGAGCTAAACTAGGTCGCCGCAGTCGCGAAACGTACCGTTACGCTGCAGCATATATTTGAGCGAACCGAGTTTAAATTCAAAATTCTGGCATCGTAATAACCTGGGTAATTCTGTAAGCTTTTGATGAGTGCAAGAAAATCCGAAATCGGCCGAGTATTCGCCGAGAAACAATTTAACGTAAATCGTTTGAAAAATAATTTGAGTCACCCGTTGAGAGCTCCGCTCCCTTCGGCTCGCTTCGCTCAATTAATGATAGCGGCATGATAGTTTAGATATCAATCGCCTTCCCTCTGGTACCTGTAGTTCTGTTCCAGGACTATGCTAATTTATTTGAACTGTAGATGTAGGTTTACACCCAAAAATACTCAATTTATTTTGTCCTTAAATAAAATCATACATAATTTAGATTTCAATATGAATTTCGTGTAAAATGTACCTGTCATAATATTATATTAGCTTGTAAGCCATAGCCTAGTTTAGTCTATGCTTAGATTATATCAATATTGTCTTGTCTATGTTCACTTCCTTCTTCCTTCACTTTGTAACATGGCCGACTGAAATACACGACACGTATTATTACGAGCTCCTGTCTTTTATTCCAAAAACCAACAAACATCAGGTGTGGTGTAAACTGGCGTGTCTTAGGAAGAACTGGATCAACCAAAAGAAAAAAATGGACGAATCTTCAACGTCGTCGGGTCGCCTCAAGCACATGGACGTTCATGCATCCAACATGCCGCTCACGTGGAAAAATTGGATCACCAAATTCAAAATATATCTCAAAGCATTTAAATATGATCAAGAAAGCGAAGATAGGCAAGTTGCACTTTTATTACATTATATAGGACCAGATTGCCTTCACATATTTTATTCTTTCAACCTAGATGTCGAAACAGTCAAGCTACAAGTGTTGATCGACAGATTTGCAGGTTATTTCAGCCCAAAAGTCAATATAACCATGATAAGGCATAAACTTTTTAACAGAAAGCAACTGCAAAATGAACAGCTGGACAGTTATATAACAGATCTCAAAAATATAGCCCATCAGTGTAATTTTGGTGAATTGCAAGACGATTTACTAAAAGATATATTTAGTTGGAATCTAAATGATCAGAATCAATACATAAAAGAGAAAATTTTGCAAGAATTACCTACCACTTTAGATGCCACTATAAATATTGCTAAGTCACTAGAATCGTCCCGGAAAGAAGTTCAAATATTATCAGGCACAAATCCCAATTCATCTGTAGCTAGTATAGATAGTATACATAACAGAAGTAGTCAACAGTCCAGTAGAAGTCATTCACAACATAGTCAGTCAAGAAATCAGTCAAGAAATCATAGTCACAGTCAACAATCAAGGTGTAATCCGCAGTCACAGGACCGTCAATCAAGAATTCAGAGTCACAGTCAACAATCAAGGTATAATCCGCAGTCACAGGATCGTCAATCAAGAAGTCAGAGTCACAGTCAACAGTCAAGGTACAATCCTAACCAGTCATACAATACATCCCATTCATCGAGTTATAGCAGTCCCAATGGTTATAAAGGTAACAATCAGTCTATGAATAACTCAATGTGTCCAAAGTGTGGTCAAACACATCGTTTTAAATGTCCTGCTCTTGGTGCAAAATGTAATTTCTGTCAAAAACTTAATCATTATTCAAAGATGTGTAAGTCCAAGCAAAAATATGTTAATTATGTGCAAGAAGATTTTTCTAATGATGATCAAGCTTTTTTAGGTACTGTTTATCAATGTAATTCTGTAAAAGATAGTAACCAATGGTCAATAACCCTAAGTATCTGTAGTCAATCTGTTTGCTTACTTATTGATTCAGGTGCAGATGTGAATTTGATGTCTAAGAAAGCATTTGAAAAACTAGCGTTGCAAGAGATAAATCTTATACAAACACCATTTAACTTGACAACATTTACAGGTCAAAGTATACCTACAATCGGTTATTGTACATTACCATGTAAGTATAATGACAAATCATACAACTTGTGTTTCCATATTACACAGTTAGATTGCAAAAATATTCTGGGTAGACAGTCATGTCAACAGTTAAAAGTCATAAAAAGAATACAGTCAGTAACCTTTGATGAAAACATATCTAAACACAGTCCAAACTACACACTTAGTCAGCATAGCCAGAACAACAATTTACAGTCAATGTCAAGTCAGTCTAACAGTCAAAGTCAAGTCATATCACAGTCAATGTGTCACAAAGTCCCAGCAGAGTCAAACAGACTGTCAATACTAAAGAAATATAGTAAGGTTTTTAATGGAATAGGAGCTCTTAAAAACTATGAATGTCATTTAACTCTCAACGAAAATGTCAAGCCGTCGGTAGACGCAAGTAGAAAAATTCCTTTTAAATTACAGGATAAAGTCAAGGCAGAACTTGATAAGTTAGAAGTCACTGGTATTATTGCTCGAGTTGATGAACCAACTGATTGGGTCAACTCTATGGTAATTGTCTCTAAAAAGGATGAAAGCATTAGATTATGTTTAGATCCACGTAAGTTAAATAAAGCTATTAAACGTTCACATTACCCATTTCCACATATTGATGAAATTAAAGCAGAACTAAATGGTTCATGTTATTTTTCAAATTTAGACGCTAAGTCAGGCTTTTGGAATCTTGTCTTAGATGAAGAATCATCCAAACTATGTACTTTTATAAGCCCCTATGGCAGATTTCGTTTTTTAAGGCTACCGTTTGGTGTCAATGCATCTCCAGAAATCTTTCATAAAGAAATGATTTCCCGGTTTGGTGACATACAAGGCATTAAAATAATGATGGACGACTTTCTTATACATGCTAAAACCATTCAAGAACATGATCAAATCCTAAAAAAAGTTCTTTGTCGTGCAAAAGATATAGGTCTAACATTTAATAGTAATAAATGTAACATTTGTCAAAGTGAAGTCAAGTATTTAGGTTTTATATTCAATAGAAATGGAGTGTCTGTAGATCCATCTAAAGTAAATTCAATATGCAACATGCCACAGCCTAAGAATGTCACAGATGTCCAGAGATTCCTGGGCATGATTAATTTTCTTGGCTCATTCATAAAAAAATTATCAAAAGAAACATCAAACATAAGACAGTTACTTAATAAAAACACAATATGGTCATGGAATGACAGTCATGAGAAAGAATTCAATAAATTAAAGTCTCTAATTAGTTCTTCACCAGTCTTAACTTACTTTGATCCTCAAAAACCACTTACTTTGTCAGTAGATGCTTCAAAAGATGCTTTAGGTGCTGTCATCTTACATAATATTAGTCCTATAGCATATGGCTCAGCTTCTTTGACAAAGTCTCAACAAAATTACTCTCAGATTGAAAAGGAACTCCTAGCAATTTTATTTGGTTGTACTAAGTTCCATCAATACATTTTTGGTAACAAAGTCCTAGTGGAAACAGATCACAAACCTATTGTCTCTTTATTTAGTAAACCTTTATTTAATATTCCACCAAGATTGCAACGAATAATGCTTCGTTTGCAACCCTATGATCTTATCGTTACTTATAAACCAGGTAAATACTTATATGTCGCAGACACATTGTCCCGTGCTGCATTACCAGAAAATGCATTAGTAGAATTGGATGAAGATATTAAACTTCATGTTAATTTACTCACTGCTAATTTGTCACTTAGTCCTTTCAAGTTACAACAAATTGAACAAGCTACCAGGTCTGACCAAACTCTTCAAACTCTTATTAATTACTGTAAAAATGGATTTCCAAATTCAAAGCATAAAGTAGAAGATTGTATTAAACCTTTCTTTCCTGTTAAAGATGATATTCATTATGCTAATAACCTTTTATTTTTGTCAGATAGAGTTATTATACCTATTTCTTTAAGAAAAGATTTCTTAAAACTATTACATGAAGGTCATCAAGGCTTGAATAGTTGTAGAAATTTGGCAAGACATACAATTTACTGGCCTAATATTAGTCAAGATATAGATAATTACATCAGTAATTGTGAAATTTGTCTCACTTTAAGAAAGAGTAACACTAAAGAAAGTCTATTACCACATGATTACAAATACATTCCTTGGCATAAGGTTGGTATAGATTTCTTTGAGTTCAACAAGCATACATACTTAATTGTAGTCGATTATTTCTCAAAATATGTTGAGATAGCAATTTTAAGTAATGGTTACAGTGCAGACCAAGTCATAATCAAGTTAAAATCAATATTTGCTCGTCATGGTATTCCCCATACATTAATGTCAGATAATGGTCCACCGATGAATTCCAAATCTTTTCATGATTTCACACAAGATTGGAATATTCACCATGTCACTTCCAGTCCCTATCACAGCCGTTCAAATGGTATGGTAGAACGGACAGTAGGCATAATTAAAAATATGCTTAGAAAATGTTTACTTGATAATACTGATCCATATTTAGCATTACTGCAATATCGCAATACTCCCAAAAATAATTTATGTTCACCAGCACAACTTTCCATGTCACGTAGACTTCGTACAAAGCTACCTATAGTAGAAAAACTTTTAAAACCAAAATTGTGTAACTATAGACATCTTAAACAAGTCAATAATCAAAATTTACATAAGATGAAAGAGTATTACAACAAAAATTCCAAAGATCTTAAACCCTTGGAGGTAAATAGTCATGTTATGTTTCAAAAACATCCACAATCGTCTTGGTTTCCAGGTATTATACAACAAGTTAGTCCTGAACCTAGGTCGTATATCATAAAAAGTAAATTTGGTACATATCGTCGCAATAGACAATACATAACACTTAGACCAAAGTCTCAATATTCTTTTCATTCACATAACACACAGACTAATAATTTTCACACTCAACCAGTCAGTTCCAATCAAACTTATATCAGTTATACTCCTTGTTATACAAATGATCACTCTAAAATTTCTCATAGTCAATCTCCTCAACGTACTAGCAGTCAACCAATTAAGAAATATTCTAGTTCAGGAAGAGAGATAAGGCAACCACAACGTCTTATAGACACAGTCTTATAAACATTGTTTCGTATTCATTGTCATGTACTTAGTTATAAGTAATTAATTAGTAAACTAAAATGTTGTAAACCATTGTTTGTTTACATTTAGAAACAATCGTCAAATTGACAACGTCAAACTATGTCAACTGTCAGAATCTTATAAAACGTCAAATTGTCTCGTGTCAAAACACTAAAATGCGTTTTGTTATTTTTATATAAGTTACTTAAAGGGAAGATGTCATAATATTATATTAGCTTGTAAGCCATAGCCTAGTTTAGTCTATGCTTAGATTATATCAATATTGTCTTGTCTATGTTCACTTCCTTCTTCCTTCACTTTGTAACATGGCCGACTGAAATACACGACACGTATTATTACGAGCTCCTGTCTTTTATTCCAAAAACCAACAAACAGTACCAACTTCACAGCATTTAAAAATGATTATTACAACTAAAGAGTTGAGTATCAATACACCATTTAAAAATATATTAGAGTTAAATGTAAACTTAAAATATGATTAAACATTGTGTGTGATCATCAATCATATTTATCATAAAACACAAATCCGTGAAAAAATAAGTCATATGGTAAATATCCCAACAAAATTAACTCTGAAATACTCCGAATGCCATATCCAAATACAAATGATTATATATACATCCGTGTAGTGCTTTTAGGGGTGTGATGATACGCACCTGTACAAGTTGGGTGACAAATGAGCACGAGCGTTAAAAATCGTGCGTTTTGCTGAACTCACCTGTGGTGGCTCAATTAATTCGTCTCGCGATGTCTCTTACACTGTCACGTTGCTGTAATGGCAAGTACGCGATAGACTTGGCAAACTATAAAGATTTAGTTTTTTAGGGTTCCGTAGTTGAAGTTTCGGAACCCTTATAGTTTCGTCATGTCCGTCCGTCCGTCAAGGAAAACTATAACGGATCCGATACCTCTGTTAGTTCATGAGTTATACAGTTTATTATGTGTGACTACGGAACCCTATTCTATGCGTGGTCTGACACGCACTTGGCTTGTTTTCTACTTTATAATTTATTTATATTTATTTAGCCCTGACTGAAGTCCATTTTTTTTACAAATATAACTTTTAGTTCGATTATTTTATTTTAAACCAGTAAATAAATTCACGACAAATATAAAGTAAAATTTACTTTAAACTTAGATAGATTTTGAAATTTAGCACACAGATAGATTGAGATCGTGGGCAGAAACTAGACTTCTTATACTTTAAATTCTTATAAGTATCTAATATGGGTTTTCATGGGGATAAGACCCGAAAAAGCTTTCCACAAGAGCGGAGTAGCAGGCGTCGCGTCGGCTAAGTTTACTGTTTTAGACTTTACTGCTATTTTTGTAAAATTAAAAATTAAACATTCATCATCTACCTGCCCTTATCCCAATTATTTGGGGTCGGCGCAACAAGTCTTTCTCCTCCACACACCTCTGTCAGAAGTCATCTCTTCATTCACTCCTCTCCTTGTCATATCCTCTTTCACACATTCCATCCATCTTTTCTTTGGCCTACCTCTACTTCTTAAAGCCTCTACAGTCATACTTTGCACCTTTCTAACGACATTGCTTTCCTCTCTTCTCATAACATGTCCATACCATGACAGCCGCTCGCTTCTCAATTTTTCATTCACTGGTGCAACTTTCAAACTTCCTCTAATATACTCGTTCCTTACCCTATCCATTCTTGTCACACCACACATCCATCTTAACATTCGCATTTCCGCTGCATGCAATTGTCTTTCATCCGTCGCTTTTACGGCCAAACATGAAAGTCCATACAGGACGGCAGGTCTGACGACAGTCTTGTAAATTTTCCCCTTAAGTTTCGGAGGAAATTGGGGGTCGCATATAGTGGCTTTGACCTGCCGCCATTTCATCCAACCTGCGTCAATTCTGTGCTTCACTGTACGATCGATTTCCCCATCCTCCTGGATAAGAGAGCCGAGGTACCGGAAACTGGAGCAAACTGGTATTGGTGTGCCGTCTAACACCATGGGTGTAGGACTGGAGAGACCGCCGAAATCAGAGAACATGTACTCAGTTTTGGTTCTACTGATTTTCAAGCCTACACTCTCCAGTTTACATTGCCATTCTTCCAATCTACTCTGTACCTCAGGCCCGTCTTCACCGACGAGTACAATGTCATCGGCAAATAGCATACACCAGGGGGTCTCTTCCTGTATCTCCGATGTCAAAGCATCCATTATTAACAGGAAGAGATATGGGCTTAGCGCCGAGCCCTGATGCAAGCCTACCGCGACACTGAACTCGTCGGTGTTGCCAGCAGCGGTTCGTACGTAGGTTTTCGATCGACAATACATCGCACAGATTAACTCTATATACTTCCCAGGCACACCTTTCTCTTTCAAGGCCCACCACAAAACCGTTCTGGGTACCCGATCGTATGCCTTCTCGAGATCTACAAACACCATGTGCAAGTTTTTATGTGCACGCCTATATTTTTCACACAGCTGGCGGAGTGCAAATATGGCGTCTGTAGTCCCGCGACCAGGCATAAACCCGAACTGGTTTTGGGTAATCTCGCTTTCCTCTCGCACTCGTTTCTCTATCACTTTCTCCCAAATTTTCATACTGTGTGACATGAGCTTAATTCCTCGATAGTTGCCGCAGTCTTGCACATCACCCTTATTTTTAAAAATGGGCACTAGAGAACTATTGCACCATTCACCGGGGATCGTCACTTCATACAACAACTTATTGAAGAATAATGTCAGCCACGCATATCCATCTTCTTCCAAAATCTTCCACGCTTCCACTGGAATACCGTCGGGCCCTACGGCTTTCCCATTCTTCATATTTCGTACCGCTTTTCTTATTTCATTTCTATCAATCTCCTTCACTAAACCTACATTCACACGTCTCTCTTCTAAATTTCCACTCCATGCATTCTCTTCATTCATAAGTTTTTCGAAATACACCTTCCATCGATTTCTTACTTCATCTTCTATTATTAAAATCTTACCCTTTTCATCTTTTATACATCTTACATGTCTTACGTTAAAAATTAAACATTGCCCAGTCTATTTGTTGCTACGGCGTAGCAAGCTCGTAGCAGGCACTTAGCCGGTAGCCTCAGGGCCTGGCGCGTTGCCGCCCGCTCTGATTTATGTGCTACGTCGCGTCGGCTACACACAATCGCGACAATTTATTTCAATTAAAGTTCACTACGCCCCCGGCTGTCTGCGCTGTCATGTAAAATTAATAATATAATTAACCATATAGTACAAACAGTACACTTTCTCTATTATTTGAACATAAACTGTAGTGTAAATATAATTTAATTTAAATTGGAAATTAAATTTAAAATAGATTAGAAGTTGTAGGGTCATGAATATTTTCACCTTCTTAGGGTTTCGTAGTTCAAGTCTCGAAACCCTTATAGTTTCGTCATGTCCGTCCGTCCGTCTGTCCGTCGTCGGCTTTTCTCCCAAACGGTTAGTGCTAGAAACCTGAAACTTTGTACGGATATGTGTACTACGTCGACACAGTGTGCAGTGCTAAAAAAAAATTATGTAAATATTTTTTTAGGGGTACCTTACCTATACATAAGATGGGGATGATTTCTTTTTCTCGCGTCTATTCCATCGTGTGGGGTAGGTGTCATTAGATAGGTCTTTAAAAGAATTTAGAGGTTTCTAGGAAATTTAATTGTTTTAAGCATCTGTTTGCGAGATATGTATCTTTGAAGACCATTTTTAGTTAAAACAAAGTGTCTCTTCTAAAATCTAAATGGCTGGCTCGAAAAATCAAAGAACATCATGATGGTAGTTCATGTAATAACCTTTCAATTAAACTTATAACGGTTTGGATAACTTTGTTAGTTCAGGAGTTATAGAGGCTATTATAGGTAACTACGGAACCCTATTGTATGCAGTGGCGAACGTTCCATACATTCCCATAAGCCCGGAATTCCCTAAAACATTTCAAAATAATATAATAATAATATTGTACCATTGACCCTAAAATAATATTGTGTATTGTAATATTGACTCTAAAAAATTTCGAACGATAATTTCAAAATTTCGCGTCATTAGGTCAATCGCCTATACCGACTAACCGTTCCATGTGTTGTGATACTCTGTACGGTGTTGAGCGCGCGGATGCCATCTCGCTCGCACAAGTTGTAAGTAGACGCAATGCATGCCCGTATAATCGGGCTTGCATTTTCTCTTTCACTCCTAAACCAACGCCAGATTTATGTAACTCTAAAGTAAGTTAAACTCACTTGTCACGCCAATTTGCTGAAGAAATTTCAAAACACAATCAGCAAGTTGACCAAAACCGTAGTATTTTTCAGACTTGTATTGCCTTTTAGAGGACATGACGAGTCCAAAGATTCATTAAATAGAGGTAACTTTTTAGAATTAGTTTCATTATTATCGAAATATGATAGCGTTTTGGAAAAGCAAATAAAACGACAAACCCGGGCCGAGTTATTTATCATCTACAATTCAAAACGATATTATTCACTCTGTAGCCGATATAATAAAAAACTACGTTAGCCACCGCGAACAATTATGCCTGTAGTGATAATAGCGCATGAAATAAAATAGAAAAAATCAGTTGTAATTTAACTTTGATTTTTAACCGACCTCAAAAATGGAGGTTCTCAATTCGACTGCTTTTAACTTTGATTTTTAACCGACCTCAAAAATGAAGGAGGTTCTCAATTCAACTGCTTTGTTACCTCATATATCGGACATGCAGTCCTCAGATTATGAAGCTTCGCCCCTGATTGTAAGCGTGGCCCAACACACACTTGGCCGGTTTTTAATATCCAGTTACCATCAACCTTAATTAATTCTTTGAGATCCATAAGTTGAGATATAGGAAAAGTGCCACTATTTAAATCTCCTACTCTATGGTCCATTATCGGGTATGGCCTTGGGAGGAATCGGGCGATACCTACCTGTAGACTTATGTATAACTTGTATAACTCTTTCAAGAAAGAGGATGTTAAATTATGTCCATCTGTATGTGTTTTCTGGTGTTTATACGACCTTGAGTTCTGAGAACCTGTGAACTTACCTACTTAAGTTAAACTCAAACAACTTTAAATAATAAATCAACCACACCATAAATTTATATCTCATTTAAAACATAATAACAATATAAAAACTCAAGTCACAAAGAAAAAAAGGAGAGCAGCAACATTTTTATAAGCTCAGCAATCGAACGCTAAACGGTTTACACAACGAATCCTGATCATTGGTGGGAATTCATTTGTTCTCTAAAAGCGTGACAATAGCGAAATCCGTGACAAGCCTGACGACAATGCACAAACAGAAAACGACGGCGGTTCGCGAAAAAGTCCTTTTAAAAATGTTGCGGCACGTACGAGTGGGAAGGCACCCATTACTGTGAAGTGGCTATTGTTGATTCAAAGATTTAGCTGCAAACGAGGAAACAAAATGGTGCTTGGGGACGAGGAATTAAGAGCCTACTGGATGGACACTGGGGAAAATAAACATAGGATTTAATATAAAATTTACTAGGTATATAGGTGGTGCGATTACTGACTAATCGTGTCGGTAAGCCTCGGAAAATATGTATTTAATGTAATGTATTTAAATATATACAATAAAACAACATGGAATTTTAATTTGCTTTATACAATGCTTTATACAATGTACATTTTTTATCCGCGTCCCTGGCACCTACGTCCATTACTGAGCACCTCTGACAAGCACTAAAAGAATTTTCCAGTGGTTTATACAATATACTGGCATTACATCTCGACCCACAGTGGTAGTCATCGTAACACCGTATTTATATTTCGTTAAGTGTCTATCTATACAGGGTGTCCCAAGACCATACTACATGGAGGGAAAGTACCTTAAATATTGTAGATACAATTAACTAAAAGGGAACTTTATTTTATTTTTAAAAACAATTTTAACTGCATCAACTGATTTTTGAAAAACCATGTGAACTATGTGAACCGGGAATCGAACCGACTAAATAGTAAAAACAAACAAAACATGTTTTTTTCCGACACCGATTAAAAGGATGCATGGCAACGACTATTTGTTTCTACGAAACATCATCTTAAATAAAAGCAAGGCCATGAAATATTACATTTATAAAAGTACATCATCCACATTTCATACATTTTTGGTCAATATTTTTGCTCAGAAAATCGAAGGCAACGGTCACACACCTTTGCTACCATAATAAAAAAATAATAGCGAGGATTACTTCTAACAGAATCAGGTACTTTTTGCTTTGACTGGCAATTTCAAAATTTTAACCAAAAATTTAGGAAACGTGGATTTAATAAATGTAATATTTCAAGACCTTCTATATAAGATGCTAAGATTCTTAGAAATAAATATCTTTTCCCATGAAGCTTTTTGATCGGTGGTGTAAAATAACATGTTATGTTTTAATACCATTTGGTCGGTTAGATTCCCAGTCGCCACAGATGATTTTTCAAAAATCTATGAATGCAGTTAACATTGTTTTTAAAAATAAAATAAAGTCTCCTTTCTGTAAAATTGTTTATCTACAATATTTAAAGTACTTCCGCATGGTCTTGGGACACACTGTATAATATACAGTAAAAATCTAAAGTTTTATATTATTTCCCTTGGGACAATTTTAAAATCCTCTCTCTCCTAAAAATACTAATTTTTATGTTGGTATATTAGCTAAATTTTTTATGAGCTCAGTGTAGATTTCTATGCCTTGGAGAAATATTTCAACATTCTGGTACTCATCTTTGCCGTGCAATCGCGGTACTGTGCGCCTCTTCGTAGTGAAGCCTATAGCAGGTATACCCAAGTTCCGAAGATAGATGCTGTCTGAGACTGCTGGACAAATAATTGGCTTAACCTCTATACCCCTGAAATTATAAGATAGCTTGGTTATTAACTTTTACTTATATTTCTTAAACTCCGTCACCATACTACTTTATTAGGATAAAGCTATCTGAAATGGATATGTGGAAACTTACATTCCATTTAAAGTGTTCCGCATAGTCACCCAGTACGGGTTGGAATCATCAACTGCAGTTTTGGCAGTCTCCAACAGTTTGCGATAGTATTTGACCTCAGTTGTGTTGCCAGCGGCAATCATCCAAGAATTCACCTGCAAATTAAGACATCTAATATGAAAAATCCTTCAAAGTTTTTTATACTTACGAGTTTTACTTGATAGATAAAATGACTTACAATACCATCCATCTTTGTAACCTCCGCATCTATAGCTAGACGCATATCCACAGTGATGAACACTTTTGAAGGTATTATGTTAACTGCTGTTCCTGCCTAAGAAGTAACATATTTGTAATTATAGTTTGACCACTACTACTGTCTACTACTGCCACTGTACCATGCCTTACGAGAGCGGTACCCAGTCTACCGCTCTCTTATGCGGTACAACTTTTAATACCTAGAAGTCGAAACTAGATTTACGTAGTGAAAAAATAGGCGTGTGAAAGTTTTTATCTACAACCTACTAGACTACCCTTTTGCATTGCTACAAAATAAGCAACAGCATGCTTTAACAAATTAGGTTTACACAAACATTTTGAGGATTACTACGAGGACCACTAGTTTCACAAACTTTAGATATGTTGAATAAGATGTTAAAAGAAACTGTTACATGACAGCTTATAACTTTAAAAGCGTTAAGACGTATTCATTTTTAAAAATAAAATTTTAAAATTATTAATTTTAAACTAATAATTTTAAGCAAAAAAATACGACTTCAACCGTAAACTAAAAAGTGGGGATATGTAAAGTTCTCTTTAATACAAATTAATGAAACCCAAACACAACGTAACTGCTGTCGTCGATGAGTTCCCTCGACTGGATTTCGGCTCCCTCATCAGATCGACTCCAAACATTATCTTATTCATATCATAACTTCATTCGACTAGTGGGTCTGTGAACCGTAGACTTCGGGAGCGGTTTTATTTAGAAAATTTCTTCTTCAATTTTCTTTATAACTCTTTCATTTGTCATCCAATCCAAAAAAATATCATTCAAATGTTATTCATTTTAAGCAAGGAGTGTGTGTGTAAAGTCTCATAAAAATCGGTTGATAAATACGGCCTCAAACAAGATCTGACAGAACCCGTAGATGTAGAGGTACAGACGAAAGAAATTCTCCCCAGTCTGCAAGTTGAAACGGAGACTTCGGTCGCTTCGCTCCCTCAGTAAAAAAAATATATACGGTCGAATAGAGAAATGTCTTCTTTTCTTCAGTCAGTTAAAAAATAATTGCTTACTTACATTAATGAGGTTGATGTTTACGCTGGTGATTTCTGAAGGAACGTTGTCAGAATTCATGTTACTCAAACGTATTTGTGAGTCTCTGAACGACATTACAGCATTTATAAATTGTTGTGCCTGATAACAAATATATTATACGTATGTAAATTTGAACGTTTTTAGAAAACTATAGTAATCAGAGTACCTAACTACGTATTCTTTTAGCTTTATGATTGGCAATCCAGCGACAGTTCTTTTAAAGGGGATTGCTAGGTATAGCTGTCATGGTGTTTGTCGCAGATTTCTATGTCTTTCGCTCTATGATAAGTATATCCAAATAAGAGGCTTTGGCTGGAGTGTTAGTAGTGAAGTTATACAGAGAAATGGAAGACTAAGCTATATTATTGTAAAGTTTCATTAAAATCCATTCCGTAGTTTTTACGTGAAAGAGTAACAAACATCCATCCATCCATACATACTTACATACTTACATACTCACAAACTTTCGAGTTTATAATATTAGTAGGATAAGTGATTTGGCAAAAGCTTGGCATACTCATCGTTTGAAAACAAATTCTTAGTTCTAGTTGTGTATCAAAGTGAACCTGTGTGTACATATTTGATCTAAATCACATTACCTTAACCATAGCAGAGGTGTTTAGCATTGTGTAGCCATGACCTCCATCGCCGTGAATGACAAACTGCATTTCTAGCAAACAGAACAATAGTAGGTACGTCCAGTAAAAAGTAGTAGTGCTCTAGAAGCTCTCTCCAATTTCAAAAACAAAGACTGCAGTAATTGAGGCAGTAATATGACTAACCTAAGTCATCATTCACCGAGCCTTTTCCCAACTCAGTTGGGGTCGGATTTCCAGTCTAACTGCGATTCGGCTGAACTTCGATATTTTCCGTGAAGCGACTGCCATCTGACCTTCACAACCCATGGGCGATATCGAAGTTCTGTAGTTAGACCGGTCGGATTTTTGATTTAGGGCTCCAACTACCCCTAACGACTGCCATAGATGTTAGTATGACAACCGGGACCGACGGCTTAACGTGCTCTCCGAGGCACGGAGGGGTCTCAATGTCTTAAGAAATGGTCACCCATCCTAAGACCGGCCTGAGTCGATGTTGCTTAAGCAGTTGCAATGTGTTAACATTGTCGGTTACCACTAGACCACGAGCCCCTCTAATATGACTAACCTAAGTAAGGATAAAAAATATAAATATGTATCAAGAACCTTCATGTGTTTTAAATATCAACTTCCTTATTCGTAGTTCAGGTTGCATGTTCCAAGTCAAACGTTACTCTATCATCGCACATTGCTATGCGTGGATAATATACTTATTGAATACTGTAGTAATTGTGATCCAATTGAAATAACGTATAGTTGTTTTATACTCAGAAATTCAAACAAGTTGTTCAAGTTTTATGAATCTATTAGAATTTTCTAGCTAGAACTTCTATTGAACTTAAATACGTAGCTTTATGAAGAGAGTTAAGTATACTTACGCCAAGCTCTTCGGTCCACATAAACCGCGTTCAGATATTCACCTACATTGGTAAGCCCTTCATCGAGGGCAAATCCGACATTCAACGATTTGAATTCTTGTGTCTTTACAAACGATCCCATGCCATAATTGCCTGATGTTTCTTCGTCTGCAAAACTGTTTACTATTGTCGTTACTATTTTCAATACTTAATAGCTACATACGTAAGGTTAATTCTGACTTGTATGAAATAGAGAAAATATATTTCTGCCCCTTGCCCTAAGGGCTCGGCAGAGTTCAACGCATTTTAATGAAATTTGCTGCGATGTCATTGGTTATTGGCAGCTTGTAGAGCCTAAACGAGGATAATTTGTTTGCAACAATATGTCAAAGGAGGGAAGATGAAAGATACCTTGCCATAGAACAGTAGTTTAACCTTTTTTTTAAGCCAATCGCAGAAGGACACGGCCAAGTTCCACTTTCTCCGGCTGGAAACTATGCATGACTCGTATCATAGTGTCTAGCGAGAAAGTATCCACTCCCACGACGTCCCGGCGCCGACTAGAAGTTCTACCTTGGTAAAAGTGGTAGAATTATTGACATTTGAATAACATGATTTTAATTACCCGGCATTAATGTGATATGTAAAGTTCTAAGCAATGTCACATTATCTTGTTTAAACTTCCTTATGGCCTCAAGATATTGTATAGCAACGTCTTTGGTGTCTTGTGTACCTCGAGAGTAGATGTCACCGTTCTCGTCCATATAAGCGTCGAATGGTGGATACTTCCATTCGCTCTGAAATTTTAATTTATTTACTGCAGTTGTTTTTACAAATTGTTTTAAACAGATTCTAATTTACTTTATCTTTAGGTACAAGGAATGGTTGGACGTACACTGAAGCATCGCAAAATTACACAATTCTCTGCTAATAACTGTATCCGAGGTAATTAAATTATGCTTTTAACCTATTGAGTTATAGGTAGGTATAGCACTAGGGTAAAATAAGACTACTCTTACCGCATCTGCCTTAACAACATCCATGTGTGAGTTGAGCATAATACTTGGTAGAGAAGGATGAGAGCCGGTTAACGTAGCGACAAATATCGGCTTGCCAGCCGGCCTGTACACTGAATACGGTATGCCTAAATCTGATATCTGACGACTCCAAAAATCTACTGCGTGTTCTATGAAATAGTAATTATTTAACAATTAGTTACTTAGATAGGCTTTACTTGCTCTTTTTACCAAAACCTAAATTCAAGCAGGGTCAGGGTATTTTTATGCCACCACATCTCATTGACTGAGCTAAAGATTCACACTCAAAATAAAAATAAAAATTTCACGTAGGCCAAAAGGCAGTTTTCCAAGGCGAAGAGCGAGCAAGAAACTCCTTGGTTGCTCTATTTTAACAAAACAAAAAAATGTTTTTCATACTAAAATTACATAAAGTTTTTAATACCAACCTATGTTTGCTTCATAACTTGTGTCTATTCGAAGATATTCTTGAAATATCTTAACTGAATGTAAATCTGAGTAATTCTGATACTTATTCCATAATGGAATGGCGATACATTTATGCAATTGCATTATAACGCACAGAATTATGTACGACATCCACATAATGATACCCAATATTATTACACTGGAAAAAAATATTTAAAAAAAAGTATCGATTTCAAATTTTCAGAATGTGACCACACTGGAAGCACCAGCTTTTAATTACAAAAAGAATCATTAAAATCGGTTAACCCGTCGAAAGTTATGAGGTTATGTAATAATCATAAAATAAATACAGTCGAATTGAAAACCTCCTCCTTTTTTGGAATCGGTTTAAAACACGTGTACCGATGAAGGTACTGATTTTTATCCTAATTTATTGGTTTCCTTATTTTCTACTAGCGGAGCCCACAACCTTTCTCGAGAAACACTATCCATCAGTAAAAGCAACATGAAAATCGATGTAGCAGGTCACATAAGACTCAAATAAGTCATTATGAAACATATTACATACCTACTTATTAAAATAATGCGGAATTGGGCTACTAGTTTGATATTATTTTACTGCGATATCCCACAACTATCTTGATTGATATATCTTATTATATTGGTGGAGTCTCATAAAAATATAAACTAGGTATGCAATGCATGCTGCTGTTGTAAAAAACAAAAAAGCGAAGTGTAAAATTTTCGAACGACAATGATAATATTTTTTATATTCAAACTTTTTTGTTTTTTTTTTGTTCTAAACCACCTTCACGCCACACGTTATCACTGTGGTAAGTTTGAAGGAAATCAGTTCAGGCGTTTAGGAGAAGTATGCGGACAAACGAAATACATGAGTCGCCTAAGATTGAGCGAAGTGAGCGAAGCTCAATTATTAATTGGTAAATGAAAAAAAAAATTAAAATAAATAAGAGATATATATTACTTACCCTCTGTCTCGTTGTTAACCGATGACACACTAACGTTATTACCATAAATTATTATATAAAGAATAACATACTTACTTAATTGATATAACGACTATTTGTAGCGTCAATTCGATAAACTGTTAGACGCCGCGATAACATAGTTCAAGCATCCCGAGAGAACATGCGTATTGAATAGAATTTTATAGTCGCCGAGTTATTCATTATCATAATTGTTGTACCTACCACAAATTGTATTGTTGGTGCTAGATAATATGGCAATACAAGGGACGTATCGTTATCCGTATTAAACTGTCGCTAAACATACCTACAACTTTATATAACTATATAACTTTATATAACAGAGGAACGAAGAGATCTGATCTAATCATAACCAGGCCTATGTCACTCGCCTGACAATCGCAAAAAATACGTGACGTCAGCCACAACTTGAAGTTGTAAGTCAGTAAGGGTTGTCTCTTGTTTGTGACACTGCATGGACCATAGAGTTGATATTGAGGCATTAAAGAGCATTAAAGTCATAATTATTGGTCAAATTATGCTGGTATATATCTTACTTTACTGACAACCTTAACGTTCGAATTATGTTCTCTGTAAACAAAAGAATGTGCTTTAATTAACGTCGGAGTGCAAGTTCTGTATGTAAGTACTATTCTCTATTCTGTGTCATAAATCAGAAAAACTAAGGATTTAACAGTTAAAAGACTTAAAGGTATCTTCTATTTCTATTTTGGTAAATTGGCTAGTGATTTTATTAGTTTCGTGTAAATTTCTATGCCTTTGAGAAATATTTCGACATTCTGGTACTCATCTTTGTCGTGCAATCGCGGTATTGTTCGCCTCTTCGTCGAGAAGCCTATAACAGGTATACCCAAGTTCCGAAGATAGATGCTGTCTGATACTGCTGGGCTGACGACCGGCTTAACCTCTATACTCCTGGAATAATAACATAACTAAGGTAAGTAGTAGGTACTCACAAATTCTTTGAATAAAGTGTTGCATTCGAGAATTCAAGAATCCTTAGAGGATCTAAGCGAGGCCAGGCTAGGAAAAACGCGATTCGTGTCGCTGAACACTGGGCCAAATGATATAACAAAAAAAAGTGTTGCCCATCGACACGACAAGATATAACGACAAGAATATTGTGTTTAGAAACCTTCCCCAGTCTATATTCCACATACTCTGTTCTACAAGTATAATTATGTCTTTCTTTTCAAGTTGTTGTACTCTTTCAATAGGTGCCAAACAGCTACACGCAGTTTCGATTCATTATATTGACAACTTTTAAAGCTATGAAATGCATTATGTCTGGAAACTTACATTTCATTCAAAGTGTTCCGCATAGTCACCCAGTACGGGTTGGAATCATCAACAGCAGTTTTAGCAGACTCCAAGAGCTTGCGATAGTATTTGAGCTCAGTTGTGTTGCCAGCGGCAATCATCCAAGAATTCACCTGCATCAATGCATCTACATCAAGTATTAAACGTGAAGAATTAACTACCTAGTACTGGAATGTAACCTTATGATTATGAAGATGATACAATGTTAAGGTTGCATTCGAATAAATCTTTCAAAACATCTTTGTGATTTTTTTATTACTCGATAAATAAACAGACTTACAATATTATCCATCGTCGCAACGTCCGCATCTATCGCTAGACGCATGTCAACTGTGATGAACACTTTCGATGGTATTACGTTAACTGCAGTTCCAGTCTAAAAAGTAATAATGTATGTATTAGTAATTACAAGTATAAGACAATTAAACCGTTTTTATTGTAAAGCTGATGAGCGAAGGTGGTTTACCACGTTGTAGACTTATTCTGTATCTACAGACTACCCTTATTTCAGATGTCTACAGAAAAAGAGACGTTAGGAGGTAATAAACGAACTTTTTGAATGTTTTGCTGTGAAGAGTAGGACCTACTAGTCCAACCCATAAAATCATTATATATGTCATGGTATAAAAACAAAGGTGCAAGTTTGCAATGAGGTAACGAATTAAAAAACTAGGTGAGCTTACATTGATAAGGTTGATGTTTACGCTGGTGAATTCTGTAGAACCGTTGCTAGAGTTCATGTTTATCAAACGTATTTGTGAGTCTCTGTATGTCATTACGGCGTTTATAAACTTTTGCGCCTGAGAATAATAACTCGCAGTTAAATAGTTATAATGTATAGTAGACTATTTCCATTTAACATCTTCGGTACGATATTACTTTAGTCAATAGTTTACAGACATTATGTTGGTTACTTTATTTGTGTAAGAAGTATTTAATAATATAAATGTGAATCTGAGTTTTAAATCAAATTACCTTGACCATAGCAGAGGTGTTTAGCATTTTGTAGCTATGACCACCGTCTCCGTGGATGATAAACTGCATTTCTAGCAAACAAAAACTAATGATCATAGTAATTATTTTGTGTTATTTATTAAAGCTTTTGAGTACAAAAGCTTTAAAAATAACAGTTGAACCATTTGCTAAATAGCCGGGACCGCGTCTTCACTAAACCATAAAATAATAGCTACCAAAAAAAATAGAAAGCAAGTACCTACTGATTTAAAGCCAGTGCTAAACCAAATACGACTATAGTTCGCGAGGCGTAAGCTGAGCTTTGCATTTGTGTGAGTGCACGTACGTGAACGTATAATGTGACCTATTTTACACACACGTGCTGTACACACAGCCTTCTTACTCTACTTTTCGTGATCACTCCCACAAATGCCAAGCTCAGCTTAGGCCTCGCGAACTATATCTACCTAATTGAATTCCTGAAAATATCAGCCTTCTAGTTCGTCTGGAAGTGTGAGGGCTATATTTGATTAGCCATTTTTGGGGTATTTTTTATTTTTTATTTAGGTATTGGTAGGTAGGTTTATGACTTTCTGAATAATTGGTACCTACCAATTATTCAGAAAGTCAAAATTGAATAAAATTCATTAAAACATACTTTCCACCAACCACTTCTTCCTTTAGAGCAGCAATAGGTATTTATACCAAGAACCATCGATAGATTCTGTATGTTTTTATATGGGCGAGCGAAATCTGTGGATACTGGATTATATTTGTATTGTGCTTATCTCGCCTTAATTTTAAAATTGTACCATTTTATACATATTAATCACTCTCAAGTTTTATGTTTATGTGCTAAAGTATCTGAATTTAGTGCCTATTTCCTACCAATTCTTAGAATTCTTGTAATTGTTTTGTAGTTGTTTAAAGGTACCTATACCAGGGCTATGTCACTCGCCTAACAATCGCAAAAAATACGTGACATCATCTACAACTTGAAGTTGTAAGCCAGTAAGGGTTGTCTCTTGTTTGTGACACGGCATTGACCAGAGTTGATATTGAGGCATCAACGTCATAATTATTGGTCAAATTATGCTGGTACTTTCCTGTCAACCCTAACGTTCGAATGATAAATAAAGGAATGTGCTTTAATTAACGTCGGAGTGTAAGTTCTGTATGTAAGTACTATTCCCTATTCTGTGCCTATAGTTTTAGTTATTCTGGTTTAGCTAGATTATCATAGTGCTGTATATCTTTTGAACATAATAGGTACTTACGCCAAGCTCTCCGTTCCCCGTAAGTCGCGGTCAAATAGTCACCTACATTAGTTAGCCCTTCATCGAGCGCAAACCCGATATTCAACGATTTGAATTCTTGAGTTTTTACAAAAGATCCCATCCCATTCTCGCCTGAAGTTTCTTCGTCTGCAAAACATTTAGTTAGATCTATCTCATGCACCAAGCGTATGTCTCCTAGCCGGGACCCCTCCATGGGACCTGGAAGCGAGAGCCCTTGCGTCATTGTTCCAATGGCGCAAGGAGGCGCTGGAGCGGGACCACATGCCTACGTCTCGAGAAATCGAGGAACGGCGGTCCCAACTCCACCAGGATCTCATGGAGTCATGGAGGGTGCGACTTGAGCAACCCAGATTATTAGCACCATCATCGCGGCGGTGAGACCGATCATGGACGATTGGCTGCAGAGGCAGCATGGTGACCTCACGTATCGTGCGACGCAGATCGTTACCGGGCATGGATGCTTCGGTAGCTATCTGTTTCGCATCCATCGTGAGGTCACACCCCGGTGTCAACATTGCGAGGTTTCCGGCGACGACACCGCACTCCACACGTTGGTGGAGTGCTCAGCGTGGGCGAGTCAGCGCCGGGACCTCGTAGTGGGTCTGGGCGTGGATATCCTCTCGCTGGAAACCATGCTCCAAGCCATGATCTCCAGCGCGAGTAGGTGGAACGCGGCCGTGTCCTTCTGCGAGCAAGTCATGCTCGCGAAGGAGGCGGCCGAGAGGGAGAGGGAGCGTACCCTTCCCGCCGAGTTCCGTAGTCAGCGGCGCGGGCGCCGCAGACTCATCTACGCCCAAGACCATCGACCTCCATGATCGGGGCCTGAGGACGGCGGGATCGCCACCCACCGTCCTTACAGAAGCAGGCTAGAAGGGTTGCGTGCTGCGGGGCCTCTGCCCCATAGCACGCAACCAGATTCACTCACTGACGCGGGATAAAACCCTACCCCAACGACGCGGGATTCTCATCCCGACCTAACCCCCGCAGAGACCACAGGGGTGGTCAAAGTCCGCCGGGCGCCACTGGAAATACGTTCTGCTTGTAACCAGAGACGCCCGGCAACGGACGTTAGAGCGGCCGCGGCCCTAGGCGGCGGAATTAAAAAAAAAAAAAAAAATGCACCAAGCGTTTTTCCCAACGCGGTTGGGATCGGTTTTCCGGTTTAACTGCGATTCGGCTGAACTTCGAAATTTTCCGTGAAGCGATTGCCATCTGACCTTCACCACCCATGGGCGATATCGAAGTTCTGTAGTTAGTTCGGCCGGAGTTTTGATTTAGGGCTCCAACTACCCCTAACTACTGCCATAGATGTTTGTATGACCACCGGGACCGAACAGCTCAACGTGCTCACCGAGGCCCGGAGGCGTCTCAATGTCTTAGTTAGACCTATCTGAACAGAGATAATCGTTCAGATATTTACGACAATCGTGATCATCGCTTACTTATTCGATTAAATAATAACCATTATTAAATCAATAATGTCTATACTAATTACCCGGCATTAATGTGATATGCAAAGTTCTGAGCAATGTCGCTTTATCTTGTTTAAACTGTCTTATGGCTTCAAGATATTGTATAGCAACGTCTTTGGTGTCTTGTGCACCTCGAGCGTAGATGTCACCGTTCTCCTCCATGTAAGCGTCAAATGGTGGATACTTCCATTCGCTCTGAAATAAACCATTTTTATAAAACTAATTTGATATGAGTGATGAGCGAAATACAAGAATTCAGAATCACTGACCTTATCTGCCTTAACAACGTCCATATGTGAGTTGAGCATAATACTTGGTAGACAAGCATCAGAGCCGGTTAACGTAGCGACAAATATCGGCTTGCCAGCCGGCCTGTATATAGAGAACGGTATGCCCAAATCTGACATCTGACGACTCCAAAAATCTATTGCGTGTTCTGTGAAATAGCAATTATTTAACTACCTACTATAGTTATTTAGAGTATGTTGGAAGAAACGAAATAACATTTTCTTTCTTTTTAGAATTTTTTAGGCAGGACACGTAAATGAACTAAAAGGTTTGTATTTATAGACACTATAATGTATACTTACATAAAGTTTATCGAATGACACTTGGCCATTGTTGAGACACTTATGAATGGATGCTTAAGAAGGCGATTCAAGGATTAACATACAAATATCTTACTGATATACTTAACACAGCCCTTAAAGCATCGTGAGATAAGCTTACCTACTACGATTAGTAATACTAGAATATACTATGTCAATACCAACCTATGTTTGCTTCATAACTTGTGTCTATTCGAAGATATTCTTGAAATATCTTAACTGAATGTAAATCTGAGTAATTCTGATACTTATTCCATAATGGAATGGCGATACATTTATGCAATTGCATTATTACGCACAGAACTATGTACGACATCCACATAATGCTTGTGGTGATAAATACAAATTAGGCTGAAAAAATATCTTTGTTATTTAAAGTAAAATACTAATACCGATTTACTGAAATTGTTTAAAAATAACACAGTATTTGTTGATTTACTATTTACAAATAAATTACTCATATAGGTACCCATACCCGTACTCATACTAGGTAAGCAAATAAGTGGTGTAATGTACTCTCCAATATCTTCGCAAGCGCAGTCTCCAAGAACCTAATATCAGCTTAGATACTGTGAATAGTAGGTACCTACCTAATATGACTGGAGTCTCACACATCCACACTTGACAATTTATAGTTAACCGAAAATGATTTACAAAGGTATGTAACAAGAGATGTAGATTACTTACGTTCTGACTCGTTTGTAACTGCAATGATGACACTTGTTCTAGTTCAAAGCTAGTGATTATTTTGTAGTTCCTATGCTACATAGTTAAAATAACAAAATTGATAATAATTTTATATTGCCAGTATCCGATAAACTTGTGCATAGGCGCCACGATAACCTCGAGAGCATAATTATGTCTCAAACTTAAGGACATATATTTGCATCTTAACACAATATTATAGATAGAACAGGCGGTTTCAATGGTATTAATACACAAAAAGCTTTTATTAAGTAATGGCACCACACACGAACGGCACCAAAAGACCATTTCAATCCTTTGGAATTGGAACCGTTCTAGATGATAATTCCTATTCGAACGAAACAATGAGTTGTTTCGTTCGAGTGAAATTGACTAATGTAAATTTATCGAATTCGTAAAGGCGGTCAAGGTTATTTTATATCAGCAGTCGATTAAACAGTTTGAAAGAACTAAGTAGGTACCTACCTAAATGACGAGTTTACAGTGCAGGTGGGACTGCCATTATTTAAAAATGATAGAAAATAAAAGACACTTATTGCAGTAGGTACGTTGTTTGTTACTAAATAAGTAAATATAGGTAGCTGATAGTTTTGACATTTCTAACCACTTTTTTAATCTTGTCACTTCATCGTCAGTAAATTAGCAAAATTATTTGTTTAGTATAACTGTAGGTATCTATTCCATTCTATCTATGCCTTGGAGGAACATTTCGACGTTCTGATTATCTACTTGGCAATGCGTTCGTAATTCGTACCTAATCTATTAGATATTTAGGATGACGTTACGGAATGTGGTTTTACTGGGTGCGCATTGTCTTACATAACTTTTCAACTCCTATCATCGGAGGTCCGAAAATGTTTCTCATACCATTTAAAATTATAATGATCGTTATTCATAAAAAAATTAAAACTAACTATTAAAAAACATAATCATTTAAATTCATAATATCACAAATTATACCTACACTTAGTTTTTACTAATATTTGTTTTAATATATTTGTTTATACTAATGATCGAAACTCGTATTCATTCGAATAAATAACTATAATATTCATAAATGTGTTTTATTCTAATATTTGTATTTATAAATTTCTTAATCATAAGTTTTTTCATCCATATTATAATTTCATCCATATCATATTCCAGTGAAAATCAAATTGGGTGCCTGCCGTTTTGCCGAAAAGATTTTGACAAAATTTCATTACCCAAACAAATTTAAGCAACCTTTTTTTATACCATTGCAACATTTCGAATGATTTTAGTACACATATTTTTATTTGGTCAAATTTTTACTTGGCAAAATATTACCAAGTATAATGTCATTATCCCATTTGGTCTTTAATCAAATGATTTATTACAGCAAACAATCTTCAGACAATAAACGCTTGGTGAAATAATTTGTTAAGACAAAAAATAGTAATTGTAATTTGTTTTTGGTAGGTTACCCGGAACTCAACTATTTAGATTAGGTAAATTTCTTCTTTAAACAAAATGGGTAGGTTAGGTTAAAACTGTGACCTCATACGCACGAGCCGAGCGAGCGAAGCGAGCGGTGCCGCGGCAGCGGCCGGCGAGTGCCAGAAACGATGATTTTGCGTAAAAACTGTTATGCCAACTGAAATATTTGACTAAATAAAAAATGTTAAAAGTACTAGTTGGTAAACAAGTTATAGTTTAAACGTTCATTTCCGAAACATTAGGCTTGCGTTACAATTTTTTGCGAATAAATTTTTTGCTAAGTAATAATTTGGCAAATGAAATTATGCGAAAAATTTCATCAACTGTATCATACGTGTCTTTGTAAATTTCGTTTTTAACATACCCCCAGAGAAAGTAATCTAAGAGGGTAATACCCGGGGATCTCGCTGGCCAAGGCACAGGACCATGCGTTGCAATAAAATTGTCGCCAAACTGCTGAATCATAATCTCTTATACTATACGGCTATTATGGGCTCCAGCCCAACTTATTGAAAAAATAACTGGTTGGTCTGGGCTAATGGCAAATTCTCCAGCTCTTCAAACAGTTCATTCAAAATTTCAACATATTTAAAAGTCGTCAACCTACCGTCATAAATTTTAAAATAAAATACTCTGTCCTTCAAAATACTGCACCAACAATTAAATGAAAATCGCACCTGGCGATGCGCTTCGGTTACGCGCAAAGGATTAGTTTGTGACCAGTAATGTTTATTATTTCGATTATACATTCCATTATTAGAAAAATTTGTTTCGTCAGAAAATAAAATATCGGATAAGAAATGTCTGTCGTTGTCGAGTTTCCGATTTAACCAATTGCAAAAATCAAGCCGTCTTAAATTATCTCCTGGATGTAACTTTTGCACAATGCGTCCGGAGCGGTAACATTTATACTTGTATTTTTTTTAAACTTTACATATCGTAGCCTGAGGCACTTAATGGTTTCAGCTGCGTTTCGGGTGGATTTAGCGGGGAATGACTCAAAATAGGTCAAAATAGCTATTTCTAAATCTTAGTCACAAATACGTGGCTTTAATAGTTTAGTTTTGCGCTAGCTTCTTCCTTGTTAAAAGTTATTAACCATTATTTGGAAGCACTTAAGAGTGGGGAAATTACGATGACGATATTTGTTTCTGTACCATACCTCTCTACTAGACTTCTTCCATTGATAAAATATGCTTCTATTAAATCAAATCGATCATCATTTGTTAAATCCATTTTCAAATCACAGAATTTATATTGTAATGTTTATAATTTTGGAAGTTGGGTTGTCAATGATAGAAACAAAGTATTCATTTAAGCCACTATATTTTTATTGCCTATATATATACCTTTAAGATAATATAGGGGAACTGAGGATTCCCTTCGGCAAGGTTTTAATGTACTTTTAGCCTAGGATACAATTTAGGTCTATTCCAGGTGCTAGGTTATTCAGTAATACAGGGTATATGGTTGGTGCGCTTGGTCGGTAACGATAGAGTATCTTTATGAAGATACTGTGGTAATTAAGTGTGACAGTTTAATGGATTTTATAGGATACTTTCCCGGTGAGATACGCCACTCCTGCAAGCCGGCAGACACCGTCTCGGTTCCGGTCTCTGCCCACTCCAGGCAGAAGGAAATAGGTTTTTCCACCCAGGTAGTATGGTGGTACCGTAAGCCTCCTTTGGGAGGCGAATATCCAAGCTTCACCCGATTAAATCCGGCTAACACATGCAAAGCATGCATGCGTATCGTGTAAGTCGGTCTCTAGCCAATCCTGGCCAGATCAGGCAAAGATTCCTGTTTAA
The DNA here is from genome assembly GCA_963556515.1 of Nudaria mundana. Taxonomy (NCBI): domain Eukaryota; kingdom Metazoa; phylum Arthropoda; class Insecta; order Lepidoptera; family Erebidae; genus Nudaria; species Nudaria mundana. Next base: position 11,202,419 of record OY748293.1, read on the forward strand.
ATTTAGTGAGACAACTCCAGACGCAACACGTGTCAAACTCAAACCAAACTTCGAAATAAATTACAATAAATTAAATTGTAATATAAATATGTGATGCGGGCGTAGCTCGCTTGTATAAAAATGGCTGTCACACAAGTCACGTGGTCCAGCGTCCAATCAGGAGAAAGCCAGTGTTGCCACTATATTATGCAAATTTCAACCAACTAAAATGGAATAATGCCACTACAAAAATTACAACATTACAATATTACAAAATATTTCTTTTAATAAATTACTAAACAAAGTACGAACAGAATCGAACAGAATCTAAATTATTGGCGCCAATATGCATATCGTTCTAATTTCAATTTTTTTTTCTTATACACTTTAAGAAAAAAAAATTTAAATTAGAACGAAATTAAAAGCAAGATTATGTTCTACTTTAAAATTTTACCAGACTGCCAGATTCATTTAAAATACGGAATAGTTGCGATCTTTTCTGGGAATTCGAACGAAACAAATTATGATACAAAATTTAGGTACATAATTTTATTAAAATTCCAAATTTTCTTTAAATTTGCCGTACTTCGCAGAATTTGATCCTTAACAGCGACACTATCGTATGGTATAATAATAAAGGTGTGTTTTTTTTCAAAATCAACGGGTTCAATTCCCAGCTAGGATTATTGGTCTTCCAAAAATCTAATGATGAGGTTTTAAGTTTCATCAAAATCGGGCTCGTGACTCCTTTGAGCATTTTTCGATATTCCTTATAGTTTCGGATTTGGCCAACCAAGCCCTTTTCAAAAATTCACCTCAATAATCGCGTAAAAGACCCGTTAGTCTTAAGTCTATAATAACATAGCATCACGCCTTTTTCCCCGAAGGGGTAGGCAGAGGTGTGCAAATACACCCACATCTCGCCAGCTATGTTAGGTCCCATGTAATAGGGGGCGAGCCTATTGCCATTTACCGGGCACAAGTTCCAGACTTTGGGATAATTATCTGGGTAAAATTCTAAAGAGAATTATACATTATCCACCAGACCCGGGAATCCAACCCGAGACCTCGACCGTGGCAGTCCGTTCATAGTACCATTGTGCCACCGAGGTAAGTAAAATAAGTCTATAATACGTATATTATTTTCATTTATGTTGGGAACTTTTACAGGCCAGCCAGTAAGACTTTAGAGGTAGCAAAAGGAACATGGAGGAACAGAGAGGACATGTGACATGTGACACATGGAGAGGTCAAATTATACATTTATTGATGTCTATTTTGTTTTATTTACGTGGTAAGTTGGCTAAATTTTTAATTATCTCTGTGTAAATTTCTATGCCTTGAAGCAATATTGTTAATGTAATCGCATAGTAATATTGTTAATGTAACTACCTAGTTACCTAGTACCTACCTAGGTACTTATAACAGATTTTGCACAAATTAACTTTTTGCAAACACTTTTTAGGGTTCCGTAGTAAAAGTCTCGGAACCCTTATAAGTTCGTCATGTTTGTCCGTCCGTCTGTCCTCGGCTTTCCTCCCAAACGGTTAGTGCTAGAAAAATAAACTTCGCATGGATATGTATATTTACTACGCCATCAAAATGCTCAAATCAAATTTTGAAAAATATATTTTTTCATTTAAAGTGGAAACGATATTTTTTTCTCACGTCTATCTCATCGTGTGGGGTATCATTAGATTACGTATCCGCAAAGCCCGTCCCTGGTTCGAGCGAGATTGTGCCAAAGCTGTTCGACAAAAACAATCGGCATATCGCGCCTGGATAAGGGCCGGGGCTGTGCGGGACCCAAACGTGGGCCACCTCAAAGCAGCGTACAACCGGGCCACAAAATCCAGCAAGAGGGCCTTTAAGAGAGCGGATGCCCAGCGCGTCGCGCGGCTTGGTCAGGAGCTCGCTTCCCATCCTACGGGCAGCCGTGGATACTGGCAACTGGCCAAAGCCGTGCAATCTAACTTTTGTCAGCCCTCGCTGCCACCGCTGCATTACCCAGATGGATCACTGGCTCACAAAGAAGCCCAAGAGAAAGCGGATATGCTCGCAGACCTCTTTGCGGCTAATTCCCGGGTCGACGACCGTGGACTGCAGACCCGCCATCGCCAACCGTGGCCACACTGCCTGACATTGTACTCAGGCAATGCGATGTACGGGCAGTGCTGCAATCACTCGACACGCGGAAAGCCAGTGGCCCTGACGGCATTCCGGCGGTGGTACTACGGAAATGCGCAGCTGAGTTGTCTCCTGTACTAACTCGTCTGTACCGCCTGTCTTACTCCACAGGAATCGTGCCGGAGGTCTGGAAGGAGGCGAACGTACAACCGATCCCCAAGAAAGGCGATCGGTCTGATCCAGGCCACTATATCGACCCATAGCTGTCACCTCAGTTATCTGCAAGGTGTTTGAGCTGATCATTAACAAGCAGCTCATGCGATACCTCGAAGATCACTCGCTAATAAATGATCGGCAATACGGCTTCAGGCCAAAACGATCAACGGGTGATCTTCTGGCATTCGTAACGGGTAACTAATCGTCCGAGCCAAGACTGATCCTCGGACGAGTTGCCTCATTCGTAAAACGTATGAGGCAACCTAACCTAACCAGAATCGCCCGTTGCCGGAGCAGGTCGATCGCTGGAGACAGGAGGCTCGCGACGATCTGTTCCGACAATGGGCCATGAGATGTGCGGCACCCACCGCGAGCCGGATGCTCGTGGGGGCCATCGGTCCCGTGCTCCGCTAGTGGGTGGAGCATGCGCAAGGGGCTCCGACCTACTTCCTCACCCAACTTCTCACGGGTCATGGCTGTTTTGCCAAATTCCTGTGGGAAGTGGTGATCCTGTCGGAGTCCGATTGTCATCATTGCGCAGGCGGCGCCGTAGATACCGCGGAGCATACGTTCGTCGTGTGCGCCGCCTGGGACACGCAGAGGTTGGCCCTCACGGGCGTCATCGGCAGTGTAGGTTCGCTGCCGGCCGTCATTCTGTCTATGGCCGGCAGCGAAGAATGTTGGGCCGCCGTCGCCTACTTCGCTCGGGAGGTGATGGCAGCAAAGAGAGAGGCCCTGCGGGAACGGGAGCGTGCAGGCCGCACGCTTCCGCCCGGCGGGCACCAGTCAGGGGGCGACGGCGCATTGCCTACGCCCAAGCCCCCGACTGATAGGGCCGTGGGCGGTGGGTCGGGGGCCCACCGTCCTCGCGAATGGCCCTGAGGAGTCCGACGCCCCGTATGTGTTTCGGGGGCGTCGCTTCTGTGTCGTTCAGGGGGAGTCAGTAATCACAGAACTGACTATTTCGTCTTCTAAATGATGCTCGTGGGCAGGTAAAATTTGAAAGTAGAACATAATGTTGTATCTCGCATATGGAATTAGTAAGTAGTACCGTAATCTCGCGTTTAATACACTATAAGAAACAAGCTGGAAAGTACATAGTACGCAGGCCGTAGAACATTGAAACTTATTGATTAACAGCAGGCTCATTTTTCGTAAGTTTTTTTCGTTCGTAAATTTTGCCGAGTCTCCCACATATATCGATACGATAAGTTTTAATTCGGGTAGCTAAGGGAGATAATAGGGGTTAAGTATGTTGACTTGACGATCCCAAAAAAATTATTACCAACAGTGAGATTTTTATTGTGTCGGCCGGCCGGGCGGCGGGCCGGCCTGGAAGCAGGTGTACTGGTGGTCGTCGGAGATTGCGCAGCTGCGTGCAGCATGCGTATCCGCCCGCCGCCAGTACACCAGGTTTCGCCAGAGGCATCGTCGACCAGACGACGCGGCAGCCCGGGAGGCGGAGCTATATGCGTCCTACAGAGAGGCTAAGAGCACCCTCCAGGAATCGATCACGCGGGCTAAGACGACAGCCCGCGAGGAGCTCCTGGAGTCCCTGGAGCGGAACCCATGGGGGCGCCCGTACCTGCAGGTCAGAGGTAAACTCCGACCGAGGGCGCTCCCACTAACCCAGAGTCTCCAGCCGGATCCGCTGGAGGGGTTCTTGGGCTCTCTGTTTCCGACGAGCGCGGAGGAGCACATCCCTCCGCGCATGGCTCCGTCCCAGACGCCCAATGCAGATAGCAGCAGCGAAGACCACGTACCCGAAGTCAGAGAGGGTGAGTTAGGAGCGGTGGTACATCGGCTCAGTCGCCGGAAAACCACCGCCCCTGGACCCGACGGCATTCCGTGCCGTGTATGGGTCCTGGCCCTCGAGGTGAAAGGGGCCAGTTTCCCAAGGTGTGGAGGACGGGGAAACTGGTCCTGATCCGGAAAGCGGGACGGCCGGTGGACTCACCGTCCGGTTACCGGCCGATCGTGTTGCTCGACGAGGTGAGTAAGCTCTTTGAGCGAATTATTGCGGAACGCCTCGTCGAGCATCTCACGCGTGTGGGCCCAGACCTGGCGGACAACCAGTACGGTTTCCGTCGGGGACGGTCCACCGTGAGCGCGATTATGCGCGTGAAGACCCTGGCGGAGGAAGCTGTCTCGCGGTGCGAGGTGGTGTTGGCGGTGTCTCTTGACATCGTCAACTCCTTTAACACCTTACCCTGGAGTTGTGTTAGGGAGGCACTGGTATACCACGAAGTGCCTCTCTACCTCCGTCGTATTGTAGGGGCATATTTATCCGAGATGGCTATAACTTACCCTAGCTGGCTCGCGCCAGCTCGGCGAGATGTGTCGTGCGGTGTTCCTCAGGGGTCGGTCCTAGGACCTCTCCTGTGGAACATCGGATACGACTGGGTGTTGCGGGGTGCGTTGCCTGAGGGCGTCAGCGTAGCAAGTTACGATACCCTCGTCACGGCGCGGGGAGGAACACACCAAGGGGGCAACACTCAAGGTCACGACTGGGGTTGCTGAAGTCGTAGGTCGGATACGGCGGCTGGGACTGGACGTGGCACTGAATAAGTCCGAGGCTCTGTGTTTTCACGGACCTCGGCGCGGGCCACCTCCAGGATCCAGCGTAAATGTAGGGAGCGTTAGCATCAGCATCGAGCCCACAATGAAGTATCTGGGGCTCGTACTCGATAGCAGGTGTAACTTCGGACCACACTTCCGAAGTTTGGTCCCCTAAAGTGACGGTGGCGACAGCCGCCCTTTCGCGACTGATGCCCAACTTAAAGGGACCCAACGCTTCCTGCAGGAGACTGTACCTGGGGATCGTGCGGAGTATGGCCGTGTACGGGGCTCCCGTATGGGTGCCGAGTCTGACGGCCAACAACGCTGCTGTTTTACACAGATCGTTGAGGACCTTGGCCGTCAGAACAATAAGAGGGTACCACACGATCTCCCTAGAGGCTGCATGTCTCCTAGCCGCGACCCCTCCATGGGACCTGGAAGCGAGAGCCCTTGCGGCATTGTTCCAATGGCACAAGGAGGCGCTGGAGCGGGACCACAGGCCTGCGTCTCGAGAAATCGAGGCTCAGCGGTCCCAACTCCGCCAGGATCTCATGGAGACATGGAAGGTGCGACTTCAGCAACCAAAGTGGGGAACCACCACCATCGCCACGGTGAGACCGATCATGGAGGAGTGGCTGCAGAGGCAGCACGGTGGCCTCACGTATCGTGCGACACAGATCATCACCGGGCACGGAAACTTCGGTGAGTATCTGTTTCGCATGCATCGTGAGGTCACACCGGCCTATTCGCAGTAGTCCGGTGGTTAGTCCGGTATACCGAACTACTGCTACTTTTTATTCGCAGTAGTCCGGTAAGCACAATGTACCGTACTATTGCTACATTTTTAGTAGCAATAGTTCGGTAAGTAACGTAAGCAAAAAAAATACAATAACAATTAAGCCTTGAGCCGCTAGCTCAGCGCCGAACAATAGCTTCCTTGGCCGCATTCTACCGTATTTACCACGGCGAGTGTTCTGAAGAGCTCTTCAATCTGATCCCACCCTCTTCCGTCCGATCCCGAACAACCCGTGCCGGGCTGAGATGCCACTCCCACACAGTGGATAGCATGTTCGTGAGAACCGAACGTTTCGTTCGTCGAACGATAGTGGCCTGGAACGACCTGCCTGTGCACGTGTTTCCTCCCACATATAACCCTGGGTTCTTTAAGCGGAGCGTGAAGAGGCACATCAGTAGGTCGTCAAGTTGAGGGCAACTATCTATAGTATTGTGTGCTGTGAGAGTGGCCCACAATCGCTAGACGTCGTCACGACTTACCACCAGGCGGGCGGCTTTGACACATCTCTTTATTTTTCATCGGGGAAAAAAATGTATCATGCGCTTAGTAGGGCAGTATAGATATATCTTACCAGAGCCACTTGGGTCCCTCTCTATTATAAGATACACAAACAACAAAAGTACTAGGAGTACAGAACTACAAAAGAGCACTCGCCAACTCTTATCTCGCTCAGAGATTCTTCTGCTTTGATGAGGTAGACAGAGCTGTTTATTGTACCCATATTTCGTTAGTCACATTGATTGTGAGGCCATCTTTTATTATAAATGACACGAACCTCGAATAAAATACTAGGACTACAGAACTACATAAGCACTCTCGAAATCTCATTCGAATCTCGATCCGTTTAGTTTATTTAAATGTGTCAACAGGTGCACCGAGTACAGATGAAAATGATTGTCCATTATAAAAGACACAAACCTCAAATGTACCAGGAATACATAACAACATAAGAGCCTTCAAGATTAGTGAGACTGACCATAATATTATAAAGTACCACGGGCAACAAAGGAGCTATTTTTATATAAAATGGCTCTCTTTACTTCTTCATTTTAAAATATTTATATTGTTATTGTATTTTCTTTGCTTATGTTACTTACCGAACTATTGCTACTAAAAATGTAGTAATAGTACGGTGCATTGTGCTTACCAGGCTACTGCGAATAAAAAGTAGCAGTAGTTCGGTATACCGGACTAACCACCGGACTACTGGGAATAGGCCGTCACACCCGCGTGTCAACACTGCGAGACTTTCGGCGTCGACGCGGCATTCCACACGTTGGTGGAATGCTCAACATGGGCGAGTCAGCGCCGGGACCTCGTTGTGGGCCTGGGCGTAGATACGCTCTCGCTGGAGACCATGCTACGAGCCATGGTCTCTAGCGAGAGTCGGTGAAACGCGGCCGTTTGCTTCTGCGAGCAGGTAATGCTCGTGAAGGAGGCGGCCGGTAGGGTGAGGGAGCGTACCCTCCCCGCTGAGTTCCGAAGTATGCGGCGAGGGCGCCGCAGACGGGACTACGCCCAGGACCATCGACCTCCATGATCGGGGCCTGAGGACGATGGATTAGCAACCCACCGCGGCCCACAATCGCTAGATGTCGTCACGGCTTACCACCAGGCGGGCGGCGTCAATTTAAAAAAAATACCGAGAACGTTATAGCGAGGTTATTAACACTGTAAGTTAACACGTAATTTATTGCACGTGCTGACTTCAAACCAGTCAATATTACCTATACAGGAAATGAAAAAAAAACAGATAAAAATAAAATAGGCAAATAAATAGGTAGGTAGGTAATAATTACCTGAAAAGGTACTCTAATCGTCCCTACCAAATCACGCAGCTCCGACTTACCGATCCTATTTACCTCACCAGTGGCTGAATAGTGAGAAAACGCTTAAACCACATAAGTATAAGTACCTATAGGTATGTACCTACGTCAATACCTATAGGTATATTCTGACTATCTGTTACCAGATATTATGAATAAAAGATGGTGGTGCTTACGGTGGACATAAAACACTGCAAACTTTTGCTTTTATTTACAACAGCCAATCGTGTCCCTTTTTTCTTTTTTTTTTAACTCCGCGGCCTAAGGTAGCTACAATGGGGTCCTCATATCACAGCCTTGGCAGGAAGACTTAGCTCAGCTGCCTATGCGGTTAGAAAGATAAGGTCACTGACTGACGAAAAAACGGCACGATTAGTTTATTTTAGCTACTTTCATAGCGTTATGTCATATGGTCTGCTGCTGTGGGGCTCAGCTGCCGATATTGAGACAATATTCATATTACAGAAACGAGCTATACGAGCAATCTATAGACTCGGACCCCGTGACTCGCTGAAAGAACTATTTAAAAAATTAATATTTTAACAGTTGCTTCTCAATATGTTTACGACAACATCTTATATGTACGGAAGAACATAGATCTCTTCAAAAAAATCCGATAACCATAGTTTTAATACAAGAAATAAAAATAAACTGGCAATGACAAAAATTAGACTTCATAAAGTTGGTAATTCGTTTGTAGGCAAATGTATAAAAATTTATAATAAAATTCCCCAGGATTTGGTTGACATGCCTCTTAGTAAGTTTAAAATAGTAGTTAAAAAATGTTTGATGATGAAAGGCTACTATAATGTAGACGAATATCTTAATGATAAAAATGCATGGTCACCCTAATCTTCTGTTGTTGGCCACTCGTATAATATAATATAAACTAATTGTAACAATGTAAACAAAACAATATTAAGGGCCCAGATTGTGAAAATCACCGAAAAGAGTGTTACGATTTTTCATATTTAACGATAATTTGTATATATTAAAATGAAAGACCAAAAATGATGTTAGTGCTAATTTTAACTCTTAAAACCCTGTAGTTGTTATATAATAAACGTCAACAAACGCACAAAATTGAGAAAAAATTCGAAAACCTGCCTTCGTATTTTTCAGATTTAACCCAATAAATCAACACAAATTGATAAAAAGAAACACTTTTTGAACACTGAAAAAGCCAATAAATATAACCATGTACTTTTTTTTGTACCTTTACAAACAAAGACTTCCCCTTTAAAGCCCTAAAATCTGGATATGTTTTACGTAAATTCTCCATAGAAAAATGTATGCAAATTCAAACGCGTCCCGATAGAACGATCGTCGCAACTAATCGCCAGTGCGCCATAGAATTTCAAAGTGACTCCACGCGTGTCGGATGCTACAGCAAAATTACGTGTTGTGAATTTGTGTTTTTTGTGAAAAACTGTAAGTACAATATTTTTATAACTAATTTACTTTCAGTAAATAGAAAGTACCGATATAATGAAAGTCTGAAAGAAAACCATGATGGAACTAGATATAAATCGTAAGAAATACAAAATTATTTACTTTGTTGCGTAGGTCATTTTATGAACCTTGTAAAGTAGGTATCAATTCAGGCTTGAAACAATCAAAGCCCTGCCCACCTTATTTTCTCGAGATATGAACTGGCGGGGTATATAGTTCTCTGCACGACATACATAGATTTTTCAACATGATAAAGGCAATAGGTATCATAAACGTAATTGGTAATCGAGGGTCTCTTTTCGCAGGATAATTTGCTGAGTGCCATGCCAGCGAAAAGAAAATTTAGTACGCATTATAAAAACGTGAAAGCCAAAAGATCTCGGAATAAAATGTAAGTTCCTCCCTACTTATTTATTTACCTGCCTACTTGACTACGTCTTGTCCTAAATACCTAGAAAAAATTTACTAGATTTGTGTTAGTGTCAAGTAAAAATCCTAGTTTTATTACTTTTATTTGTGTGTATGCTTATCATGTCTTAGTAGTAATAATAATATAATCTATTTGCATTTTGAACAGGGTAGGTACATTACAAAGCAAATAGGTACAATGATTTAGATCGCCTGATTCAGACATATACCTACAACAGCATGTAAATATTGATTTGACATGTAATTAGATAGGTACACAATTAGGTATGTCAGTCTAAGAAGAAAAATTACAATGTCCAGTAGGTAATAATTACGTAATTTCAATATCTATATAAGTAATAAAGTCAATTTCTATAGGAACAATTTTCATAATAATAAATTTTATTACATAATATAGTATTAGTTTTCATATATTTATGTATTTCAAAGCAATGAGTTTGCTTACACTATTATTAGTTACAGTATTATTAGTTTTCATGTTCATCATGTCTAAATATGTGGAAGTGGAAGTAGGTATGTTTCCTATCAGAAATTGCACGGGCGCGCGCGCGCCGTGCCTGGCGTAGGGTTGTACAAAAATTACAAAATAAATAAAAAGTGGATATTGATGAATAATATTTCCAGTACTGAAAATGAAGAAAACCTTCAGGCCGAGACTCCGAGCAACACTGCTACGCGCTGTATAGAGGTAAGTTGTTATACGTAATTCTTGTAGACTTGTTACATAAATAAACAAACTAGCTAGTGATGGGCGAAGACAAAATCTCAGTACCTACAGTTTTTTTTTGCAATATTTATTATTTTCATTGTGAGACAAACACATACTTCTCAATTACTTTCTCAAAAGAAAATTCACGTTCAAATCTCGTATTTTACCAAAATCAAGAATTTTTTTTGTAAAATATTATCTTTTACGCGACTGGTGTACGTATGTATGTATGTATACTAAGTAATATATCTTTGTGGCACGATAAGTTCAAAATTATTGAACCGATTTTAATGTTTTTAGTATCATTAGAATTGTCTTCTAAGCCCGAGTGACATAGAATAAGTGACGCCATAAAAAACCAATACGTATAGCGTAAAGGAAATTTATAATTTCTGTTCATCACGAACATAATATTGTATGAATTCTTTTGCACTTTTATATTTGTCTTCGTCAGTTATGAATATAAATAAATAAACAATAAAAATGTTAAAACCCGACAGATTAAAAAATGAAAATGTGTAATAAAAATAAATAACAACACCATTGTAATATAGCGTATTTAGCAGTCGGGGCCTATTTCTAAAGAAATATTTAGCTAGTCAGGAATATCTTCGAGCCTGTGAGGATTTCAATGGGTCTCAACTGTTGAATTCGATTTATTACAATAGTGTTCTTATTTATTTTTATGTAACATAATTCAAGACCGTAGACTTGTTTTCTTTTTACCTTTTGAGTTTTTATGCATATAGTCGGATTTATTAAATTTATGACGTGATAACGTCTTATAAATCGATGAACACCGGCAACACGCACAAAAAAGTGTCACATTATGTCACGCTAGGGTCAAGCGAGAGCGCAGTACAAGCGATGGAGAATAATATTATGACGTTATCCGATAAAATTATCGTCCTAAACCGACTTTACAAGCAACCAGTTTTTTATTATGTTTATTTATTCACTTTCATAATTGACGAAGACTGATAAAAACGTTTAAGATTTTGATCTAGTGTTCTGTGTTTCAAAGATGTATTCTAAGGGAGTTCTTAGCTATGTTTGAAGAAATTTGGCCCATACCTTTTGAATTATTTTTTATAATAAAAATCAAGCCATTATCTTTCTTTACAGGAACTAGTTATTGACAACCGTCAAGAGGGAAAGGTGGATGAAGTGGAAGTTGGGCGTAGAGTAGTGGATATTTCTTTTTTTTTTAAAGCTCTTCAGGCCATAGGGGACCACGGTCCAATGGATTGTAAGTTAAGTTACCTCAGTATAATAGGTGAAGTAAAAGTCGGTCTGGACTCAAAACTCATCATAAAATGTAGTATGTGTAATATGAAATTTACTTTGTGTTTGGTTGAAAAGAAAGAAGATAGCATGGAAGTGAATCATCAAATTGTGTCTGGTATCATATCATCTGGTGGGAGCTACTCTCAGTTAAAAACATTAAGTGCCGCAGTAGCCCTACCAATCATGTCACCTTCATTGTACAATGAAATTAATAATACGGTTTGCGATTGGTGGGAAAAGACAGCAGCACATTCCATGGCAGAAGCTGTCAAGGAAGAAGCGGAGTACGCAGTGTCTATAGGTAGTGTTGATAAAAATGGTACACCATTAATATCTGTTGCTGTTGACGGTTGTTGGAGCAAGAGATCTTATGGTAAGAATTTTTCCGCCTTATCCGGCGCAGCTGCGATAATTGGCATTAAAACTAATAAAGTATTGTTTTTTGGAGTTAAAAATAAATACTGCGTAGTCTGTGCACGAGCCGCAAAGAACAACAGTCAGCCCCCGGAACACCATTGTTTCAAGAATTATTCAGGATCATCTACCGGGATGGAATCGACCATAATAGTTTTTTTTTAACTCTTAAACTCATATTTTGTTTATTTATTTATTTTATTTATTTTATTTGGGATAACAACAGCCATTTTACAATCGTGTATACAAACAGTTAGGTTAGTTAGTAAGAAACAGTTGAGGGGTTTAAACGTTCCTTTGTTGATCACGGTGTAATTTATAATAAATTTGTAGCAGACGGCGATTCCAGTACTTATAAAAAAATATTAGATTCGCGTCCGTACGATAATTTAATAGTAGAGAAAATTGAATGCAAAAATCATCTGTTACGAAACTACTGCAATAGCTTGGAGAAATTGTCGAAAGACACTAAGTATCCTTGCGAGTTGCGGAAATTCCTAAAAGAAAGGTATTTGCGTTTAAGAACGGGTGTAAAATGCGCGATTAAATATTGGGGGGATCAAAATCAGTCACTCGAAGAAAAAATAAAAAATCTTAGTGAAGATATTCTAAATGGTCCACAACACGTATTTGGTAATCACCAACATTGCAAGGAGTATTTTTGTAGACCTGACACTCGTCGAATAGAACCTGTTGGGTTACTTCCAGCAATTGTTGGATGCGGATTAATGGACGCGGTAGAAATTTTAAGTAAAAGACTGTCATATCATTCTAGAAGTTTAATTCATAATTGCACAAGTAATATAGTTGAAAGTTTTAACGGAGTAATTGCCAAATTAGTTGGGGGTAAGCGTGTAAATTATTCTTCCCGTGGTTCTTATGCGGGCCGATGCGCAGCTGCTGTTGTCTTTTAATACGGGATCGATTCATAGTAAAACTCATGAAGTCATATTTAAATCTAGTCCTAATCCTTTGATCGCGAAAGTGGAAAATAGTAATCGTAGAAACCGTTTAATTGCTAAACCTAAATTAAGATTGAAAAAAAGCCACAGCGCTGTATCGAAAGACGCTCACTATGGACCAAACTGCGAAAAACCTGATCTAAGTCCAGAATTATATGAGAAAGCCAAGTCATCTTTTTTAGTTGATTTAAAGTTGTCTTGTGCTGAAAGAGAGGAGCTTGAAAGGTCGACCCATTTGCAAAGAAGTAGTGCTGAGTGGATGAGTACAAGGAGAAAATTACTAACCTCATCATCGTTCGGGGAAGTTTGTAAAAAACGAGAGAGCACAAGTTGTGCTGCTCTTGTTTGTAAAATCGTTTATGGTAGTAATATCTCCAGTTTGCCTGCTGTACGGTACGGTATCGAAAACGAAGAAACTGCAATTAGACAGTTAGAAATTCAAGAGAATATTAGTATACAAGGTTGCGGTTTGTTCGTCGACGATCAATATGAATTTCTTGGTACTACACCAGATGGCATTTATGCAAACGGTTTAATTGAAATTAAGTGCCCACATTCTTTAGCTGGCATGACTCTTGATGAAGCAATGGCCAAACATACCTTTTGGGTTAAGGACAAGGCTTCCAAGGGTTATGTCATAAATAAAAATCATTACTGGTATTTCCAAATTCAGGGACAGCTACATATAACTAAAAGAAACGTTTGCATGCTTGGCATCTGGTTTGGTGCTACTGTACCTATGAAAGTTTATATTATAGAAAAGGACGACAAATTTTGGAAGGAGAAAATGGAGATGAAATTAGTTAGATTTTATTACGATTGCCTCCTTCCAGAATTAGTTGATCCTTGGCAGTCACGAAGCATGCCTATTCGTGACCCGCCCAATGTCATAGAGGCTATGAAAGAGAGGAAAGAAAGAGCTTTACGTGTTTTGAAAGAGAAGAACGTCTAATGATTTTGAAAGAGACTGAGGTAACTTAACTACCCAGCCGGTCGATTCACGTAAACACGCCAGTTCAAAAGTCGTTTTAACTTAGAAACTTAGAAATCGCCTTTTGGTTTTCTGTTTTTAACGCACTTACTTATCTAGTCTTGGATTGTCATAAATCTTCCAATAGCTCAATTTCTATACAATTCCTATACGATTTTGAAGAGTTACCTGGTGTAAACCCAAGGTCCGATCCTAATGAAATTAAAATGTGACCACACGGGATCACCAGCTTTCAAAAAAAAAAAAATCATATAAAATCGGTTCAAAAAATACAGCGAATTGAGAATCTTCTTCTTTTTTTAAGTCGGTTAAAAAGTGTGCGAAGTGACATTTTTAAGTCACTACGCTACGGTTTTTATTACGTGAATCGGGCAGCTGGTAACATTTTCATTCTGATAGGTTTTGCAATAGCAATTGATTTTATCATCAAATTAGTAGAAATCAGAATTTGATCAGTAATCATTAAAATGAAAAAAACATTAGAAACTCTTAAACTCATATTTTGTTATTGTTTACTTTCGTTTAATTAAGTATATGAATAATTTATAAATTTCATGTTTGTTTATAACTAATTTTTGTACAACCCTAGCACGCTTTTTAGGTGGCGACTCATATTTTGTTTACTTTTAATTATATGAACCATTTTTATACTTGTGTTTCATTTATTGACAATTTTTTGTACAACCCTAGAAGATTTTTTAGATTGCGAGGTGATCGTAAGCAAAAAGTATTTGAGTTTACGGAATAGGCACATTTCCTTGCGTAGATATAAACACTAGCGAGGAAAGGCGTGATGTTATTTCGACCGTACTTCCTACTGAATTTGCAATTATTTTATTGAATGAAAATTTTACGAAATAAGAATAAACTTTGGTAGTAAAATTACAAATAAATACATAGGTACTCGTAGTTGGAATTTTAGGTAAGTAGAATACAAAAAGGTCAGTCCGGACCTGCTCTTGATTGTTTATTATAAATAGAAAATCATAAAAATTGTGTCTCAAACTACTCTTATTTATTTATCTAGTAATTAGGATCATTTTATAACGAAAACTACTCTTGGAATATTTTACAAATAGGCAGTCGTTTATTTCCAATAATTCAACATTTTTGTTATGCTGTAAATATTCAACTTCAATAACAATAACTCAACGTGGAACGTTTGTCGCAAAACATTTTCAAAATCGCGCTCTCTGGGTCATTCACCCGCCCGTCGGATGATTCGGGCAACAATAGCGCTGCTGTCGCTCAAAATCGACTTTATCCGTGCGCGGTCTGGGCCCTTAAAAAAGAAAATGGATAATCTACCTGAGTTTCTTGCTGGTCTCTTCTCTGGAGAACCAAATTACCGAACCAGCGAAAGAATAATTTTCTAATGATTATTTATGTACTTCCTTAATTTAGTATTTTTATAATATTACTTGACAAAATTGTAAAATTTTGACATTCATATGTGCTCTTTATGTGCCTAAACTGAATAAATGAAATTGATTCTTTGATTGATTCTAAGGCCGCGGCCGCTCTAACGACGATTACCGACGCGCCTCACCTTCGTAAACAAGGCCTTAAGAAGTGAAGGTTTCAAAAATACCTACAATAATTAACATTAAAATCAACAACTATCACACCTGCACTTTGTTGAATTGTAATAACTTTCCTCTAACCTCTATAAACATGGCTGACCTTATCAATGGTAGGTACCTAACACTAATTACTTATTAATAAGTAAGTACATTATGTGCACAGCTTTGCTGATATTTATTGTAAATCTAAGTTATTTATATTGTTAATATCGACTCTGCAAAAAACGACAGATTTTTTTTCGTTTCGTTGATCACCTTTTCTTTTAAAAGAAAGAAAGGTGATTTTGTGTGTGTATAACATTTAATATTAATGTCATACATATGTTCTTACCCCCGCTCACATTGCGTCGGCTCCAAGTAGGTAAATGGTGTGAGCCTGTGAGCCTACGGGCTCTTTGGGTATATTGCCAGAGCCTCGCCTGTCTGTCATGAGGTTCACAGCGTGAAGTTAAATACGACTTGAGCCCTAGAGACGTTGAAAAAAATGATAAAGTGAACTGTGAGTTGGTCACCCTATAATGTTCTCAAATATTTCACTAATTGCTGTGGGAGCAACAGCTTTAAATCCACCCATCTCTCATGGTGTATTAGCACCATTAGAATGCTTCATTCATTAAATATTAATTTATACTATTTGTTTTAATTGTAGGTAATTAGTAATTAGCCTACTACCCTACTTACATTTTGGAAGTCCGTTAAATATAAATCTGGATTCTTCTTCAACTTTTTCATACATTTTTGATATTTCAACCAAAAGAATGGCGTAACATACATAATTAAAATCGTACTTAAATTATTTATGTCCCATAAGTAGGTACATTTTTCTAAGCCATACTCTACACAAACCCTTTGATAATTAAATAACAATAAGTAATTATAATAAACGATTTATTATATCTATAAACCTAAACTTACATAAAATATATTTTTCATATGAAACACTCACATAATAAGACAATAATAAGAATGTAAGGTGGCCATATCAATAGTGTGCGAACTAATAAAGTTTGTCAATATAATCTGCATCAACTATTCAACATTTGGGATTTTATTATTACTATTTACAGAATCATAATACTATTAAGTACTATTAACTAAAATACACTACTAATTACCTATATTTTATGAAGAAGCTACATTCATTAACTTATACATAAGTAGGTAGTCTAAAGAATCTATTCGAATTACGTACTAAAACACACCCAATTCGAAATTTGTTCTAATTAGTCCCACTTACTTGTATTGTTCTATATATATATATACTAAAATTATAAAGAGAAAAGATTTGATGTTTGTTTCGTTTGTTTGAATTGAATAGCCTCCGTAACTACTGTACCGATTTTAAAAAATGTAGCTACAATTAACATCTATATGCTACTTTTTATCCCGCGGTAAAGTGTTCCCACAGGAATCGAGAACGGGAAAACAATTTCACGCGTTCGGAGCCACGGTAACCAGCTAGTACAATATACACACCGTTTATCGAATTTACACTGAACACAACTTACGAATGTAGGCTTTACTATTTGTTTAAGGCCCCGATTCCACGGGCGTTTAAAAACCGCGACGTGTTTTTAACGCCAGCTGGGCGTTGAGCGGAAAATTGAACTTTACGCTCAACGCCCAGCGCTTAAAATACAACACTGCGCTGAAAAATACGTCGCGATTTAAATCCGCTCCCGTGTGAACAAATACTAGACAATCCAGTTGATCCATTCCGACGAATAATTTAGGCGCGTTAAAAAAATCGCTCGTTGAATTGGGGCCTACTGGTAATAGAGGTGATAGAATTAGGATTTTATAACAATAAAATTTACCAAATTTACCAAAGTGTTCTCTATAATAGTTTCACATCTAAGTATTTTTAGCCTCAGTTCCTGAAACTGTTCTAAATTCTTCGAGTGTCATAAAACTGTCTCTTTCATCAGGTAAGGTGGCCTCTTCATTAGATTTGTCGTTACATTCATCATTCTCTTTTTCCCTTTGACATTCCACTTCTTCAATAGCTGAGTAAATGCATTTCTTTTCAAGTTTTGATAATATTTTCTTATCGTGGAACGGGTGGGTGTGAGGATTTGCCCTGTAAATATCGTGTGAGTTAAAATAGAGATTGTTCTTATTTTTTGATGAGTTACCGACGAGTTACCTGCTGGTTGGCGACCTTTACCTTGTCAGAGGTTATTAAAAATGTTCTGACGAGACTGTCACCTGACTAGAAATAAAAACAAACCGCTTCTTCCACTCCGACCAACTAAAACTGATCAACTAAAAGTAATCAATCATTTTTATTCCTAACGATTCAACCATTTAGTTGATTCG
Organism: Nudaria mundana; assembly: GCA_963556515.1. NCBI lineage: Eukaryota > Metazoa > Arthropoda > Insecta > Lepidoptera > Erebidae > Nudaria > Nudaria mundana. The sequence goes on from OY748293.1 coordinate 11,220,068, forward strand.
TTAAGAAATAAACGGGTCACTTTTCTTTATTCTAACGGCATAACTTAGGTAAGTACCCTTTAAAATATTATTATTTTATAACTTTATATTATGGTCAGTCTCTCTAATCTTGAAGGCTCTTATGTTGTTATGTATTCCTGGTACATTTGAGGTTTGTGTCTTTTATAATAGACAATCATTTTCATCCTACTCGGTGCACCTGTTGACACATTTCTTTATTTTTCATCGGGACAAAAAAAATGTATCAAAGGGCAACAAACGATTTTTATCATACCTACCTACTTAATTATTTCATTTGAGACTTGCGATATGACGTCACGTGATAATTCGTTTGCTATTGTACTTCCACACATTTTTCATTTTCTATCCGATAGAGTATTTAGTCGATTCCTAGTAAGTTGATTCGTTAAGACCTTTAATATATATAAGTTAACATAGATCATATAAGTTGGCCCGATTAGGAAGAAAGTGTCTCGGAGAGTATCAAAACGGATCAACAAGTTGATCCAATTAGTTGGTCGGAGTGGACAACGGGAAACAAACGCAACAAAACAACGCAACGGTTTTTTAATGCGGTTTTCACCAATGGATAGAGTGGTTCTTGAGGAAGGTTTTTGTATATTTAATTTGACAAGCGGGTTGAAGCCGCTGGCGTCCACTAGTCTATTTTAATATTATAAAGAGGAAAGAGTTGTTTGTTTTAAGTGAATAGGTTCCATAACTACTGATCCGATTTTTAATATACGAGTACAACACCGCCGAGTGTCATTCCGTCAACAGGAGATCCCAGTAATGTATCCACAGTTAGTAGAAGAAAGTTTATATTATACTGACCTATGGAGTACAACATTGCCCTTAGTAGTAACATAAGCTGAACATTTATTATTTCTGTAATCCACGCACCGCCAGCGTCGGAGACCATTCTGTTTTGTCGAGTGTACGTTGTAAAGGTATCGATTCAGTATTATTTGCAAAGAGCCTCGGATAGATACAGTGAATTGTAGTTTAGAAGATGCTGTAATAAAATATGTAAATATTTAACTAGAGTAAGGCCTATTTCAATCACTATCGTCTGTATTAGACATGGGTGATTCGTTGGAAGAGTCCAAATCAGACGTATTTATGGCAGAACTATCTATTCTATCAATGTTGACAACTACGACTACTAAATGTTTACCTGTACCATGAAACACGCAAAGACAGCTCTCGTCGACCAACTCACGTCATTATTGGGTACGAGTGATAACGATAGAGATATAAATAGCTCGCAATCACAATAACTGAGCACAGTTCATGTCACGCGTTTTTTCACCAGCGGATCTAGCCCGCAGTGCGTGTTTATGTCAAATATCTGTTTAAATGCTTGAGCAGCCCTTAAACCTAAAGTTTTCATACCCAAACGTCAGTATTCGGCCGTTCAAGAAGTAGATCCGGTTACTGTATAAGACCACCCTCCTCCTGCAGTATTTTTACTATTGGTGATCCATATGGTCATACAGTGAACCTCGCAAACTTTAAAAACATTCTTTGGGGTTTTTGCCCTCATTTCGAATGAAACTAAAAAAAAAATTAAAATCAAAGAGCCAAGATTCGTGGAGATTGAATAAAAAAATATGGCTGCTAGCCCGGAACACACATACAAACAGACAGACGGAAGCAAAATTTTCAAGTATGGTCTCAAAAGACACAAAATGTTAATGTATTTTAAAAGATTACCTTGCCCACCAGTATTATTTTTGGAACTAATAACATTATTAGAAACATTATCGTCAGGTTTAAGGCCGTCGTCAGAGTCATGAACAGCCCAATCCTCCATAAGTTCCTGGTCATCATGCATATTGTCTGTTGCCATAGATTTGTTTATACTTGTGTTGTTGAGTCTGTAAATGATGTAAGCAGGGCTTAATGTAATGACTGCTTGTACTATGTACAACTATGTAAAAAAAAATTACTCATTGTCAAGTACCTACGTCTAACTTAGCACGACCACAACCAACCAATTGGTTTGGAATGCTTTTATATTCTAGTATGCTATTCATATTTATTAATAGGGGTGGTGTCAAATTGGCTAAATTACATCGCAGACGAGGTTTACGGTGGTTAGTGGTCCCATTTCGACATGTCAGCGCTCACCATCACCAAACGACGTGCTTCCCCTTTTACCAAGCTATATTTGGTAAGATTGTAACAACAAGTTTTAATGGCTAATGAACACTATTTATACTTTTTTTTTTTTAATTACGCTGCCGCTCTTACGTCTGTTGCCGGGCGTCTCTGGTTACAAGCAGAACGTATTTCCAGTGGCGCCCGGCGGATTTTGACCACCTCTGTGGTCTCTGCCGGGGTTTGGTCGGGATGAGAATCCCGCGTCGTTGGGGGTAGGGTTTTATCCCGCGTCAGTGAGTGAATCTGGTTGCGTGCTATGGGGCAAAGGCCCCGCAGCACGCAACCCTTCTAGCCTGCTTCTGTAAGGACGACGGCTGGCGATCCCGCCGTCCTCAGGCCCCGATCATGGAGGTCGATGGTCTTGGGCGTAGATGAGTCTGCGGCGCCCTCGCCGCTGACTACGGAACTCGGCGGGGAGGGTACGCTCCCTCTCCCTCTCGGCCGCCTCCTTCGCGAGCACGACTTGCTCGCAGAAGGACACAGCTGTGTTCCACCTACTCCCGCTGGAGACCATGGCTTGAAGCATGGTCTCCAGCGAGAGGGTATCTACGCCCAGACCCACTACGAGGTCCCGGCGCTGACTCGCCCACGCTGAGCACTCCACCAACGTGTGGAGTGCGGTGTCGTCGTCGGAAACCTCGCAGTGTTGACACCGGGGTGTGACCTCACGATGGATGCGAAACAGATAGCTACCGAAGCATCCATGCCCGGTAACGATCTGCGTCACACGATACGTGACGTCACCATGCTGCCTCTGCAGCCAATCGTCCATGATAGGACTCACCGCCGCGATGATGGTGGTACCCCACGTGGGTTGCTCAAGCCGCACCCTCCATGACTCCATGAGATCCTGGCGGAGTTGGGTCGCTGGTCATCGATTTCTTGAGGCCTGCGCCTGTGGTCCCGCTCCAGCGCCTCCTTGCGCCATTGGAATAATGACGCAAGGGCTCTCGCTTCCAGGTCCTATGGAGGGGTCCCGGCTTATTTATGCTACTAAACAAAATCAAACCATTATCTAAATTCTATGACTAAAACCACACATTTTCATTACACTGTATTACATTTTCCTATACATTTTTCTAGACAGTTGTGTATTTATGTAAATCCAGCATAAAGGTTTTATGTACCTAACGTTATGTAGATAAATACTTATACTTACATCGAAGATTCTCGTTTCACGAAAATGTTCTTAGCATTTACCGGAAGGCCAACCTATAAATTTCAATAAAATTATTTTTTGGTATGAAATTAATCAGATAAAGTAATTTATGACTATCTTACATCATTTAGGTTGTCAGGATGCGAGACTATTATCCTTTTAGTTCCAGTGAGAGGACACAGGTCACCATCTTCAAAATTAGGTATATTGCCCGATACCTTGACAGGTAAATTACTGGCATCACCCTGGAAAAAGAGAGTTCATACTAGTTTCAGATACAATTTTGAAAAAGATCCTGATAAATGTTTACATTAATAAAAAAAGGGTTCAATGCATTACACTTTCCAAAAGAGTTCCGTCACCAAAATTTGATTGTTAAGTGGTATAGCACTTGAACTGTGAGACTGTGTGTTTGGAATTTATTGTTTGTTGCTACAATCATAATCACATAGGATAATCACATGGGACTCTCTTCTTTTCATAAATCGATATTGCCTATCTAATTTTAGTAATCTGTGGCTTTATCCATCATTTTACTACTTACAATGGTTTCAAGTCCCCTTATGTGCAATGACTTGGCTGCTTCCGAGAATGATGCAAGATATTCTGCAGATACCACAGCTTCACCCGTGTATATGTATTCAAGTAATAGACATAAAACACGATATGAGACATTCTGAAAAAAATAATGATTGAACAATACTTACTATACAAAGGTATATTATTTAAGATATCAAAACTTAAACTCATATATTTTATGAATGTGGCCTGACATTTCAACCAAGTAACATGGAGCCATTGTTATAGGCATTCAAGGTAAAATATGCATTAGTCTTGCTATCTTAAAGAAATAACAAGTTAAAATTGACTGTTCTTTTACATATAGCATAATCACAAAGGTACTTACATTCAAAAATATAATGGGATGTTGACAAACAGCAGATGTCATGAGATCCTTGAGGTAAGGACTAGCCAATGCCACAACCATTTGGTGAACTTTCACGAAATGACCATCAGCGGCTATAGTCATATCTACAAACTCACCATTCTGAAAACAATACAATATTTTTACTATGGTCTCTCTCTATATTGGATGATGATTGAGGTATTCCAGAGCTATTCAAAAGAGCAAAATGTTTATATTCATAATCATCAACACTACATATTATAAAACAAAGTCACCCGACTCGTATGTATGCTTAGATCTTTAAAACTACGCCATGGATTTTGATACGGTTTTCACCAATGGATAGAGTGGTGCTCAAGGTAGGTTTTTGTGTTTATAATTTGTCAAGCAGGCGAAGCCGCGACCGTCCGCTAGTTTATTAAGACATAAAATTCTTGTAGATGTTAATGTTAACAGTTACATACAATAAAGGAGATAAAGAATATTTTCATGAGCGGGACGCGAGACTATTGAGACTAACAACAACATTGGCATTTTATATAAATATTTTTATTTTACACACCTGCTGTAGACCACAAAAACCACTGCAAATATTTGTTTTATAAGAATCCCAAGATAGGGAAAATTGGGATTGAACCATTTTCAACTACGCAACTTCTGACCACTTTATGAAGAACTGTCAAGAATCACAAGTAAGTACAATAATGATTCTAGTATTTAAATGCTTTTAGAACAAAATACCAAAAAAATCCACACCATCCCAAACAAAACAATAATATTTTAATTTCTTTCAGCAGCAGCGCCACGAGCAGGACATGGCAGTATCGACTAACTATTTAAACCAATGATGTAGCAGAAAACATTAGACACGTGACCCAATTAATACAAATTATTCAAGGTTCTCTGAGATATCATTGGTTGTCGACAAACTCTACCGATACCATGCTCTTGCTCAATGCTCATATGTCAAGCAATTTTTTTTATAACTTTTGGAATGGCTACAGAGACCTTTGTGAAAATTTATATAAATTTTGTATTTAAAGTGTATTTACAAGAAACAGAACTACAAACTAAATACTATCTAAAACTAAAAACCTAAAATAAATATGGAAGGAAGTTCTAGGCAGTGTGCCCAACACAGGCAGCAATCCCGCGCTGGATTGCCAATGACAGATTTTGCGCGTGAAAGCTGCATTTACATCTTTATGCTCGTATGCATTGATGGTATTTATCATGAACCCTGTAATTCTAATTACTCTCTACGTTCGTGGTAATTATGTTATGTAACATCTGTGTTATCTGTGGGAATTTTGGTTTGAATTTGAAGGCTGCCAGCCTTCTCGGAACATTGACCGACATCATTACTTGCAAAGTGTGGGTGCAGCAGCACAAGCACGGTATTGGAAGAGTTTTGTCGATAACCAATAATATCTTTCAGACATTTCTTGTAAAATTCTGCGACATCATTGCCTTGGTTTAAATAAGGGTTGACGAGGATTCCTCTTCCGCTTCCTCATAATGCGGAAGTTCCTCATATATTTTGAAGATCCTCAAACATTACCGCTTCCCCAAAAATGAAAGTGGAAAGTTTCCTCTTCCGCTTCTTCTTACCGTAAGAGGAATATTCATCACGCATACTTAATTAGTTAGATTATTACGTACGGAAACCTATCCAAATCACTCGTGCGCACGTAACTATAGTAACGACCGGCGTGCTTGTCACCGCTGTCACCGCCGCCCGGCCGCAGCGAAGCAACCCCGCCCCATCCCGGGCCATCCCTCCCTCGCCACCCGCCTTCTTTCTTCCCGGTTCACTCCTACCTACGGGTCATACAGCTAAGTCTGTGGCTAAGTTCTATTTACGAGTGTAATCGGGGCTACTAAGCCACCTTCAGTCGTGTCACAAAACGGAATATTATGAGGAGTTTGAAAAATGTGATGCAGCATTAAAAGAAGCTGATGAGGAAAGGAAACGTGAGAAGCTGGTTTTAAACCTTCCTGAACTTTTACGAATATTTCAAGACCAAAATGTGCAAAATCGGTCTAGCAATTCCTGAGTTTTAGCGAGACAAACGAATGTCATATAGATACCTAAATAGATTAAACTAGCTGTCCCGGCCAACTTCGTACCGCCCTTTAAATCTCCCTGAATATTTTAAGACAAAAATGAGCCAAATCGGTCTAGCCGTTCCCGAGTTTTAGCGGATAAACGAAAGGCGATTCATATTTACTACCTATTAAAATAATTTTAATCTTCCTCATCTGGATGAGGAAACCAGACGAGATCAAAATTATCAGCTGATCCATAGTCCGGTTAGGCGAAGGTCTTAGACCGACAGTAGTAAAAATGAATCGCCTCACAAAATATCCTCATCCTCCAACTGTTTGATGTGTTCTTCCTCTTCCTCATCAACTCTAGTTTAAATAAGAGGATCGACAGTATGTATATGTTGGGGTAGACTCTAGAAGCTTTGTATGCCGTTTCTAGATTTGGATCATTTAGTAATCATATCAGCTGGTTGACGCCCACTCCTGGGGATAGGCTTCCCCTCCACAACATTCGGCACTGTGCCGCATGCATCCATTCGGTTCACGCAACCTTTATGGGTTCCACAAGGTGTAGTGGACGGATGTAACATTTATAATAGCGGGATTGAATAACATCCACAATTAACACATTTAAGTCTCGTAAAAATCTAATCATGTTCTCTTTTTATATGCATAATGCATAAAATATCAGAGTTTGAAGTATTATCGTTGACGTTTTAACTGACCAGGTTCATTGCCATGTAGAATTACATTACCTGTTGGCCACAAACGAGGGTTGTAGACCACCGACCACAACTGAAATGGGCCTGTGTGGATAACTATGAGAATGGGCCACTTTTCATGGCTCTATCGCATAAGACGGTATTTCTTCTACTTCTTTTTTCAGGTAAGTGGCTCCATCGTTCATCAATGATTTTGCCAATGTCTAGGTAATGCACAGAAGAACTAATTACTCTGAACTAGTTTACGGTGTGGGCCAAGGAAACGTTCGGTATTGCAATTGAGCGTCTGGACCTGGAACCTGGATGTTTGCCCAGCGTCAGAGGTAACCTATAAGGCTACAAAAAAAAATACCAGCCACACACTCGTCAAAAACCGAGACTATTTTGAAGGAACGAATACTAGGTAGGTAACTAGGTACAGTCGGCCCCAAAAGTCGCTGAACACATTCAAACTTCCAAAACATCTGAACACTAAAAATGTCATAAGTCAGTGACGCAACAAGAGAACAAAATAAACTCAACATACAAAAGTCCATAAAACGCTGAACACTAGTATTCCAAAAGTAGCTGAACACTAGTATTCCACAAGTAGCTGAACATCATTAACATCATAAGTATTAACAAATCATATTTTCAATGTTGTTGCCTGTTAATCTAATTTTGGTGTTCTTGATGTTACACGAATTTTGGTCTTTTGATATGTAGGATAATTTGAGAAAAGTTTTAAAGCTAATATGGTCTTTGAAATTGCCGTTTTGTATAAAAAAATTAAACGATTTTTTTTAATGTATTTTTTTATTTGTATTAATAGAAATAATCACCGAGCAATCAATGCATCTTTGCCAACGCAGCGGCAGTTTATTGATTCTTAAAGAAATCAGCTGGACGGGAGGCAACAAATTCTTCAAAGGCATTTTGTACTGCCTCTCGGGTATTGAATTTCTTTCCCGCCAAGAAGTTATACAAATTCTGGAAAAAGTAGTAGTCTGTAGGCGCAAAGTCTGGTGAGTATGGCGGATGACGGAGAGCTTCCAATCCCAGTTTTTGCAACTTGGAGACCGTCTGCTGTGCAGTATGAGGTCGTGCATTGTCGTGCAGGAGCAGCGGAGACGAGCGATTGACCAATGCTGGTTGGAGATGTGCCAGCTTCTCCATCATTGTGTTTAGTTCTTCACAGTACACATCTGCAGTAATGCTCACCCTGTTTGTAAGAAGCTGTGATGAATCACACCGGCGCTAGACCACCAAACAGTGACCATCACTTTTCGAGGGGTATGTTTTCGTTTTGGGCATTGTTTAGGTGCTGAACCAGGATCCAACCAACTTGCTGAGCGCTTACGGTTATCAAAGAGAATCCATTTTTCATCGCAAGTAACAATGCGGTTAAAAATTCCTTCATTTGTGTGCCTGTTGAGCAATGCAAGGCATGTCTCGACGCGTACTTTGCGCTGGCGATCATTGAGTTCGTGGGGCACCTATTTATCAAGCTTTTTTACCTTGCCAATTTGACGCAAATTAACCAATATTGTTTTGACGCTAACGTCGAAAGCTGCTGCTAATTCAGCCGTAGATTGTGTATCCACTTTTCCATATCCATTTCAATCTTTTTCGTCATAATGGATACGTTAAAAAAAATCGAGTACACTTCACTTATGGACACTTCACTTTTGGAATACTAGTGTTCAGCTACTTTTGGAATACTAGTGTTCAGCGTTTTATGGACTTTTGTATGTTAAGTTTATTTTGTTCTCTTGTTGCGTCACTGACTTATGACATTTTTGTGTTCAGATGTTTTGGAAGTTTGAATGTGTTCAGCGACTTTTGGGGCCGACTGTACTTTGAAAAGCAATAAAAAAAAACATAAATATCTTTCGTATATTTTTAATGAAGTTGCCCTGTTTACTTGCCACGATAACTTTACTATGAACCAAACCAAATATGTAGCTTATGTACCTACCTCCTAAAACCGAAAATACAACTACTTTTTAGCAACCAAATAAAATGACTTCGGTATTAATCGCCATTGCAATAATGAACTGTTACGTATGAAAGTGGAAAAGATAAAGCGTCTGAACACGCATAATAGATCCAATAGACCCCGTCGATTTCTTAATAAGTACATCCATGATAGTACCCGATACCAAAGGCCCAATTTTGATAAATTAATAAATATCATAACTTTTATTAAATATAGTTATTACTTGCTGTCTGTCCGTCGGCACACCCATATCTCGAACGGCACGTGAAAACGCCTTTTTTAATATTGTCCTGCTTGATTAGAATAGGTGCAAGGGCAATTATTTGTGACCGGAAGTGTACCAGAATTACCCTTCGGTGACAGGAGTGTGAATGACAGAAAGCTGTTGTTAGCGTATTTTCACTCATGTTGTTTTACTAATCTCTTCAATGCTCGTTCTGTCCTTGTAACCTTCCACTTAGGTTCTTGCATTCTGTTTTTTTCTTTTTCCTCCATAAGATATTTTTCAATAATGAGGTACGCATTTGATTGTGTCGGAAATACTATTTTATCTTTAATTTTCTTTCTTATCAGGTTGTCGTGATCCGGATGACAATGGTTTTGTACCCTGAAATCAGAAGAAATAACTAGTGTAACTAGTAGAAGTGACTACCCCGAAAAGTACCTACGGTAAACTGCAGTAGAGTGAACCGCAACTGAGCTAGCAATATTGTATGTGCAGGATGTTTTGCAATAGAGTGAGGTCAGCATATATGAACAGCCCCATTTCTTTGTATGGGATGGGGCATTTGCTGTAAATAATATTATTTCATCTGTGACTGTACTTACATAGCGGTAACATCTTCACCATCTGTGTCCACATGAGCTAGACAGTGCATACTGCGGTAGGCAATACATCGCCATCTTTTCTTACGATCACTGTCACCTGCTTTATGATGACAATGAAATATGTACCGATTCAACAGTAGTTGTATGGAACCTCTAGTTGATATTGAGTAATGTGGTGTTCGGTCTGCAATTGATTAATATTATAGATTAAGAATAATTTATGTGAAGACCAAGAAAGATAACGCTTTTCAAGGATACATCATTTCGTTGAAACACTACAGCGAGATGCTACTTGAGCAGTTTTATAAAAAAATGTTCTTAATGCATTCCAAGGATATGGATTACTTACCAATTTCATATTTAACTGATTTACTGAACCTACGTACTACTGGTTCATACAATACATGGTCGGTAGGTCTTTGGTGGTCTGTATGTTCTTGTTCTACATCCTGTGCCATTATTTTTTTAATACATTTCACAGTCTTCTTTCTACTTGGTACATCTGGAGGACTTTGACATTGAGTCCTTGAATGACTACCCGCTGAGTCACTATTTTCTTCAGAATTATTTTGACTAGATATTAAGTAGCTATTATCAATAACTGAAAAGCTTGGTTGTGTAGAAAATATTTCATTATTACATTTCGCACTGTTATCAGTATTCCACACATTACTACTAAGTTTGATTTCAATGGCAGTGGGGTTATTTATATCTGCAATATCTGTAAGCGTAACTTCAGGTACTATTTCAGAGCTCTGAGAGACTATGATTTCATCAGACAATATTCTAATTTTTTGTAAATTATTTGTGTCCATGATTTCATCATTCTGTCCATTCATGTCGTGTGTAGCTTTTGTATCCTCTACTTGTTTTAAAGTATTATCTGTTTCAGTTGCAGTTTGAGACCATGGTTTTGTTTTTAATATTATAAAATTACTAATATCTTCCATATTAAGTTCCTTGTTACATGTGGTGTCATAATTAGTGGATTTCGTAACATCCATAGGGTTTATGTTATCATGACCTACATTATAATGATTATCATAATCATGATCCTTATCATCATTAGACATCACTGTATTTTCATGAGGTAATACTTGTAAACCATAATTGGGTTTGATGCTATCGGTCATTAAACATGATTCAACATTATTTTGTTCAGATTTGGTAAAACTGAAAATGATAGTTTGGTTATTTACATTATCAGAAATCTAAAGCTAAATATCTAAGTTAGGACATACCTTTCCACTTGGGGTTCTGTTTGATTGTCAGGTACAAACTGAAAGAGAAATTCATTTGTTACTTGTTAATTGTTTATTTTATACTAGCAGACACCCTCGGCTTCCCTTTAATTACAAAATTTACTTACAATTGGATCTGTGATACCATCAATTCCTGCTATGCTTAGTGATTTACAGGCTTCAATAAACTTATTAAGGATGTCTGGTGGAATCTTCACTTCACCACTATAAATGTACTCCAAAATGTAACCAAGTATTTTGTGACTTATATTCTGAAAACACAAATATTTTCTTTGTATAGGTTTAAATGAAATGGTACTAAAATTCTTCATTGAGGTGTCTCAATGAAGAATTTTAGTATCATTTCAGGTGTGTACCTGCTTATCATAATATATTTGATCTGTGTTACCCTATGCCATTTTAATAGTCTACACTCTACAGCTTACTAGTTAAATAATAATTGTTACTTCTATTAATATATTCTTAAAAATATACAGGGAAATATTGAGCAAGTGTTTGATGGTTCACACAATCTAAGGCTTTAGAAAGATAACTTAAGACTTTAATAGTATTCTTTACATACACACACTAAAATTTCACAATTCACATTATGTACTGGCACTCTGGGGTTATCCTTTAGGATTAAGCTTGGCATCCGGCACAGGATGTAAAGCCTTTTACCTTATGCAATGCCATAACCTCATACCGAAGTCATTGTAGTTTCCATAGCAGTTTGCAGATGAAGTGGACTGAGGTGTATGTTTGCAGCATCCCTTGTCATTGTAAATTGTGTAGTTTTTGAGCAACAGAATTATTTTATTTGTTTTTTAACCTATTTAATTCCTTCATACAAAATTAGTACTTACATTTAAAAATATTACTGGATGCTCACAAGGAGTTGATTGTAACATACACTTTATGTATGGACTTGCTACTGCTACTATGTTTCGATGCACTTTTACTAAGTGACCCTCTGCAGCTAAAGTCATATCGACAAACTCTGCATTCTGTAATAAAATATATCAACTCTAGTTAACTATATAAAAGTCATCCCCGAGCCTTTCTCCAACCCGGTTGAGGTTGACTTTCCAATCTAACTGACCTGACCTGGCTGAACCCGATATTTTCCTAGATCTGACCACCACAACCCATGGGCGATAAAAAAACAAATATACACTTTTTAAGCAATCCGGGACTTAGAAAATTTTGACTTCATTTTTGTATGGGACCCTGTTTGAGACACCCCGACCCGAAGTTCTGTATAGTCTATATACATTTGGTTTAGGGCTCCAACCTCCAACTACCCGTAACGACTGCCATAGATAATTGTATGAAACAATTTTAAAGTAGTTAGAAAATTTATTAAAAATATTAAAGAGTATACAAACCTGTTGTAAATATGTAAATCCTTTGGATATGCTATTTAGGTGAGAGTCCCAATTAATACAAATATGAGTTCCAGTCACAGTCATAGTAAGTAGTCAAGTAAGTAAATGTTTAATTGGGACCCTGAGCGAAAATAACACTGAAAAGTATATCTTTTTATATACCTACAATAACTATCAATATCGTTCCCAAGGCTTCCGTAGTATAATTCGTAGCAACTTGCGGTGAATGTGCCCCAATGTGCCCAACCAAAACTGCCAAAAAATAATATCAGCAAACATAAACAAATTTTGAAATGAAGTATGATTGTTTTTTTTTTGTAATTTGCCCATTCAAGGGACTGGCTAAAGTTCTAAGATCATACTGCCTAGTCTTTGATTATTTCAGTTCTTCCAATGAAGTAGGTATCAATTATTTATTAAGAAAAGGGCAGTGCAAGCAAATGCACTGCAGATGAATGAAATAATGAATAAATGGCAAAACAACACTTTTGCATATTCATTCTATGAAGTGTTGCAAAAGTGTTGTTTTGATGCAGGGTTTAAACACTCGGCTCGAGGCTTGCCTCGTATGTACCCGAGCTCGGCCGCGAACTGCCTTTTTAAACATTGTGAACATCCTGTTGAGAATTTAAACTACACCATGGATGACGTTAAAATTGCTACAACATCCCTATTGTTTTTGCTTTGTCTTTTAGATCCTCCACTGGCTAATAATCAATTTTTTTTGTTTGGCCTTATGGTTTCGATGTTTGGCGTCCCATATTAATGACTCGGATACACTTCAATAATTAAATAATAGCGTTTCTCATTACTCCACCATCCCATTGTATACTAGTTGACTAGTTCCTTCCTTCTCTTTGTTGTTTGTTTATCACTGTCAAGCTTTATTCACACTCTCGTCTGGTGTAATCGATGGACCGCGAGCGTGTGTTCATACACTCGTGCTGCGTTCCTGCAGTTACCTTGGGCTAGCAATAATCTACACAAATAAATAAAATTGAAAAGTGTCTATTAGTAATTTTAAATTGACAGCTTTTCACTAAAAGCATATAAATACATAACTAAATACTGTATGTATACCTAATTCATTCGTCGGTGTCGGCAGTTGGTCACTAGGTGTTAGTGGCCAACTGCCGACATCCAGCGACGTCTAATTTGAAATATGAACTGAAGTTATGTCACGAGGAAATCAAGAGCTCTGCGAAGACAATCTGCACAAAGAAAATAGAATACTAAAATACGTAAGAAGAGACAGGACTACCATAGTGCAAAATAATCTTACGAAATGATCAGGGATAACTGAATGTAACCAACCTAACAACTGTAAAACCGCTAACAGACGCTCCGATTTGGTCGGCCCCGACCAAATCGCGGCCGACGGAGCAACCAATCCAACATTACTACAGACGTTCCGACGGTCGGCCATCCAACCGTCAGTTGCCTTTGCTCGTAATAGTGTACAGACGTCATGCCACCTTTGGTTATCTTTATCTATATCTTATATTATACTACTATTATAAAGAGGAAAGATTTGTGTTTTTGTGTGTATGTTTGTAATTAATAAACTCAAAAACTACTGTGCCGATTTCAAAAACTCTTTCACAATTGGAAAGCTACGTTCACCCTGAGTAACATAGGCTACTTTTTATCCCGGTAATGTGTTCCCACGGGAACCGGGAACGAGTAAACTTAATCCCGCGGGCGGAGCTGGGGCGATTACCTAGTACATCTATATGGTTTTTTTCATTGGTGCCCCAAATAAAAAAAGAAGAATTGTACTTATATATTTATATTGTAATAAATAACTACTGTAATATATAATTATATATTACAACTAGCGGACCCGATAGACGTTGTGCTGCAAAAAAAAAGAACCAAATTGTGAATCTAAACCACACACAAAAAATTTCATCAACATCGGTCCAGCCGTTTAGGAGGACTTCAGGACATACACACGTACAGTAGAATTATATATATATATATAAAGATAGTTCTTGTGGGTTAAGTCCCACAGACAAGGAAAGTCTTTATGTAATTCCAAAATGTTCACTATTATTTCGCGCTCTCTCCGCGTCGTTCATTTGACGTCCTCCGTCGGCTCGGCTGTGTCGCGAATACGACTGAGTTGCATTTGGTCGGAAGGAATGCTCCACACGTACCAATTTGGTTGGATAGTCGTCTTGTCGGATGCGTCGGCCAGCCGACCACGTCCGACCAGTATTAATAATAATTATGTCGGGCCGGCCGCCCTACACACGTTCCAATTTGGTCGTGGTCGGGTGGTCGGGCCCGACCAAATCGGAGCGTCTGTTAGTAGTTTTACACATACAGAGTCGCCAACATATGGGAAAAATAGAGATGTGCCACTTCATATTATTTTATTTATCGATATCGATAAATGCAGTCGACTGTACTTATAATACGAGGGTGGATTGAAAAGTAATCGGCCTAACCAAGAAAATAAATACATAATAAATGAAATATATTTTTAATTTTCAACGTAATCACCATCAAGTTCAATGCACTTTTGCCATCTTCCCTTCCAAGCATTTAGCCCGTTGAAAAAAATGATTCTTCCTTAGAGTCAAAATATGCGTCTACTGCTGCTTTGACCTCGTCTCAAAAATCTTGGGCCTCCCAAGTGCTTTTTTAGGTTAGGGAACAGAAAAAAGTCTGACGGTGCCAGATCAGGTGAATAAGGTGGATGCGGTAACAGTTCAAAGCCACAGTTGTGAATTTCTGCCATTGATTGGACAGACGTGTGAACACGAGCGTTATCTTGATGAGACAGGACTTTTCATCTGATCATTCCTGAACGTTTTTCTTTTATTTCCTCTCGTAAACGACGTAGTATGGTGCAGATTACTGCACCATACTACGGACGCGCGAGTGTTAGCACCCCGCTCGCGCACCCGCGAGGCACTTTGATTCATACCCAAAACAAGATAAAAATATGGCAAAAATTTGCCATATATTTTAGAGTTTTCGAAAGTTTTTTCATAAAATCTAAAAAATGTCACATGATTTTAGGGGTCAACATCATTTAAGAGGTCTTTGACCATGCTGAGATGATTGCAGCTGGTCTTGAGTCTCTAACTATTACCGTTCTCGATTTGATCTCGTTTTGACCTTGACCTTGAGATCAGAGGTCACAGGGTCAAGTTCATTTTAGAGGTGTTTGACCATGCTAAGTTGATTGCAGCTGGTCTTGAGTCTCTAACTATTACCGTTCTCGATTTAACCTCGTTTTGACCTTGATATCAGAGGTCAAAGGTCAAGTTCATTTTAGAGGTATTTGACCATGCTGAGTTGATTGCAGCTGGTCTTGAATCTCTAACTATTATCATACTCGATTTAACCTTGCCCTTGAGATCAGAGGTCAAAGGTCAAGTTCATTTTAGAGGTCTTTGACCAAGCTGAATTGATGGCAGCTGGTCTTGAGTCTCTAACTATTACCGTTCTCGATTTGACCTCATTTTGACCTTGACTTTGAGATCAGAGGTCAAGGCATTGGGTCTCCTCATACATATTACAGATTATGGTGATGTAACAAAGCACATTGTCAAGGATATTGTAGAACGTGGAGGAAAACCATATCTCAACTTCGAGGTTAACAAGTTTTCAGAGTCAGATAACCCAGATTATCCAGTACATATTTCAGATGGAAAATCTAATTCTATTAATGCTAAATATGTAAGCTGAGTTGATGGCAGCTGGTCTTGAGTCTCTATTACCGTTCTCGATTTGACCTCATTTGACCTTGACTTTGAGATCAGAGGTCAAAGGTCAAGTTCATTTTAGAAGTCTTTGACCATGCTAAGTCGATTGGCGTTTACACTGAGTCTCAAGCTCTTACCGTTCTCGAGTTGAAAGTTGTTCACGGACGGACGGACGGACTGTTGTAAAAGAGATTTTTCGAAAACTTTAAACCGACTTGTTTTTAAACTTTAAACCAAAGCCAAGCGCCGCGAGTGGCGAGACGGACGCGATACGAGGCGCGAGTTTCCACTCACACTCGTCTCACCGCTTGCACGAGAGTGTGAATGGGGTATCATAAGTGTCAAGTCCATCTGTCAAAACTTTCATCATCAATGAAATGAATGTCAGTAATTGTCAGTTCATGTTCAAGTTTCAAGAGTAAACGTAGTGCTTATATTCTCTTTGTTCAAGAGTTCAGACAAAACAGCTGAAATTGGATAGGTACCTATGGATGGATATTGTTTGTCGTGATAGATTGAATATGATTATGTACTGATTCTTAATAGTTTTCGAATCGCCAAAAAACTAAAAGTAGTTTTGAGTACATACCCGGTAAATATAAAAAAATATCTATAATAAACTATTACCTACTAATACTAATACCTACTAATACGTCGAACTTGGTGCTCTAATTTCGCGACGGTATATCCTACATGCGCACAGTTTATATGGTCGTAGCTTACGAGTTTAATCTTACTCTAAACAACTGACTAACGAGGGCAACCAGCAGCACCAAAAGAGTACTTTTTATATACGCAGAGCAGAACATAGTATCTCAAAGAGTACAAAACCGCGGCTGCTTTTAAAATCTTGGTGCCAATTCAGGTAAAGCTTTATTTAGGTAAGTAATTCATAATAATATTAAGATGTTATGCTTATTATTGAAACACACAACAGTTCACCCTGTATCGTAAAGTAGTAAACACAGAAAAAAATCAGGTAGGTACAGTATTCTCATAACTGCCTGGTATTTTATCTATAGTAGGGCAATTAAAATGTAATGATACATTTTTCCAAATTAAATATTGATTCTTCTTACTGATTTTTTCATCTAGAACAAGTGGAAAAGTACTTGTACTTTTCCACTTGTTCTTTATCCACACACAAAGACTTGTGTTTTATCCAAAATGTGAAGCAAATTCCACAATGTGAATGGATGCACTTTGTGGAATATAAAATAGATAAGGATAAGGATACAGTATAAATAAGAAATTTCATTTGTTTTTTACAGATTTCTCCAAATGGATATTATTAGGATAACCAGTGCAATTCAAGTGAAACCTCTGATACCGGTTGCATTTAATGGAATATTAACTTGTTACAGGTAATTATTTTGTTGAAAAACAATAACATTATTATCATCTCCAAGATAATGTCTCTTCATCATCACAGCTCATTTGATACCCACTGCTGGGTATAGGCTTCCCCCAAAGAGGGGTGATTAGCCTACATATATCACGCTGGCTAGACGGGGCGGTTTACCTTCTCTAAACATACTTTGATAAACATTGTTAGTTATACTTTTTTTCCTAAAGATAAATATACACAGAAATAAATCAGATTATTTTATACTGTATTACTATTTTGGGATCAAATATTACGTTTGTATTTGTACCATCAGGACACCATTAAAAAAATTCTTGAAATATATTTTATATTTCAGGTCATCATCATCATCACAATCATTTGATGTAGCTGTAATTGGTGGAGGCATAGTTGGATCATCATCAGCTAGGGAATTACTTATCAGACATCCAAAATTGAAATTAGCAATTCTTGAAAAAGAAAATAAATTTGCTGGCCACCAAAGTGGGAATAACAGTGGTGTGATACACGCAGGTATTTACTACAAACCAGGTTCATTAAAAGCCAAATTATGTGTAAAGGGCTTGGATTTAATGTATAAATTTTGTGACGAGAAAAATATAAGATACAAAAAAAGTGGCAAGCTGATTGTTGCTACTAATCAACAAGAAGTACCGAGATTACTAGAGTTATATGATCGTGGTCAACAAAATGGTGTGAAGGATCTAAAACTACTTGATGGTAAAGGTGTGAGTGACATTGAACCCCATGCCAAAGGTATCAAAGGCATTTGGTCTCCTCATACAGGTATTACAGATTATGGTGATGTAACAAAGCACATTGTCAAGGATATTGTAGAACGTGGAGGAAAACCATATCTCAACTTCGAGGTTAACAAGTTTTCAGAGTCAGATAACCCAGATTATCCAGTACATATTTCAGATGGAAAATCTAATTCTATTAATGCTAAATATGTACTGACATGTTGTGGGCTACATTCAGACACAATAGCCGTACTTAGTGGATGTTCTCCAAATCCAATGATTATACCTTTTCGAGGGGAATACTTATACATAAAACAAGATAAAAGTAATCTTTCCAAAACTAACATTTACCCTGTGCCAGACCCACGTTTTCCCTTTTTGGGAGTGCATGTGACTCCTACAATTGATGGAAGAATTATTTTGGGACCTAATGCTGTTTTAGCATTAAGTAGAGAAGGATATAGGTATGTATAGTGTATACTAATAATTTATCTTACAAGTGGTTATGTAATAATTCTAATTAAAACAATGTATATCATGGTAAGATGTGATATCACTTTTATCATAGAAGTTGTACAAAAGGTCAGTTATCTCTGATAACCTACTGAAGATAAATATATTTTCAACAAAATGTAAGACTCGTCAACATTAATTGATAAAAATATAGGCATCTCAAAATATAAACAATGTGATGGTAATCATATTAGGGGCCAAGTGTCGTTCGTTTTTGTCACTAAAAATATCAACAGGTTAATTTTTTTTAGTATAAATGAGAACCTGTACCAGGAGTCATAGCACAAGAATCATTGAAGTATCCGAAATAGGAACACTCTTTTTTGACATTGACTGAGACCCAATTTCCTTGTTACAGCTGGACTACGGTAAACTTTAAAGATTTACTCGGGATTTTAAAATATTCTGGTTTCCAAAGGTTGGCTACAAAATATACACTATTTGGATTAAAAGAGACAGTAAAATCACTCATTACTCCTCTTCAAATTAGAGGTATACAAAGACTCGTTAAACACATTCATTATAGTGATGTTGAGAAAGGACCAGCAGGAGTAAGGGCTCAAGCTATGGCAGAAGATGGTATGTTGTATTAATTCTTTCTTCAACTAACTGTCCCAATGTTATTCACATCTTAACCTTTTAGACCCAGAGCTGGCAGACTTGTATCAGAGAAGGTCCTCAAGGCAATCCAAAAGTTTGTCAGAATGTTGTCCTATATTTCCATATTAGAACCCCAACAGGTTGTAAAAGAACCACTACCCCCTCCAGCCAGGTCTGCATTGTTGTGTCAGGCTATTATAGGACAACAATCTGACAACCTTTCAGATTGCCTCAATGACCTTCTCTAATATGTCTACGACCTCTCATTCTATTTTCTCATAATAGAATTACTAGCATATTCCCTATTGTCCATGTTAGTAACATGGATGGTACTAATGATACTAAGTTGTCATTTGTACCATTAATGGAAATAGTTCATGGTACTATTACTGACATATCGCAGTCTTGGTCCCCACCATTCCCACCTTCCATAGAATCATGTATGTAAATAAAGGATTTTTTGAAAAAAAAAATATAAACTGTTTCAGGGACCTTGATAGAAGACTTTGTGTTTGACTCCCAACCTGGATCTGGTGTAGTTGGAAGCCGAGTTTTACATTGCAGAAATGCACCGTCACCAGGTGCTACTTCATCGCTAGCTATTGCAATGATGATTGCTGATAAAATCGAGGCTCAGTTCAAATTGATATAAATAAAAACATCATAGTTATCTTATGAAAGAACATAAATCTAGTTGAAACGTGCAATTGGAAATGACCTGAAGGTGCTGATATATGTAGAACCCACATTAAATTTAGCTCTTATAAAGACCAAACTAAATACATTATGTAATATAATCTACGAATAATGTATCCTATACAAATGTAACTCCTATAAAGTTACCGCTGAAATCTTGGAATCACTTACGCATACTAAGAAACAGCAATAAAACAAAACACTCACACTGTCTATCGTTGAACACATGCACGCGATTGGTCGCGCCAAGGTCATGCCGGCTCGGCGCCCCGCGAATAGTCATAGTGGCGAAGTAGCGAAGTGGATGGTGTTATACTATAATAAGATAGCTTGTTATGTATTTATTTTTTATTGAATAAGTTTAATCAAAGTTCCATCAATAGAAAAATAATAACTGGATTGTTATTATTTTTCTATTGATTGAACTACATAGGCATACAAATTAAAATAAGTAATTTTTTTTTTCACAATTATTTAACTCGGAATATAATTAGTTTATTTAATTTATGGCGGTTGGAATTTAATAAAGACTTCATTTGTTGGGAATATGTGACATTCAAATTATAATTTAACTTCTATGCATAATATAATCCTACTAATATAATATCATAGTAATAATATTACCTTAGAGCTTAACATACTATGAACACTGTATAAAAAATAATTTAATTTTTGAATTGCGTTCATGTTGCATAACGCTTTTCAACTTCACCAAGTACGTGTTTTTAAAATGAATATTTACTGACCGATGGAAGGTGAGTCCGGCGTTTTTCATATCCGTATGGCTTCTGCACCACTTCACAACACACGAAGGCATATTTGAAATATAACAAACGCGAAAACACAATTAAAATCAATGACTGATTGGTTCCAGCGACACAACCGTACGAAACGTGTGACAGCGGCGGACTGAATGTGTCGCGCGGTACCCTTTTGAAGCCCCGCCTTCCGCGGTCTCCATTATGTGGTGCCATTTTTTGAGCCGAATTACACTTCTATAGGATACATTATTCGTAGAATATAATGTATTTTCTGTAATCGAGGGGCACGGTAGTGCCCCCGCCAAGTCGTAATATTTATTTATAAATGTTTTAGTATAATT
This sequence comes from Nudaria mundana, assembly GCA_963556515.1. Taxonomy (NCBI): domain Eukaryota; kingdom Metazoa; phylum Arthropoda; class Insecta; order Lepidoptera; family Erebidae; genus Nudaria; species Nudaria mundana. Next base: position 11,241,245 of record OY748293.1, read on the forward strand.
ATAAAACCAGATAAATTATATAAAATCAAGATGATATTATATACCTGTAGATTGTTTTGTATGGTTAGTTGTGTACAGTTGAATGTTAGTTAATTTATTTTAAGGAAATCTATGTTTATATGTAGGTATTCTATGTATTTTTTTTTAATAATTTTTGTATACTATAAAGTGCAAGGTATATACTATAGTGAGTTGAGTAGTGTGAGTATAGAGATAATCAAGTGTTTATTGAGATGTTTAAATGTCAGTTATGTTTATCTCAAATAATAAGATATCAAAAGTGTTAAGAACATTATTTGCAACTTTTGATTGTATATTATCTCTAATTTTACTTATAGACTAGATAAGAATTGAAGATCGTGAACATTTTTTTACCACAGGTGCTATGAAATAATATTATCAGAATATATATTTTTTATAACTATGCTGTACCTGAACCATAATTTGTGCCATTAGAATACATTTTTAATCATATTTGTTTGACAAATGAATAAAAGTAGAAATAAAATAAAATAACGTTTATTACCTTTGAAATTTTTAGAAAATTATTTAGATTCATCAAAAGTTGGTGTGACTCTACCGAGGGTTCCAAAATGCAACGAGACTGAGAAGAGCCCTCAAGAAACTCAGTTCAGCTTTTTTCAAAATATTTCATCTTAAATCTAATACAGAGTTATTTAGAAAGGAGCAATTTGTGTTAGGCACAATTTACTTTTTATTAGTTTTTTAAATTTATTGATAGATAAATTTGCTATTTCGGTTGGCAATGTATTGTACATTCGAATAAAGTTCCCCGCAAAAGAATCACTCACTTTATGAAGCCTAAATTTAGGAACAGCCAGTTTATCCTTATTTCTTAAGTTTAGATTATGATTATCACTATTTTTCATAAATTTACTTTTGTTCTTGTAGGTAGTGTTTTAGTAGTATTTAGTAGCTAAGCAAACATATTTAGTAGTATTACCAATACGATATGAAACGAAAAACAAATTCCGCCGCCAAACTAATGTCTGGTTGGCGGGTGGTAATTAAATGGCGTAAAATGCTTTTGATTTTTATGTGGCAGATTTTAGTAGTATATTGGTAGGTAAATTAAATAACATTAAATCTTATCTACGTGCTAACAGTTTACAAATCAAAGGCATCACTGCATCGAGTACGCCTACGCATATTATCAGCAATGTTACTTATGAGTGTCATTGTTATTGGTCTGGAGGAGTATTTATATTGTATGTTAACGTTGATAAACACTAATTCATAAATATACTGTGAATAGGGATACCTTTCGTTAACATATGTAATCCTAAAATGTTTTAGCACAATGAATTTGGCATACTTTTTTTGGCATAATTATACTTGGTCAAAATTGATTTTTAGCAGCATTATGTACTGTGGAATAATTATATTTAGGTCTAATATATTTATGCATATTTATAATTTGCACAATGTTTTTAGGCATAGTGTACAGTCGCCTAATAGTATATATCACTAAAAATGAATAGGTATAAATTAATGAAATGAACGAAAAATAAAAAAGTTACTTTAACCAGTATTTCCTATATTATATAGTGTCAAAGTAGGTTTAGGTGCGGCGTAAGCCGCCTTTTAATTATTTTACATATTTACTTATTCTGCGTAAGATGATTATGACTGTATTCATTATAGTTTGATACGTTTATGCCTTTATAAAGCTATGCTTATAAATTTTATGCTTAAATATGATTATGCTAATTTTATTTATGACTAAGACAAATAATGCTAAATTTGTTATGGATAAAAAAATTATGCATAAATATCATTAGTCTAAATTACCATATGCCAAAATATTTTATGGTTATTTTTTTTATGCAAATGGATAGTGAACCCTGTGAATACACTATAAGGATGTTAATATGCTTAAACTTATCTCTTAATGACTCCGAGACCCCATACCATAGATAGTCCGGACAGCCCTCTTCTGCAACACAAAGATGCATTCAATGTCGGCAGCGTTACCCCACAGTAGTATGCCGTATGTCATGATACTGTGGAAGTAGCTGAAGTAGACAAGACGCGCCGTTTTAATGTCTGTAAGTTGTCGGATCTTTTTGACAGCATAGGCTGCAGAACTAAGCCTAAGTCTCAGACTAAAAGAATAACATAGACGGAACATGTAGAATAAACACGTGAAGCCAAATTACACTTTCAATGTGTGCGTGTGACTCCGATTTCCGTGTACAGATACCACTAACGGCGTGTGCGTAATGTTGCCAGCAAATGAAAAATCTCCTAAAAATCTCTATATAGTGGACATATGAAAAATTAATATTTGTTATAGTAAATGTTATCTGCAATTATTTTGTCATTTACACAAATGATTATTATGATAAGTGCCTAAAATGGGGAAGTGTTAAAATAAATAAAAACGTGATAAACACTGAGTAAACACACTTTAATTACTAGCTTTCAAAAAAAATCTCATAATTAAAATAATCCTTTTTAAGATGAATGAACAAAGCTTCATTCCAGTGTAAGTACAAAGTACAGTCAACAACAAAAGTTGATTAGCACAAAAATATTAATTATGCTTTTTTACATCCCAATGCATGTGCCACAGCAATGTACAGGTAATTTTAGAATCCCCAAGGACAAAGTTATAATATTTCGTGTTTTGTTTATGATTTTGTGATCGGTTTAACAGCTATTAGTGATCAACAGATAAGAATTATTGGTTAAGCTACTTTTGTCGTTGACTATACATGAAGTAGATATCAATAGTCGTTAGGTTAAGACTGAGGCCTTTGTAGTGTTAGACTGAAATTAAACTACTGACACAGTAACATAAATATATTGGATCAGAACACAGGCTGGGAGGTCAGACAGCGGTCAATTCCAAGATTGCCGAAATACCCAAGCCACGTATTAAGTAGATCCCGGACACAGATGTGATCGGGAGTTCGGGACTAACGCACGAATGATGATGATTAGAAACTTCGAGGTTGTCAACATTGATGACACTGATTTTTTTACTCAGTACTTTATAAATTCCCATAAATACTGCTAAATATTTTGTGGAAATGATGAAAAAATTATGGCAACTCTGTATGATATGGCGGAGGTTTTGTGTTCCTAGTTTGTGCAACTAAAATATTTAGAAAAATGTTATGAAATCTATTAAGAAATAGTTAATTACTCATGAAACGATAATCCAGCATTCTTTCTATGAATAATTGAAGTGTTTTTACACCTTTTCACCACACAATACGGCATATTTATAATATTTTGTTCAACCGTGATCGCACGTGCGTACACACTCGCTGCTCACAAAGGAGTGCGAGCGGAATGGTATCCCATTGCTATATAGTATCCCTTTTGGCGGCTTCACTCGCTAGTTCTATTCGTTCCGTCTATGTTATTCTTTTAGTCTGAGGCCTAAGTTTAGTTAGTTTATTAACGTTAAAGTGATTTTGCATTTGACAAAGCATAATTTTTTCAAAAATTTTACTAAATGTAGGTAGTACAGAAATGGGACGGAAATTGGACGGATCTGAAGTACTACCCGATTTAAACAGGGGAATTAATTTACTAGATTTCATTAAATCAGGGAACACCACTATTAACACAATTATTAAATATTATTACTAGTTCAGGAGCAACCATTTCAATAAAAGAATTTACTAAATGCACAGAGATGCCCCAAAGGTCAGCTGTTTTCTTGATATTTAAAGATTTAAAAGTTTTTAAGATAGTGTTTGTTAACTTTACTGAACTTAAATATAACGTTACAACAAGGAACGTTTGCTTTTGAAGAGCCTAGGGTTTTTGTCAAATCTACAGGAATTCAGGAGAAAAAAAAATTCAAATTCGTTAGCGACCTCGAAGTCTGATGTAGTTATTTTGTTATTTTACCATTTATATTAAGTTTAAAAATAAAGATATTTAAAGATTTAAAAGTTTTTAAGATAGTGTTTATGTTAACTTTACTGAACTTAAATATAACGTTACAACAAGGAACGTTTGCTTTTGAAGAGCCTAGGATTTTTGTCTAATCTACAGGAATTCGGGAGAAAAAAATTTCAAATTCGTTAGCGACCTCGAAGTCTGATGTAGTTATTTTACCATTTATATTAAGTTTAAAATTATTATCATTTAATTTTTGTTGACCTCTTTCAGCGTTTATAATTTTCAAAGTAGATTTAACTTTGTCTGCACTATTGAGAATTTTATCACTTATATATTTTGATTTAGCTGCTAAACAATCTGCTTTAAACTTTTTTGAATAAGTTTTAACATAATCTAGAAATTCAACTGATCTATTAAGCTGTCTTTCTGAGTATAGTTCATAAAGTTTTTGTCTACTTTTGTGTATACCCTCAGTGGCCCATTCACTGAAAGTAGGACTATCACCAATCATGACCTCCTAGACTTGAATATGGAGTTGAACTTGTTGTAAAAAGAATCAAAAAATAATTTATACATTACATTTGGATCTAAGCCAGTGTCTAAGAATGGAATTTTATTGCGAAGTCCAACCCTCATACATTCCAAGCGGTCACCAATTATTGGTCTACATAATATTCTACGTTCCAGGTTTATACACGCATACTACTATGAATTGCTCCATTTCCACGCATGACAGTTCTGACTTCAGACTTTACACTCTAGAGAAAGAGACACAATATCTTTCCGTTCTTTAAATTAAAGTTTTTTATTTAATAAAATCAAAGATCCCCCCGTACTGTGGTCACCCTGCAGAATGCACTACCAACCCGGTTATTACTGAAATTGAACATGAGCTCATTCGACTTACGCATATGTTCTGTAATACAAAAAATATCAATATTATCTGAATTCATTAACAATTCCAACTCTAACTCTTTGCCATGTGTTAAACCAATATTTTGACGCCCTATGTTGATATAATTTACATTTTTTGATTTGGTTTGATTTGGAGGGCATTTTTTAACATTAATATTTGTAACTAAATTTAATTCAATTAATTGACTGTCTGCTAAAGGATAATATTGCCTCTGTTGTCGCAGGTAGTTACAATAGAATTAGGTATTGACCTGCAATAAGAATGTAGTTGAAAATAAAACACTGCATGGCATAATAAGAGTTTATTTATGACATAAAAATTATATAAAACATTAGAAAATCTTATGACTAAGTTTGCTCTTATTTTAATACCATAAAATATTTTATTTATTTAGTTGTCTATTATTCAACTATAAGGCCCTTGTCAGTTAAACATATGAAATTGAACTGGAGATCATATGCTGTAGTTAAATGGAAGACAATATTGCTAACAACCACTATGTACTCTGATAGGCCGAACATTGAATATACTGAAAGTAAAATAAGAAAAAAAATAAAAATGTTTGTATTATATTTGTTTTTTTTTATATTAGAAGAAGTATTCCTGGACATCTGGTCCAAAAAACACTAAAGCTGAAACAAGCAAGGTTTATTTGTTCAGGTATTGCATAAGATGGTTGCATCAATTTTGTTGAAATCTTGCGTGGAGATTGACTTACACCATATACATAATATAAGTTTACTTACTTTTACCCAGGCAATAAGTTTTTGAATGGCGTAGTTACACGAAAGCTATTTTATGTTTCTAAACATTTATAAAAAAAGAAAAATAAAGGCATAATACTTACTGTAAGGTTCACATTGGCTGTTATGTCTTAAGAAGAAGTAGGCTGCCAATGCAAAGGACATCACATTTATAATAAATGCTCTCCATTTAAATTTAACTGAACGCTTTTCTCTAAAGGTTATATTCGGTCTTCTCCTGTATCTAGAGAGCAATATGCATATAAATAGCATGTAGAATACTGATGTACCGATGAAAGTTTTAAAACACAGCTCATGATACTCTGCAAAACGAAAGCAACTAATAGTAGTAATATTCATGTTACTTCAATTACATTTACATTTACAATTTCATTTTACTGTCACACAACTTACTGTAATTATGAGATGATGTCCAATGAGTTAGTCCTAATAAACTAAAATTTTCTATCACATTCAAAAATACTGCAATTCGAACAATTATTAAACAGCTCTCTTGTATAATATTATTATAATATATCCACCTTAAGTACACTATATATAATCGTATGGGCGCATGGAAGTATATTGCAATTTTCCACAATGTCCTTTGTGGTTCATAGTTCCCTATGGATGCGGAAATGGATGGGAAGATATTGGGGACTTTACAATGTGTATTATTAGCGCTTTCAAAATCTTTATACATTGTAATCAACACACAAGTTATAAATGCAAATAACGGTATCGACACTGCTGAGAAACATATTCTAAATGGAATTTTAAGGTAATATTTCCTTTCAGGCACATTGTAAAGGGGTAAGTACATTTATAATTATCCGAGTTATCCCTGTAAATTTTATTTTTAGTACTTCAGCAGCAATCAGCTGGCCTGTTGGATGGAATTTGCATTGACAGTCTACTAATCAAATGTCATTGCGTGTCAAACTGTCAGTGTCAAATCAAACGACAAAATTCGCGATCCGATCCGAGTACTTTTTATATAGGTAGATCCGACGATGTTTTGCCAGCTTGTCGCGTTATGGATATCCTATATCCCTGTAATTACTCAATTCTAAAAAAAGAGCGAGAGCGTTCTAAACTTCGAGTAATCGGATAGGGTAATACAGACACTTGGGATGGCGCTCGCTTCGCTCCCTTAACATAGGTACTATATCTATGGGGTATAAAATAATTAAATTCAATTAAAACGCAACTGTTGCATGTAAAGGAACGATGAAAACGTTTCGTTCGTTTCGTTATTTTATCAATAAAATTGCTTTCATAGCAACTACTTTATTTTTTGTATAATTTGAATGACTTTCCTGTGTCCATGTCTAATAATAAATAATTTAAATTAATGGTGAGGAGAATGGAGAATATTCTTAACAAAAATATTTTCAAGGATGGGGACTTAAACAAACTGTCTCCTGATTATACCCCTCACAACCTGGTTTTACGTATGCAGTTGAGAAGGAGTTTGGTAAGTGATGTAGTACTAACTACAAACACAATTACGTGAAAATGTAATTAGTCGAATTCCCTGTAAATCCATGTTCGCATCGCAACCAAAGTAGGTAATACACCCACACAGTTATACAGTCAACTCAGAGTCCGTTTATTTAGTGTAATGTATTCTGTGCCGTAGGTATAAGCTATCATTGCTGGTGTTTCCGGTATTGGAACTCATAGCCTCAATTATTATAATAGCGACGATTTCCTCGATTCTCTCCTTCATGTTGATGGACTTGGTTCATAAACTTCGGAGCATGGCAGTGTCACTCTATCCTCTACTATCTAATTACTGCTACTGCTGCAGCTACCTAAGTACTAATCACAGTGTTTTTATAAATTTAGATGTCGAAACATACATCCTCACTGCTGCGCAAGATTTAGGTAGGTACACTTAGACTGATGAGTCTCTGAATACCTTAAACTACGAATAATAGGGACCTTTAACCAAAGGTGAATGGCCAAAACTGCCCCAGCTCTGGCGCAAATAAAAAATATCGCAGATTTTAGTACGGCCGGCCTACCCTAGAAGAGCCTAGCTCATCAAGGGCATGTAGAAATTATATTTATGTCATAAATCCGTGGTCATAGTCTGATATAGAAAAAAAAAATCATAATAGGTACCTACCCATAAAATCATGTGAGATAGGTTTCTCCGGTTGCGCCAGAGCTGGGGTAATTTTCTAAACTTGCGCATTATTCGTTCCAATGTCTTGTCAGTCTAGTTAGGGTATTTAACCAACTCGCTTGAGTTTGATTTTTGCTGAGCGCGTGGCTGGTGGCTTTTTAGATTACCTGGGGCGCTCCGCAAAAATCGGGTTGCCAGACACTCACATACCGAACAACGTTTCTTGTCCTGCACCGGAAGCTAGTCAGGAATAACTAGTTCTTCTGTGCGGGACTATCAACTAATCAACACCTTGAAATTGGCGAAATCATCGATGAACATCGATGGAGCCACGTTTTTAAAAAAAGAAGAAGAACCAACTCGCTTAATATTAATAACTTTTATTCCCAGGTGAAAGATGCCCATAACCACATCAGAGTGAGAAACAACACATGGACAAGGTAGACTAGATTATTAACACTTAAATTATTTTTTTTACGTAGACCAATCGCCACATATAAGATTGATTGTTTTACGAAGATTACCCCTTTTTCGACTCAGAAGCGACGCTTTTAGCGATCCAACACACCGCCACTCTGTCAGGGGCCCCGGGGATACGGGAGCATACGGGACTCCCGCTTCCGGCAGCGCCTCTCTCCTTATGCCCAACACTTCTCGCGGTTTGATTCTTGATGGACTCGTGAAGAAATCTAAAACGCATCCCATAATTTGTGAGATGCTACCACCTTGGCCAGAATCACCCGTAGTAGTACTACTTCCCAGTCTAGACAGTAAAGTTCTCCGTTGCCCAGGGTGCACCGCGAGGAGAATCCGGTCCAGTTATGTGGGGGCCCACAAACGTGGGGGCATCGCATATAAGGTTTACAATAAAACAAACCTTAACTCCCCATTTTGTAGTTCAATAAAAAGCGCCTATTATGTCAACAATGATCATAGTAAAATGTCTGTTTTTCTATATTTCAGAAAATCTATTAAGAAAACCAAAGAGAGCTGTAACATTAATAAGGAAATTGTGAGACTGCGCCATGATTTTAATAATACCAATCTCAAGAATCGTTTAACTTTAAAAACACTTCAATCTTTAAAAAATAAATCCGAGGCAAACGACGATAAACTGACATTAGCTGATAACATAATTGAGCAATTAAATGAAGTCGAGGATGATATTTCTTTACCTGAATTCCCTGACGGTAATGATCTAGAAATACGAAATGATAACGAATTCAAATTAAATACGAAAACAAAACCTTTGAAACAAAACAAAAGTAATAAGCTACCTTCTAAGAATAACAAAGAAAAACACGCGAAAGATAATTTATTAGATTTAAATAAGGATATAAATGAGAATAACGAAGATTTATTTAGAGTATCATGTATTCATAAGATCGAGAACCATCAAGAAAATCTTGAAAATAAGGAATTAGTAAATATCAGCGAATCCAAAGAAACATCATTCACACCCAGACCGGTTAGCGAGTTACAGAAACTTTTAGTAATGATGGCGCTTACTTCTAAAACCACTCAAAATGATGAACAAGAAGAATATGACAAGTTCTATAATGAAAGATCACCAACAAACGAAAACCATTATGATAATATTGCTAAAGATTTCGTGTTCAATTCAGACGAATCTAATGTAAGTGGAATAATTGATATTTTAAGTATAACATCTTTTAAAGTAAAAATTGGGATAAAGGAGAAGTATATTATGGAGAAATATGTACTGAAGTGGAAGAATTATGTAAGTAAGAGGAAAACATATTTAGAAGAACAAAGACAGGCTACTTTGAGCAATTTTTTTGATAAAATAGCAAAGAAAAAGTTGCAAGCGACCCAATCGAAAGAACATGAAACTAAAGCTAAACTAATTGATTATAACACGTATCAGCATAGGTAAGCTAGAAGATGCGCATTTTTGCATATTATGTAACTATAGTAGCTGTAAGGACTAATAAAAAAAAACAAGTATTACATGCTGCAACCTATTTAACTATGAGAATCGTCATGTTTCAGATATAAAATGCAAAAACACATTATTGCTCTTCAAAAAGCAAAACTTGACGAACAGAGTCGCGTAATAGAAGAATTAAAGTACAATAAGATTTTAGAAGCTACACGCCAGTCTGTTGATGACATGAAGGAAGAAGTGCGCAAAACGTACTACGAAATGGACCGTAAGTTAAAGCCTAAGATAAAATGCTTAACTAAAGAGTTGAAAATTCCCGACATTGAAGGTGAGAAAAATATTTATCAACTATCTATAAAGTTAAGATACGAGTAAGAACACTTCTAAACATATTTGTTTCATACTTTCTCTATAGAGCCTTCACTCATACTTCACTGTCTCAAAATGCCCCAATTTTTACAAAGAATGGAGAAAAGAGCCCGTGATCGGGAAGAAAAGCATGCAATGATACGCGAAAGAAGACGACAAATGGAGGAAGAACGCATTAAGATAAAACAACAGGTGGGTGTTAAGATACAAACTATCAGTTTAAATTAAAAAATAAGCGGTATTGTTTATTTCACTAATCAAATATTTGTGTTCTAGGCGGAAATAGCAAAAGCGGAAATGGACAAAGAAGAAAAAAGTAGAAGAATAAATGAATTGAAAGAAAAGAGGAAAAGGGAAAGAATTGAAAACATACGAAAAAAGCAGTGGGCTGCACGATTGCGAGGACTAATTGTTATGGCAGACTTACATTACGAGAAAACGTTGATGTCCAAATACGGTATTGCTCCTTTGCGGTTACAATTGCAAATGAAAAGAGACAATATTGAAAAAGCTGAAGCTCATTATATATTTCAGCTAAAGAATAATATATTTCTACATTGGATGTGGTACACTGAAGATATGTGGTTTGAAAGAAATTTCAAGGCTGAAGATTTTTATAGGAAGACGTTGTTACGAAAGGGTTTTATGGCATTTAAATTGGTTGGTATCACATAGGGTAGTTCCGTTTTTTGTTCTGGTGTTCACACTATTTAAAATTTCACTACTTTCTTTTAGATCTACTATAACGTCATTCTGAAAAATCAAGTCGCTGATGACTACTACGATTTGTACATAACGCAACTGGGTTTTAGGATGTTTAGCAAAGGTATAAAGGTGCTCCGAAAGGAACAAGAAGCCAAATGGAAGAAAGCTGTCGTATATCACAAAAGGTATGCTTACCTTATGTTTTATTTTAGCTATAATAAAGAAGAGGCTACCTTTATCACTATTTAAACTAGAAACAAACTGTCTTAATCTTAATTCTTAACAGAATATATGAAGGTATGCTGGTCGCTGGTACGCTGGACCGACTTTAGGAAATAGGCAGGTATACTGGTGTTCACGTAAAAATAACGATGGTCGGGAGTGGAGAGGTGTGTTTGCGGATCGGCACTACTCGCTCTTACTCACTGTTACCGCCATATAGATCGCTAAATCGACTACTGCGCAGCTTGTAGGTCAGCGTTCTTTTTATGTGACGAGAGGTATTTTTTTTTTAAATCCGCGGTTTGAGGTCGCCGCCGCACCTACGAACGATGCCGAGTGCCTCCGGTAGACACTGAGAGAATTCCCGGTGGCGCCCGGCGGACCTTTGCCACCTGCGTGGCCACTACGTGGTGGTCGGGTGTTACCCCGCATCTTTGGGTCGGGTTTTATCCCGCGTCGGTGAGTGAAGGCGTGCGTGGGGTGCAGCTCCCATCACGCAGCCCTTCTAGCCTGCTTCTGTAAGGACGGTGGGTTGTTAATCCATCGTCCTCAGGCCCCGATCATGGAGGTCGAGTGTCGTGGGCGTAGTCACGTCTGCGGCGCCCTCGCCGCACACTTCGGAACTCAGTGGGGAGGGTACGCTCCCTCACCCTACCGGCCGCCTCCTTCATGAGCATTACCTGCTCGCAGAAGGAAACGGCCGCGTTCCCGCTAGAGACCATGCCTCGTAGCATGGTCTCCAGCGAGAGCGTATCTACGCCCAGACCCACAACGAGGTCCCGGCGCTGACTCGCCCAGGTTGAGCATTCCACCAACGTGTGGAAAAATGGGTTTGACAAAATGGGAGAGGGCAGCTGCCAAATGCCCCATCCATTAGCCATAAACTTGCCTCACTCAGCAATTTTAAATTTTCTCTGGTGCAAAAAAACGATAATTCATTCATCATGTTCAATAAAATGACCCATGAGAAATGGTTCACCATTAATCATACTATATTCTTTGGGAATCTCAGCTTGCCGGATATCTTTTGGAATATTTGGTCGCATCCTTATTAGGCATATGAGGAGAAGAAGTACTGGGTACAACTTGGATGCCGCTGAATGATTAGTGCAGGTGAATCCATCGAGCTGCTGGCCTTTTCTTTTAAATTTTCCTTCAGTCTAAATTCTAGCAGTTTTTCAGGATTTGGCAAATGTGCATGTTTATGATTTTGTGACATCACAACATGAGTGCCGTGAATAGAGTTGTTACAAACACGTCACACCGAGCCGAATCTTTTTGCGAACATCGCCAGTAAAACTTCGCATCACGCCTATTATTTAGATGATAGCAGCGATTACACGCAAAACGACCAATACGCATAATGACCAAAGGCCAATTCTCAGATTGACATATACGCAGAACGACCAATACGGTTAATGACGAATACGCAAAATGACCAATACGCATAATGACCAAAGGCCAATTCTCAGATTGACAAATACGCAGAACGACCAATACGCATAATGACCAACGGCGGTTTCTCAATCAAAAAAAGAAAAAGTCATGGAAAATAAACTTCGAAAGAAAGAATATTTAGCTTATGCCAACTTGCGCACACGTACCAAGCCCGCTAGTTGACGAATAAGTCAATTTGTACGCTGACGCGAAAAAACAATCCTCAAGAACTGCCAAATGGTTAGTTTCTTTTCATAGAAATCAGGGCTCCTATACAACAGACATGATTTTTTGCCTGTTTTTGGTCCCAAAATGTCAACTTGAGAGGGCGCCGCACACACATCTACGTTAAAGATCATCGACCTCCATGATCGGGGCCTGAGAATGGCAGGATAGTTACCCGCCGTCCTTACAGAAGCAGGCTAGAAAGGTCGCGTGCTGTGGGGTCTCAGTCCCGCAGCACGCAACAAGATTCACTCACCGACGCGGGATAAAACCCTACCTCAACGACGCGGGATTCTCATCCCGACCAAACCCCCGAAGAGGCCACACAGGTGGTCAAAGTCCGACAGGCACAATTGTAAATACCTTCTGCGTGCGTCCAGAGACGCCTGGCAACGGACGTGGAAGCGGCCGCAGCCATGGGCCGCGGAATTAAAAAAAAAAGATGACCAGAGACGCTCGCGAGAAATATGTTTATGGTTCTCAATTCCCGCGAGAACAATTACCGGGAAGTAGCCTATATTTTACAATATTACATCAGCTATCTGCCAGTGCCAGTCCCGTTAAATCAGTCCAACCGTTTCAGAGATTACCCGGAACAAACGGACAGAGAGACAATTTTTTTTAAACATTGCATTTCTTATATGGGTATCTTTCATATGCATTTAGTGAAAAGCTGTAACTTTGGAATTACGCAAAGACACTTAAAGTTTATTATCTGTATGGAGGTACGAAAAAAATCCTGCGTGCACGAGTCAGACGTTTTTTTATTATTCTGCGGCCCAAGGGCGCGGTCGCCCCATCGCCCAATTGCTGGGCGCCCCGGGCGAAACGACGCATGTAAATTACACGATAATTATACTGATAGGTCATTTTACGTATGTGTCATTTTAAGTATTGGTCAAAATGCCAATGTGACAATATGCGGTAATTATACTGATTGGTCATTTCAAAATGCCAATGTGACAATATGCAAATGCGTCATTACGCGATTCAGGATTGGTCATTATGCGTGTGAACGGATAGCAGTAACCTTCATGGATTAAAATGTCTTTACCGCGTTTAGACTTCACCAGTTCACAGTCACTCATTGTTAATTCATTAAATAGTTAATTTAGATAAGACGAAGACGCCCAGAAACAAGTAAAGAAAAATGTTATTGATGATATGAAACTACCCGCATTATTTAAATTACTCGTTACGTGCAAGCGCGTACTTTATTATCACTGGCAACTTTTTAATGTGTTCCTTGTATGCAAAATAAATGAGTTGTAGTGCAATATTTATATAGATCATTTCCGGTGTAATTAGATAGTAAATAAAGCAAAATGATGCAACTGCCGTACATTTTTTTTTTTTTTTTTTTAATTCCGCGGCCCAAGGCCGCGGCCGCTCTAACGTCCGTTGCCGGGCGTCCCTGGTTACTAGCAGAGGGTATGTCCAGTGGCGCAACTGCCGTACATAGGAATACGTGCGGTTTACGATAATTTTATTGTTTTATTTTTATTTAATAGAATAGGATGTAAGTAATTAAAACTACATAAATAAGTACCTAGTTAATGCTTTTTATAGGTAGGACTAATTTTTTGTTAATATTAAGGTTTTGAGTTGCAAGCAAAGTTTAAATTGTCTAAGGCAAGTTGCTGGCCGTGATCTCTTAGTAAAGACACAGTAAGCTCTAGATAGATAGATATGTGCATTTTTTGTAATATTGTTTGTCTTAAGATTGACGGCGAATTCTTCGTCGTAGATGGAAAGGTCTGTAGTTAAAATAGCTATAGGTTTATCGTCGTGTCGGTGAAACACTTAGTAGCTAAAAAGGGCTGTCGTCGAAAGTGACGCATATGAAAGGTTCTGTCGGCGAAATGTCCATAGGTGAAAGACCCTGCTGGGGAAACGGAATTAAATGAATCATCCTGTCGACGAACAGTCCAATGGCGAATCGGTCTTAGCAGAACGGTTGCTGAATCGGCTTATTGAGAATAAGTTTTTGAAAACAACACCTATAAACAATAGGGCTGAGTAAAGAGCCAACAAAAAATGGCCAGTCGCAAAGTATAATTTCGCCGAGTAAGAATTTCACTACATCGATAAAACAGTTGGGGGATGTTGCTAGTCACAAATAATCTGATAAGTTGAAATTTACCAAGCACTGTATTGTTACAGCAATCTACTCTTCAAAGCGTTTACATGCTGGAGTACTTTACCAGCACTTAACGAATTGAAGAGGGAACAAGACTGTCGAAAAGCTAGATGGCGAAAAAAGGTGTTACAAGTGGTTCCTGATTACAAGCCACCAGAAGATTAAGTACTAAGTTATGTAGCAATGAACTATTTTGATAATTCTTCTTTAAGAGTGGAATGCAGTGTTCATGTACTTTTTTGTAACTGAACCGTGATGGTAAGGTCAAGAGTAGCCCAAGAGTAAAGATCCACTATTTGGTATAGATATGAAATTCGTTTTACGGGAGAGAGAGAGAGATAATTAGCCCCACACTAATTTTACATCGAACTGACGAACACGATATCTCAAACGGCTCAGACGACAGCACAGCGCGAGTTTCATTCACTCGCTGTAGGTACACTTACCTATTTGTTAAATATACGAATTATAGAATTGATACTGAAGCGTTTGTATAAGTACAGGGCCGAGCCGCCCCTGTGTGCGAAGTGTGCGGCGCACACAGGCGCCAAGACGATAGGGGCGCCCGCGCCGTCAACGAAATTATTTTGGACGACGTATATTTATATTGTTTTTAGTAGAGCAGGTAGGTACTTATCAATAAGTAAGTAAACGCAACATGTCTTGTATAATCATAATTATTTCTACCTACTTAATGCATAGTACAAGGCTCCCAAGACAATATTCACGTTTGTTGCTTACAGATAGGCTTTAGTTTACATTAATTAGGTACCTACGAGCTTAAATCAAAAGAACTGGGCCGTGCTTAGATCAATTTCATCAAGGCGCGTTCGCCGTAAGTATGTTTATGAACGCAACCCGATGCGGTACGTGGGACGCAAGCCGAGAGATGACACGGGAATTCCCCGATTTTAACGAACCAGAGAGTTAAAATAATTGAACAATCATTTTATCGAAAGTGTGCAAAGTGCGCATTATATTGTTGTAATAAAAACTAAAATAATAATCTAGTATGTTATTATAATATTCTGAAAGAATTAACACGAATCATACCGATAGATATGCACAGGTAGGTACATATCAATTGGTATGATTCGTGCTAATTCCTGTAGAATATTACCTATAATAGATTGTGTAACGCAATAGTTTAATTAAAAGTTAATATTCTAGTAAAACAATAAGTATATTGTGTTAGGTACTGGACTGTTTTAACGTCTTCGAAACTAGAAGACCGTGATAAAAATACAATTAAAAGAAGTAATTCCTATTTTACGGCTCTACTCTACCATCCACTTCCTAAGAATCATTTGCACAGCAAGTGCAGGAGGTGGCACCGGCACCCAGGGTGGACGACACAGTGGTTGGAGCTACCCAGTGGGGCTCCTACCGACACACTGTACTGGGATGGGCGACTCACCAGCTGCAGTAGATCCAGTAAACCGGGCGCGTGAACTGACCTCTCTGATAACCGTGTGACCCCGTATACCGACATCTGCTGCAGAAGTAAGTGACAAGACGCAGGGGCTAGCTTCATCTAGAACCGTGTGGTTAGATGGGAACCGACCTGCTGGACGGCATGGTTCCCAAACCCCCCTGATGCGAGGTCACTGAGACCCATACGTACCGGTCATCACCAGATATGTGCCACGGCGACACACATTAGGATTATGCTCGACCTCGTGGGGCAGCCTCCTGGGGGTGGTTGGTTCCATTTGGGCCCCGTTAGGTTAGGTACTGTATAAGGCGGACGGCCAGCAGCACCACAGTTTCTAAGGGGCTTCCGGGCCAGGGTGAGTCGACCGGTCGACTCACACCACCCACACTTGACTGCACTACACCCACGGCTGTAACACATTGCACCGGGCCCGGCTGTGCAGCATCTCTGAACCCCCAACACCACCCAAGCCGGGCTGGGTTACTCGGAGGGCTTTATCACAGCTGCTCGTTAGTACCCCCTGGTCCAACACTGATGACTACCTGGTACCGACGTAGAGGCCGAGGTATGGATACCGTTAATCGTCAAGTGCGCCGCTTGCAGGTGAGGTCGCTGGGGCCCTGAAGATGCTAGAATGGCCCCTTAAACCGATTCGCGTTTAATTTTTCCCAATAATTAGCAAGCTAATTAGTTTAACATATTCAGAAAAAAAATCGTTGGAACATGAATATTCGTAAAAAAGGCGGTTCATAGGGTTCGCACACAGGCGCTGCCAGGGGTCGGCGCGGCCCTGTATAAGTATTAGTTATATCTAATAGCGATTAAATTATAGCGATAGAATTTAACGATATTATTTTGTATTTCATATAAACTTTAATGTGGTTTCATTCAAACTAAAGTTTACAGGTTTTGGATTTAAGGAGGATATTTTCACTATTTTCACTTCGATTTGAGAAATAGTGGAGTGCAGTAGGGCATAAAAATGGTAAAATCTCGGAACCCAGGGCCAGTCAATGATCTTTATATAAACTTCGGAAATGTGTTTTTAATAGTATATAGAAAAATGTAAAAAAAAATATTTTGCGCGTTCTCATTTTTTTAATTATTATTAAGCATTTTTTTAATTATATACAGGGTTACCTGGTAAGTCGTGGGAACCCCGTTCAGGGGTGGTAGTTCCCTCCATTTCTGACAAATTTCACCTTGGACCCCTGCCCCCAAATCTAACCCTTTTCAAGTTATAAGGCTTATTAAGATTTTTTGAAAAAATACCGATTTCTTATCTATTGGCCTATATTTTTCGTTTATTTTTGTTCTAATTTTTATTTTTATACGATTTTTGTGTAGCAGGTTAGTTTTTTCATCATTATGAAAATTAAAATTAGGGTTACCTCAACTAAATGGGTCGTAGATTGATAGTTATAGCATCAATAAAAAATCTGTAAAAATCAAACTTCAACCAGCAATAGTAAAAAAAATCTGTGACACCTAGACTGCAGATACGCAGGTATAACAAGCTTTTTTTTTTAAATACGCGGCCCAAGGCCTCGGCCGCTTTAACGTCCGTTGCCGGGCGTCTCTGGTTACAAGCAGGTATTTCCAGTGGCGCCCGGCGGACTTTGACCACCTCTGTGGTCTCTGCGGGGGAGGTACCTACATGGGGCACACTAAAAGTTTTGCACTTCTAGCTAATCGGAACTATTTTAATTTCGATTGTTATATTTTTTTAAACGTTGCAACCTTCTTAGTAATAAAAAAAACAATTGGCGGGAAATCATTTGTCAATTGTTTTTTATCACACATCAAAGTTGCAATTAAGTCGAAAAGATTTTAGAGTGATTTTTTATGATTTTCAAAGTTCTCTCTCTCCGCAAGACTGTGCCGCTCGTCTTAAATGCTTTTGGGCGAGAACCACCTGGTTTGAGCACCCTTGAGGCGATGGTTTGCTGAATTTGAGAGAGGTCGAGTTTCTTTACATGACGAATTTCGTGAAGGGCGGCCTTCACTGCCGTCAACGAAAATAATGTGGCTACTGTAAAGCGGTTAATTGAAGAAAACACGCGGATTACCTATGAGAAAATTCGAGGACTATTGGGGATTGGTATGAGTAAAATCCAGAAAATTTTACACGAAGAATTCGGAAACTTTGTTGTTGGATCCCTCATGAACTGACAGCGGAGCAGAAGCGGGTTCGCGTGGAATGGTGCTCACAGATGCTACTGAAGTACGACCACGGACATTCTAATGCTGTTTATGACATTGTCACAGGAGACGTAACGTGGATTTATTGTTTTGAACCCGAAAAAAAAACAGCAATCTTGTGAATGGTGTTTGAAAATGAGAACAGGCCAACAAAAGTGAGGCAGGCGAGAATCGTTGGTAAAAAAATGATCGCGTTTTTTTTCTCAGCTACGGGTCCCATCTGTACAATTTCACTTGAAGATCAAAAGAGTGTTAATGCCGAGTGGTATTCTACCATTTGTTTGTCCAGGGTGTTAGAAAAAGTTCGCGAAAGACGACCCAAAAGCCGCGTTCTCCTACATCATGACAACGCTTCTTCACACACGGCCAACAAAACAAAGTCATTTTTAGCTTCCAAAAAAGTACAACTCGTCACCCATCCTGCGCATAGCACCGACCTAGCACCTGTGATTTCTGTATTTTCCCCAAAATCAAAGATTTGATGAGAGGTTTCACTTTTACCAACTCCGAAGAGGCAGTGATAGCGTTCAATCAGCAGGTACAAAACATGCCTTCAGATCTGTGGTCCTCCTGTTTTAAAAAATGGTTCGATCGCATGAAATAATGTTTAAAATGTAAAGGAGAGTATTTTGAAAAGCAAAAAACATAATATTTTGGTTTTAAAATGTTGTTTTTTTAAGTTACGCAAAACTTATAGTGTAGGTCACACTATAACAAGCTAGGCTACTATTGAAGGTCTTGGATAAAAACTTTGATAAAAGCTATCCTACACTGTCCTCCAAGGGTTGACCCTGCTTGTAAACTGGACTCTGATTTGTGCTTTGATTTGGAAATTGCTACATAGAAAAGGAATACATTTAAAACAGAAATCACGTAACGCAAAACGAGACCGCGCCAAAAATAGGCAACATTTATTTTCGCCAAAAAACTTTGTTTCTAACATTATTATGTTAATAAAATAAAAGAAAATGAGCATGGCTAAAATTCCATCGATCTGCTTTATCTTTATCTTCCGAATGCAAATAGATTCACAAGTACCTACGTATGTGAGAGTTGTATAAAAAAAACAGATGAGAACTTAATATTAGAAATCGTTTATTGCATTAATATGTTAAAATCGTATTACGTGAGTAAATTGTTCAGAATTTGATCTATATTTTGACAAAACAGTGGTTACATCATTGTATTTTAATACCTATTTATAATAATAGTAGGTATATGTAAGTAAGTAGATACCTACCTACTCGATAAATATCAAACAGTCCATTAATATATCACCAACGCAGCAAAAAAATGAGTATCTAATTAAAATTATCGTAATTCATTGCAATTTCATTCAAAAGTACCCACAATTTATTATTGCATATTTTTATCACTTTTGCACAAGCTACAAGCCGTATGACTAGATTCGATGGCAATAGCCGTGTGCTAAAACTATCTCACTTAAGTTCATAATTGAACTACAATTTCATTGTTCTCTTCATACATTTAATACATTTACTAACTTTTTCCACTGTGGTGCTGTAACAAAATATGAATTATAGTTATAAAATCGAAAAAAATATTAGAAGCTTCGACCAACTAACAATGATATAAAAAACTAAAGAGAAAATTAGTGATCTGTCTTTTTACATAGGGGGGGGGGCGATGTGCGTCGTCGATAAAAAACAAAACCTCCTTTTTTGGAAGTAGTTTGAAAAAGAAGCTGATAAATCTCAGCTTCTTTTTCAAACTATTTACTGATAATAGTAATATCCTTAATTCAAGCAGTGATTGAGACTGTATGCTTTCACTATGAATTATCAATTAGTAGGTGGTTACTTATTGTAAATAGCGCTTTTAAAGAGATAAATTCCCTAGTACGAATTTCATATATATGTTGTGTGATTTTAAAATGATTTTAGCTTTAGTAATACGATGTAATAATTAAATCGTACTGTACAGTACTATTAAACCAGCTTTTTATTTGCAATTATTGGACAGTTGAAGGTGCTTTTACTTACCACTGTATTTCGGAATATAGACGAAAAGTTGTCTCATTAAAACCAGGGCGATAACAAATAAATATCCCACTCCATATACACAAACGACAAAACATATTGTTGTTCTGAAAGTATTATTATATTATTATTAAATACGAAGCACATAAGTTAGTACCGCTGCCGCCGGGCGTTACTGGAAATACCTTCTGCGTGTAACCAGAGACGCCCGGCAACGGACGTTAGAGCGGCCGCGGCCTTAGGCCCCGGAATTAAAAAAAATATAAGTTAGTACTTCACTATTGTTGGATACATCATTAATATGATCTCAAAATAAACAGAAGTTGAGCTATGAGAACCTAAGGTATTATTTTCGATTCCCGACCCGGGACGAAACCAGAACAAACTCACTATACCTACATGTTACACTAAACTTCTACAGTATCAAGGTTGACAAGTTATTTTTATCCTTATTTCATCGGTATAGAATTCATATAACCGCGGCACGTACGGCACTATATTATACAACGCCCCAATTTCTCCCGAATAAGAGGAAAATTTACAAGACTGGTCAGAACTGCCGTCTTGTATGGACTGTCATATTTGGCTTTTTTAAATGCGACGAATGAAAGACGACTGCATGTAAAGATCGATTTACATCAGACGAGCGAATGCTCATTCTATCCCCACTCTATTAAATTCTTCTAATGTAAACAAACTTAGAGCATTCTGTCGTTGTTCTATTGCGTTCTTGGAATATTCTAAGAATGCTCGCTTCGCTTGATGTAAACGGCGCTAGAGCTTGCGAACAGTTGCTTAGAACGTTCTTGCGTGTTCGGACGTGCTCGCTTCCCGGAGCGGTCTCTTCAAAGCGTTCTAGTGTTCTTGCGAATTGGAATACATACTATAATTATAATACATAGATTTAGTTATGGATTGGTCTCAAGAAGAATGTCTTTTAATGATAGAAGCCCACCAAAATTTCAGACCGGGCACAATTATTAGAAACTCATATCATAAAATAGGTACCTATATAAAACAATATCCCTGGGCCTACAGATGACACACAATATTAATTAAAATAGGCGGGTAGATGTGAAAAATATTACTGGTTAAGGAAAAAAACTTGCGTTACTAGGGAACGATTGTGCTACAGTAGGTACAATATAAACGAGTATGGCCAGTGTAGTATAGCAATTATAGATATACCATAGAATATGCATACAGCATGCTCCAAATTCAAGATTTGTTTTTATCAAGCAGATTAGTATACTAATGATGTAATTACACTTGTAACAACTGTGCATTCTAGAGGGATTTACATCGAGTGAATGCTCATTCTATCCCCACTTTTTCTAGGTTCTCGGTTCTCATTCTTGCTCGTTGATATTTTAATGTAAATACTAAAAAGGAGCATTCGTTTACACTAAAGAATGCTCTAGTTCTAGCTCTAGCTCTTTGTTCGTTTGGTTTAAATCCACCTTAACGGAAATGCGAATGTTAACATGGATGTGTGGTGTACAAGAATGAATTTGACAATGCGCCAGTGAATGAAAATATTAGAAACGAGGCCCGTCGCATCCCGCGGCAAAATTTATCATTTGAAACAAAATCCTTAGCCATGGCGCGCCGCCCGTGCCGTCTAATGCCGCGACATCACTCTGCACCAGCATTAAATGTAATACTTACTCATAATCATAATAAACATAATCACAATTTTCAGGCACCAAAATGGAACCCAACAATAAAGTTGGCTGACAAACTGTTGTTAAAGATAAGTTCGTTCCAAAGAGTATTGTGAAAAATGCAAACATTTGGCCTGCCAGAAAATACAAGTAGTTAGGCCTTAATACACAGGAGTCCCACCTGAAAAGGAAAGTGACATACTTAATATTATACTATCTTAGGAAGGAACAATATAGACAGCATGCTGTGCACTAGTAGCATAGTCCATTGATTTTATCAAACAATGCTGCCTAAGAAAATGTTGGTTATATGACAATAGTTTACTGTGAAGTCGTCGCTGCCATGCTACGAGTGCAGGCAGGCATTAATCATGGGCTATATTTTTACTAAATACCTATCAGATGTAGAGTGATAGGCTAAAGCGCGGTCGTGGAGCAGAAAGAAATTCGGTCATTAACCCTTCACTATCTAGCTCTGTCACTCGCGCACAATTATCTTCCTCTATGACCGCACTTTAGTATTTATCATATTGTGGAATTGTAGGTAGAGGAACCCTCGGAGCTAATAAATTAAGAAGCTGCTTACCATATAGAGTGAAAAAATCGTTCATTGACTTCAATTTGACATACTTGACAATAATGTGAATCAGAAGTCAGGACAGGACTAAAAAAAAAGATTGTTAGTATTTCACATGCAAGTATACATACGAGTATACATTATATTATTATACATATTAGCACTTAGCAGTAAACATAATAAAACACTCGTCAAAAATTGACACAACAACCGAATTCAAATTACCGAAATAGGACCAAATAATTGTCGGAATAAGACCACTTGGGATGTAGTAGCTTTTAACTAAAAAAAAAACTTTCGGGGTCCTCCGAACATGTATTTTGGGATCCAAAATAGGAAAATATCATCTTTGTCGTATGGAACACCATTGAATATAAATTTTGTAAATTTTTTAAATATTTTTTGATAATGTGGCAACAGAAATACGTCATCTGTGAAAATTTTAACTGTCTAAATATAACAGTTCGTAAGATACAGCCTGCTGACAGACAGCGGAGTCTTAGTAATAGGGTTCCATTTTACATTTTTGGTATGTCCTAAAACAACCAACTGTAACATACATTTGTTAGTGTTAGACTGAAATCAATCACAATGATTTCCTGAATAAAATAATTTTACAGAAATTGAAATACCTGTATTCTTTCCCTTTTGCAGAACCAATAGCTAATTCAAAGTCGGCTACAGTTTTCATCTTGTAAAAGAAATAACATGTGCCCGCCAGCAACATCAGTAACACAAAGTGCTCTGCCATTGTTATTTGAAAGAAACCGAGCACACCTATCTCAAATACCAGGAACATAGTCAGACCAGATGCTATGGTCCATGAATAAAAAAATGAAGATCTGGAAAGTAATAAATAGACCTAAATATGACCATATCTGGGAATACAGTATGTTAACTGTGTGAGTAATTTTACCTAATAAAACTTTCACTCATAATAACTTTATCTAAATGGGACTTAATATGATAAAGTTCTAACATTTTGGTTGCCTCAACTATGGTCAAGGGTGAACCATAAATTATCGCAACTTGATACCTTTGATAATTGAAATGATCACTATTATGATTTAGATATCAGTTAAAATATAAATATAAATATTTTTGAACATTCTCACACAATGTCATATATAAGGGATCTAGATGACTGATAAACATACTTATATATTTCTAAATACATACAAACTCCGAAACAAACATTTGTGGATCACACAAATAATTTGATTCTACCCGGAATCGAACCTGGGACCTCAGGGACGGCAGTTACATACTCAGACCACTGCGCCACCGAGGCAGTCATATGAACTTAATCTTCATAGAAGTTTTTAATTATATGACATTGGCAAATAATACTTCTGGATTTTTTTTGTGCACCATTTACGCTTTGATTCAAGTTGAGTGCAAGTTCATACATTTTCTACTAGCAACTGTTAAGTGATTAGTAAAATCAGATGCTCTTGCACATAACAAATTGAAATCGGCCTTAGGTTTCCAACAAACCAAGAAGGTACTAACATCATAAATAATGGTTAGTTGCATAAAGATAAGAATAACTCACCTATTCTTCTGTCTTGGTCTAGAATGTACATAAAGTGCCCCCATACCGATAACAACCATAATAATTATTGTGATAGTGAGTGATATTGTAGCTATTAACAATAACACAGGTAGTATAACAAACGGCAAAATGCCATCTCTGTCCACTTTTTTGGAACTTGCCTTATTTACCAACGGTTCTAAATCATGAAGATATACGGTGAGAGAAGCATTCACCATTTTGACAGTAAAACACACGCAAATAAAACTATCATGAATGTGAACTTGAGTAAATGGGATGTTCTCTTATTTATTGGAGTGAAAACAAACAACATTCAAACAAATAGTAGTAGCAGTATCTAGAGTAAAGAAAGGAGTAATGTACACTGTAGCACTTTGAATATAATAGATAATCAAAGCTGTAGCAGTATTCTTATCAACTTGCGAACGATTTACGCTTTAAGCAGTAATATACCAAGCCAATATCCCGTGGATATTAATGTATGTTATTACCACCGACCATTAAAATTATTATGAGAAAATAACGACATTATTAACATTTATTTGCTTTCACCGTATTGTTGTAACTTGTATCTATCGAATCTATTGACATTGATACATTGACAGTGACAGTTGACACTGACAGCTGACAGTTGATAGTGTTTTTTTATTTTTTAATTTTTTTTTGTTTTTTTTTGATCATCCGCCATTTTCACATCACATTCACATTTTTCATTTTTTTACGTTTTTATTTGTTGATTTATATACTTGATTTACGAGGACTGGACATTGGCAAATTGCTATAAGCAGAGGCCATAAAAAAGAATTGAATTGAATTGACTGGACATTGGTAAATTGCTACAAGCAGAGGCTATAAAAAAGAGAAGAAGAAGAAGTGTTTTTTTTCTTGAATGTGGCTGTTTCGATGAGACTTGGGCTTTTGTCACTTTTTGACGAGCGCAGGGTTGCTAGCTTTTTAGGTTACCTCTGGCGCGCAGCAAAAACCGAGGTTTCCAGACGCTTACTTGCAATATCGAATCTTGTCCCACACCGGGAATTAGTTCGGAGTAACTAGTTCTTCCGGGATCTATCAAACATTACCTTGACATTGGCAAAATTATCGCTAAAAGATAGATTGTTTTGGTGAAGTGCTATTCACACCTATCGGATATTAGTGACTGGCGAAATCGCCGGGCGCCACTGGGAATTCACTCAGTATCTACTGGAGGCGCTCGGCAATTGACGTAGGTGCGGCCGCAGTCACGGGCCGCGGATTTAAAATAATAAAAAAGCACCTATCGGATGCGTGATGCGTCCTATCGTGCGGTACTCTTATTGGCAGATTCTGGAATTAGCCACTGAATAGGAGTCCGTTCAGTCACGAGAATCTCATTGGTGGATTCGGTACTCGGCCAATCAGAGTCACAAGTCTATTGTCTATGCGCGGAAGTCCGATAGGTCGGAAGAAATCGGAAAAATATCTCTTGTTTATCGATATTAATTTTTGTAACTGATTTAACCATATTTTATAGTGGAATCTTCAAAGATTTGTTCCTAACATTTTAATAAATTATCCAAGCACTATTACATTATCGAAGCCCTACGTTAGATGGATTTTTCATTTCAGAGTTAAGGGCCCGTTTTCGAATGTTTATGGCCGTGCAAAAGGTTATCTTTCCATTGGATAATAGTAATTTAAAAAGCTATATGTATGATCTCAAATCTCAAACAGTTCTTCAAAATAATAATATTTATAGATACCGCACGCTGCACCATCCATAAACTTCAAAAGTTAACAGTAGCATAGAATTTATATTTACCTACTCTTTTTGTGAAGTCAGTAAAGATGCCGTAAAGATTATACTTCAGGAAAATTATAAAGATTTACTTAAAATACTAGTTGTTAAAAAGTTAAAGCTAATTAACAGTATCAGTCACATTTCATTCAATTAAGTAGCTAAATGTGACTGAGGGTTAGTACCTAGATAAGTATGTATACACATACACACTTTGTATTTCTTAAACTGCCACGTTTCATAGTATATTTAATTTAACTTTTAATACGGAAATTAACGCGATTAACGACATATGTTATACCGGCCGTGGTCACAGGCTGTAACCACGGCCAATGTAACTATTGCCTAAATGCCTATGCATATCTATGTTGTTTTTTGTGTTAATTCCCGTGTTAAAAGTAATGTATACACACTTGTATGTCGCTATCGGTCCAACACTGTGTAGTACCACAGTCTAAAGTCAAGATACTATTTTGTGCTAAAGACGTAGGTTTAGGTTTTCTTTATACTGTGGTAGCAGTAGTAGGTAGGTACTCTAGGTATTATTCCCTATTCTGTGGTAGGTACCTACTCAGCTAAAAGTATATTAAATTATATAGGTATGTATCTGTTTCGTCAGTCTTCTTTCATCCATCCTTTCTAAGGTTCCCCTTTTCTATCTTAGGCACTACATCTTCTGACACCGCAACGTTCTCGTATCACGCTGTTCCTACTAGTTATGCAGAGCACCATTCAATTGATTCCCTTAACTCGTCCTCCAATTTTCCATCACTTGTAAACTTAGACCACACACGAACTCTTCCACTTCATCCACTAAGTATTTTAAAATTGCACAGTTCGTTATATTTTCGTCTCTTTCAAATACCATTACTTTCGTCTTACTTACGTTCACTTTCATTCCATTATTTTTGAAAGACTCGTTCATAATATCTACCATCACCTGCAACTCGTCTGCAGACGACGCAAGTTATACCTATCAGCATATAAGAGGCACTTGATGGTCAATTCATCCATTCTTAAACCACAAACTCACACTTTCACATCTTCAGACAGTTATCCATGTATAGATTACTCAGTATTGGTGACACTACACAGCCCTGCCTGACACCTCGTTCCATACCGAACCAGTCCGTGTAAGTCCCGTTTATCCGGATACGAGCAATGGAACCCTCATAAAGTGATTACAGTGCTCGCATCAGATTGCTGCTCACTCCATACATGCCACGATTCACTCCGTACCACTCTATCTTAGGCCTTCTCTAAGTCTACAAAGCACAGTAGACCTTTTGTCTTTTTGCCTGGAACTTTTCGGTAATGCTACGTAAAGAGAAGGCCTGATCTATGCATCCCCTTCCTTTCCTAAATACAGCTTGCACAGCCCACATTTTTTAATCAGTGTCATTCGTCAATCTAGTACTCAGAACCCTTGCATATAACTTGCTGACGACGCTGAGCAGACCCCTTTCCCTTTCACCCAGTCTTCTGGTATACTACCGCTCCTCCAACAAAGGTTAAATTATAATAATATGAATTGAACGTCACCAACTGTGGTATATTCGGAAAAGTTTATACTATCGTGCATTTTTGTTACCTCAAACTATCTTGGTTTTGGTATTTTTAAGGTAGGGCATTGCGCACCAATGCCCCTCCTAGCTTCGGCCCTGATGTGCCTAACTATACATACACACCCACCAGAGACAGGCGAACATCAATTATTAACCCTAAAACTGGGAACTGGGTCTATACTGTATCTTGTCTCTAAGTCCCCAACCACATAGTTACCTATCCCCAGATCTGTCTTCAGGCCAAGTTACAAATATAACTTTGAGGGCAACTGGATTGAATTGTTAAGAACAATGCTCGTACGAACAACAGGATTGACTTTTGCCTAGTAATGTAACATTACTTATGAGGCATGTCCTCTGCTAGTTGGGCAGGGGGTCGCGGATTCGACACACATGCGCCATGTCAGTCAACAACAGATTGCGCGCGCACGCGTAACGAACATTGTTTTTACCTTATCCGCCGGTAACGAGAACGACAAACCGTCCGACAGTATTGATCGGGTCTCCGCTACGAAACGGCGCGTCTCGAAAATGCGTCACGTACAATTCCGCGCTTAACCTGTGTTCGATACCAGTAAATTGGATAAGGCTTCACGATAAACATTGTGAAAATGGAAAAGTGAATATATTTATTTAGTGATAATTCTCAACAGTTGACGAAATGTCCAAGGTAAGCGTTATCGGTTATAGCTCAATAACTATTGAACGACATACCTAGTCATGGTGAAGTCCGTACGAGCAGGTAGTTGCAAAAATCATTACCAAGGACATCATCGTTATAGAAATTTGGATAAAATTAGTTGCACGTAAAGATTTGGTGGAATTAAATACTTATCTAATAGGTAATAGATAGGTATAGAAAATATTTTGGGAGTTATAATAAGAGGTTTCTGAAAAATTTTCGCATTGAAAATTTCAGGTCTATGATCCAACTAATATTAAGGATATCAAATTCTCTGCAATAACGTGGTCTTACTGAAATATAATACTGAAACCACACTGCCCTATTGATCTATCTTCAATAGTCGTAGGTACTGTTTATTGTCAAGCCTTTGTATTCGACACGCAGCTGCCAATCCTACTGATACGAGGCAATAAAATTGTAGATATTAGCTGTGTATTAATTTTTAATTGCAGTTTATATCGTGCATGACAAGTATGAGTAAATATAAGTGAAATAAGTACCTACATTGTTAGTGTTCTCTTCTACATAACACTTACTGCTTACCTACTCCCTAACAGTCTCACAATAGCTAAGGCACCTCACGCTTGCCTTTAATCTAGCTGCATTATAAGGGTTTCTCTTTTTAACTCAAGCTCGCCAAGACTATTACCTATAATTACTTAGTAGGTATATCTACCTTCATTTTCGTAGCAACATAACATTTTTCTTTGAGTTTATGAGCTACTATAACACCAAGCAACTCGATAAAGTAAATTTTATGCCAGGCAGGATTTTACATACAATGCCTTGTCTCAAAGGTAACCTAGATTGTTATGTACCTATGTACTTATATCGCTGATCTTATACATACGAACCTACATTTTTTTGTAAATCCTAGTAATATTATAAACGCGAAAGTTTGTGAGTATTTATAGATGGATGTTTGTTACTCTTTCACGTAAAAACTACTAAATGGACTTTAATGAAACTTTACAATAATATAGCTTATACATCAGAATAACACATTGGCTATAATTTATCTTTATTGTGTGAATTGTTCAAAATATGACGATAATTAAGCGACGCTTCGCGACGTGAACGGGAAAAAATCCAAATTACCACGCGGACGAAGTCGCGGGCGATCACTAGTGATATATAAAGATTCACACACACGGTACCGAGGATCGCATCCGAGATTACGCAACCGAAGTAGGTAGGTAGTTGATAAAATTGCTGGAAGGAATTAAAATGGTAGGTACCTGGTTAATTAACTAGCGATATGAAGTACCAATCATAGAGATATTATAAGAGGTGTCTTTTACTAGGTCCATGGTACCAATAGAACAGAATAGGGAATACTACGTAGGTACTCAACCTTCTTAGGTAAAGGAGAAATTTTTACAATCGCGTAGACAGTTGTTTTAAACCAAATTACCTACGTCGCGTCATACACGTACGACGTTCTATTGAACACATTTAAACTGTGTAGCCAGTAAAAAAAATCGTTTTAAACGGCTGTTTTATACTGCGTATGTCTCCCTGTAAATGGAATCTAGATAATTTCGGTCACAAAAAGATAAGAATATTTCATTGTTGATGATGGACCAATAAATCAATTAATTAAGGTTTTAAATTCCCGATTTTGTAGATACCTTACCTACCTAAGTATTCTAAGTAAGGTAGTTAGTGAGTAGAAAGTAAAATATAAAAGGTTCCATAGACATTCCTGAAATGTTCAACCCTTTAAAACTCTGCAGGTTCGTAGCTGTTACGTACGTAGGTTCCTAGATCTACATCGTAGAGGCAAGGACTCCACACGCCTACACAATAGACGGCTTACTCCATTATAATATACTCTACCAGCACTTGCCGACTCCCTCACTTTTCCCCCGTAATAGGTGGCAAGCCTATTGCCGTCACCGGGCACATTTATAATGGGTTATGTCCAAAATGGTCGAATGAGTTTAATAAAAAGTAGCTTAGTAAAAGTAGTAGTTGAAAAAAAATTGAAACCCGTTGCCTTGCGATGAAATGTTTATGAAAGGCAACAAAATCTTACGTGCCAGCCGCTATGGCACAGCCGACTATACGTTACGTACCTACGTTACACGTTACTTTATGTCGGTATTTAAACTCTAGCCTGTCCCTTAAATGGGCAAATTTGCAAAAAAAGGTCGTAAGTTAAATTCAGTTCGCGAGGGATAAGCGGAGTATCATCTACTATATATTTATCTATTGGACACATACACAATAGACTTACCTATGTGGACACTTAAAGCGTTCATTACACCTATTATTAGTAGGTAACTAGGTACCCATAAGTAGCAATAATAATAAAGTCACAATCGTTACGAACAGTCAATAATATACTCGTAGAATAGCCTATATTTGTTTACATCTATCTCCTAAAATCTTATCTTATTTCTTTACCTACTGTGTAACTGTAAAATAGTTAAATAAGTTATGAAGTAAATAGGTAATATAAACCCTTCGTACATACTTAACAGATATAATATATATATATTGATGGTATTTGCTGTAGTTACTCAATGATTTATGTGGAAGCCGGTTCTGGGGCTGGATTTTATCAAATCGTCCGTCCATTTTCTCACCAAATATTGAGCATAATATAAAAGATCTAACCTTATCCATACAACACGATTAACTGGTCACAAGATTTGTTTAGATTTTTTAGGTTCTAGAATACCTACCTATAAGTATTTGAGACAACCTTAAAATTGAAAAAAAAAAGATGTCTACGTCATGATTTGAGTGAAGGGAGTTGAGAAATCATTTCACAAAATCCTCTAAGAGAGAGCTGCCTTTAATAGTTGCGATGAAAGTGATCCTAAGTTGTCCTTAAGGAAATACGGACTGCAGAGTCCAGTTACTAGTTACTAATTGCCCCACTTTCCAGGTGTGGCATTTTATAAATTAATCAGGAACTCTTTTCAAGTGGGCAATGTCTTGTAAGGTTTTATTCAGCTTGCTTAGCTAGTTGTCTGTTTGCACACGAACCTGGTGTTCGTGTGCAAAAAAATACTTTTGCATGTATAGAAACTTGCAAGATAAATTACCTAAAGAAGTTTTTAGCAAGAAAGTGCTGTTGTTCCTACATTGTACAGCAATTTGTGATAATTGACATAAAAAGTGCAATAAAACTGGAAATGCAGTGAATACCGGATTTCGAATTGAACATATAACTACAATGTAATTATTTCCGTAACGATTATTGAAGAAATACCGGTATAATAAGTATTTGAGTTCCTTTTTTCGACGGAGTGAGTTCTTAGATGTTTTTTGAAGTGGTCTACACACCATCTCCACCTACCTACTTCGATATTTTCTATGTACTAGGTATGTATGACCAAATCTTATGTCGATTATTGTGTTACCATAATAATCGCCAAAAGTTTTTAACCTCCAAAAAGTATGGCTGTTGGTTAAATCCAAAATGTACGGTCCCTTCTAAATTGTTACAGAAACTATCAATACAATTCATTTAGTAATGTTCCAACTCAATTTTCTTAATCATTCTATAGAGGGGCTCGTGGTCTAGTGGTAACCGACAATGTTAACACATTGCAAAGGTTAAGCAAAAACGACTCAGGCCGGTCTTAGGATGGGTGACCATTTCTTAAGACACTGAGACCCCTCCGTGCCTCGGAGAGCACTTTAAACCGTAGGTCCCGGTTGTCATACAAACATCTATGGCAGTCGTTAGGGGTAGTTGGAGCCCTAAATCAAAAATCCGACCGGTCTAACTACAGAACTCCGATATCGCCCATGGGTTGTGAAGGTCAGATGGCAGTCGCTTCACGGAAAATATCGAAGTTCAGCCGAATCGTAGTTAGACTGGAAAGCCGACCCCAACTGAGTTGGGAAAAGGCTCGGTGAATAATGACTTAATCTTTCTATAGATGCCTACTTACTTATTGTGGAATAGTTACCTATAGTGGAAATATTGAGTGACTAGTATCACAACTTAGGCAGTATGCTATTTAGAGATACCTGCGTCAATACAGGTTGACTTGTTGAGAGGCTTTCAATAAACTAGCCTCCACTACATAACGTGCGTACTAACGTAACTTGAGAGACAGGCTAGTTCGGCTAATTCGGACCCCTAAAGTCTACTTTGGGTTACGTCATTGCAAAAAGTTCAGGTCATTGACATGCTTTGATATTTTTTTGCGGATAAGATGATCGAACAAGCGAAGTTTCGAGTGAGTAAAGCTAAGATTGTAAAGTGGTGTTTACATTTTTGTAATTGCAAAGGATACTTATAAGCAAGTTAACTGAGTAAGGAATAAGAGGATTAATCGTAAGTCAATTAGGGACCTACCAAGGTCTTTGATTTCGTCAGATGTACACGGTCGCTTATTTATCTCCAAAAATTCAATTCCAGGACTACCTATGTTCTGGAATTGAATTATACTAATCAATAGAACTTGTACTTGAGAATATCGATTTTAATAAGTAGATGTTAATAACAGTAGGTATCATACAGTAGGTATAACAACAATTAAGCGGATCGGGCTTTATTGGAATCAATAGAATCAATCATGTTCCACAAGGAGTTTAATTAATTCAATTTTAACTGGGTGCTGAGAGGCAGTACGGGACCTCCAGCCCAAGTCATCTTACCTTGCAAAGAAGGACGACTAGGCCTGGCAATAATATTCAAAGTGCCCGGTAACGGCAATAGGCTCCCTGGGACCAAAGGTGACTGGCGAAATGTGAGCGTAATGTATTGTGTAATTTCGACTTGTTAAACCAACTGATGATGTTTTGTATCATCTACTAGGTTCCTCTACCTATCTTGTCGGTGTTGCAAAAATTACAAGTCAGGCTTTGATATTGATAATAATTCTATCTGTCTTAGGTCTAATTTATTGTTTACTAAGTTTTATTCTTCGTTTCTTTTTTACTGGTAGAGTGTATGTTATATTACTTTATAACTTTCTTTACTCACTATCCATCCAAAGGTTGTCTGGAAGAGATCTTTCTTTTTAATTCCGCGGCCCAAGGTCGCGGCCGCTCTAACGTCCGTTGCCGGGCGTCTCTGGTTACTAGCAGAGGGTATATCCAGTGGCGCCCGGCCGCCTTTTGTACTTTATTTAAGTAATGTCTCCTCTATGTTGTGTACTTACAATAAAGAGTATTTGATTGATTGATTGATTAAAATCTGAGTACCTACCTACTTACATGCACCTTTGGGAAACGAGTCAGTCAACTTTTTAACATAAAATGTAAATGCAAGCTGATTACAAAATTTGTTTTTGCCAACCACTTTTACTAAAAATTATTTGGTAATTGCAGTGATTTAAGTGTTCTCATTTTATTGAGAGGCATGCTGATGAGGAATAACGTGGTAAAGTGCTACTAAGAATTAGCAATAATTTAAGCAAAAGCTATTAAACATAGACACACAGGTTTTTGAATGTGGCTATTTCGGGATCCGGGACCGTTGACCGAATCTTTGATTAACTCGAATGCGAGGAATGACTCAAGTTATATTTTATCAAATTCAAAATGGCACCTAATTAAGCCTATTACGTAGAAAAATTGCAGCGATAAATTATGCAAAATGTTCTAGATTCCAAATTAAAAAATAGTAAACATACCTAACAACTTTTCAATGATAATTAAGCATATATTTTCGAGTTTTACATTATAAAATGAAACTAAACCTAGGATAGCATACTGAAAGTCGCAATATGTAGGTATTACACGAATGTTCTAGTTCCAAATTACAAATATGCTTAGGATAGTAAACAATTCAAATTACGATAGGTAAATGGATTGCATTGGACGATTTCAATTGGCACAAGCATGTCTTGCCAATTAGAGCAATATGAATACGGAATACGTGCAAGTAGGACACGGGTGTTTGCACAAAATTCCTGCATTCCAGTGATACCGTGGTCAATATTAATTATTAGGAATTTTACCTACGTTAATAAGAGGAGAACATAATAATAGTGTTTCAAATATAAATAGCAGATAATATATGACCAACGAGAATTAAAAATCAAATTCCAATAACACTTCTATTTCATTTTAATGATCGTAATCTACTTGAGTCTTTTGTTGAAGAGGAGTATCACGATTTTAATCTTAAAATAAGTACTTCATAGTTAATCTTTTATCCTAATCACGTTTTAGAACGCCCGTATTAGGTATTCAACATGACCTTGATGAGGTTCTATTGACCTCATTTTTAACCGTGATTGAAAAACTACGGAACTCGATACGGAAATAATTGTGGTTGGTAATTCATGCTGTTGCTAGACTATAAACTAAAACATAGTATCAAATTCAAGGTATCATATACACAATACGTAATCAAGCATATATCTCTGGGAAGGTAGACAGAATTGCATTAGGTACTACACATTCACATTTACCCAGTAGTTTTGTTGATCCCGCGTAATAGGGAGCAATCCTATTGCCGCTATCGGCCATTATAACTACGATAGGAAATTCACTAGTGGTTCTGTGAACAGTAGACCTCGCGTTATTTTCGCCCCATTTCTCCCCCATTTTCCCCCCAATCGAAAATCCCTTCGACAAAAGTTGCGCCTTGCAACAAAGAACACTTGTGCCAAATTTCATGAAAATCGGCTGAAAAATGCGGCCTGTAGACCGGAACTGACACACATACCAACAACGCCAAATCGGCCAATCCTCGAGTTCAAACTGAGACGCTTCGCCCGCTTCGCTCGCTCGGTCAATAACCATTCCAACCTGAATTCCTCCAACCAGGATCGATGTTACCTACTCTACACTATCTGCGCCAGTCCGGTCTGATTATGGAATCGAAATAGGTAGGTACCTTTCTTCATAGTTTAGTGTCTGCGTGTTTTTGTTTTTACAATCTTCCAGAACCAGTTTGCCAACGTTATAGGATTGTTTATATAATTCAGTAAAACAAAGACTAACTTCACGCTAATCCAATAAGTCTAACTTTAAGTAATACTTAAGTCCTGACATTAATAATTGGTTTTATTTGTCACACGAAAACAGCGTGGTGTGTTTCCGATGTTACATAACCGAAATTGACCATACATATGATCTGGGTGGCCGAATTAGCTTTTCAACTGGTGCTTAGAGGACCCTATGAGGTCATACCTCACCTGTACGTAGGTATCTATTGTCAAAATTCAATGGAACTTATGAGAAAAAAAACATCTAACTCCTAGTTCCACTGTCATTTTGTCCCATGGAACACATGGGAATGGAAAATGACAGTGGAACTAGTGAGAAAATATCAGATCAATGTACTACCACTTACTATATTTTCATTTTGGATCATCTCATACTATTGTATGTCTATGATAAGAATGTACAAATATTTGTAGGTACCTAAAATACCGCCGGGCGCCACTGGAAATACGTTCTGCTTGTAACCAGAGACGCCCGGCAACAGACGTTAGAGCGGCCGCAGCCTTGGGCCGCGGAATAAAAAAAGGGTACCTAAAATATTCGAGTAAAAGTTACAAAACTCATTTGCTTTAAAATATACAATTTTGTCTCTTATACTCCTTGAAGAAACCAGTGTGATATGATAAATTGATAATATTCATTCATTCATTCATAAATAAGGAAGGTTCAATAGGGAGTAGGTAGAGATCTTTTTACAGTAAAAGGTAACATATATGGTTAGTTTATCTGTGGCACCATGTCAAAGCAAAGAACACAGTTATCACGAAAACAATGCATAGGTATTATCAGTTTTTAATTTATCTTTATCGTATAATCTATACTTATAATAAATCTGTAGAAGTAAAAATTCTGTACATTGAAAATATCAAAAAAATAAATGGCAGGGGGTGTTACTAGACCGACACCGAACCCAAAAACGTGATTAAAAAAAATTTTGTCTGTCTGTCTATCTGTTTGTTCAGGCATCACGCAATAACAACCGGTTCGATTATGATGAAACTTGGTATAATTATTCTTTAATATACTGGGCACCTACTGGGTACTTTTAATCCCGGAAAAGTATATAGCACTAAGGGGCGCTGCACACGGCTAAGATACTATAATATTTTATCAAGATACAATATCGCTCGCCATACAATTCAATGGACTATCACACACGGCGAAGATAATAAATAATATTTCATATTTTCGTATCTTAATTTATAATATTGTCGGTTTGTCTGAATGTTTGAAGACGCTAATCTCAGAAACGGCTTAACCGAGATGAATTTTTTATTTGAATTTACGGTTTTCAGAAATGCGTTGTGGTTTATTCAACTTAACATTTAAGGTTTGGTTTTCAATCGGTTCATAAATAAAAAAGTTATGTAGATCTAAAGTAACACGCAGGCCGAGCTGCGGGCAACAGCTAGTTCATTAATAAAATTATAGACTTCATGTTGACTACATTATCTTTCATTGATGAACTAGACATGCAGCGGTGTAATAAGAATCCAATCGATTACCTTGTACTTGTATAGTCTGGTCAGAAAGGATCCAAAATAAAAAAAAGACGAGTAACATTAGGTAGGTACTACAGAAAGTGATACATCTGCCTTAAAATACCTTAACAAAATGCTTCTATGTTTCCGCCTTATGTGAGCATGGTATCGGAAGAGTTTATAGATAACCAATAATTATTATATTGCAAAAAAATCGTTCACGTGAACTACTTAAGTAACACTTATATTTTTTAATTTTCTGCGATATTATTGGCTATCGACAAATTCTTCCAAGCGCCATGGTAGGGGGCTTAAACAAGTTTTGCTGAAGGTGACTTGTTATCGGAAATGACGATATGTGAGCAAGTAAATAACGAGATACGAGTTTTATAATATCGCTGTCGCGATCATCTCGTATCGCATGACTTGCCATGAACTTAGCTGGATGTTGGATGTTAGCTTGAAATAAAAATATTTAGCTTGTGTTAAAAAGTTTATGAAATATTAACGTCGCATGCACTTGCAATATTTGTACTAAGTAGTTGAAATACGAGTACGTGTTGGTATCGTTAGGTATCTAAACAGTGTCAAATAGTCTTTCGTCAAATAAAGTGCGTAGGTAAAATAAATATCTTTGCACTTTTTCTTTGCTTTGGATTTAGGCGATGTAACGATAGCGTTGATAATGTTGATGTTGTTGTTGGAACGTTTCCTCTGCAGTTAATTGAACGTTGAGTTACCGCGGCGCAGACGTCACACAATTTTGTTGTCGTTTCGGTATAATCATCATCAAATGGATTTCGACGAGGAAACACTATTGATGGCTTTGCTTTTAAAAAGTGAAAACGAGAAAATAAAAGGATTTGGGAGAATCCATTATGGAGTGTACGAACAAGTGAAAGTGATTATTTTGTGCTTTATTCTAAACACTTAAAAATTATTCAAATTATTTTTATTATTACTTTCGAATGGCGAAACCCGTATTTGATAAATTGTTACAAGAAATACAAACTGATATACAAAATCATGATACACATTTGAGGCTTTGTGTATCTGCTGAAGAAAGGCTTGTTATTAGTTTAAGGTGAGTAGGTATAATTAAAAGTCAACCACACTGGCACACTAGGCCATAAAACAAATAAACCTAGCTCCACACATGCTCCACACGCATTGTCAATACTTGCAGTAATAAATTGAGTTCTTAATGACTTTGGGTATAGTCAATCAAAATATCGATAATACGTGCGGAACAACCCCAGCGCTTAATTGTTTTATTGCACCGTGTGCCAGTTTTTTGACATTACCCAAGATATTCAAGTATAAACCTACCACTACAACCTACTTCTACATTTTTTACTTCGAAGTTTTCGTTGAAAAATCATCAATAAATTGATTCCAAACTTCTTCCCGTGCTTTTCTTTTTAAAATGCGGTTGCTATACTCATTTAAGGAAATGTCCCATACTATAGGACGTTCTTGTATGGCATGAATCAACGCGTGTACAGGGGCGCGGGTGGCGAGGAGAGGTCGGATGCGAACAGGATTGTACATGACACCGCACCGCAGTAACGCGGCGCATGCGTCTCGCGCCCGCGACATTAGTGTAGCGTACTCATATGTTCCAACAGAGACGCCGCGACAACGCGACGCACGCGTCGCTTTGTCGCGGCATCTGCGCTGCGCATACGTTCATCGAACGCCTACGCTGGACAAACGCTAGTGTGAAGGCGCTCTAAATATGCAGTATAATAATACCTAGTACAGACCTATTTAACTGCTTCTGTAGCGTAGTCATGGATTGGCTTTCGACTCCGTAGTCTTGATTTTGATACCCGGGTCGAATCAAATATTTGTGTGATCTACAAATTATGTTTGTTTCGAAGTTTGGGTGTTTTCTATGTATATTAGGTATTAGAAATATATAAGTATGTTTATTAGTTGTGTAAATCCCATAGCACAAGCTTATAGCTTAGTTTGAGCTAGATGACGTAGTGTGAGAATGTCCAAAAAAATATCAGCAAAAAAACTTGGTATTTATCTCCATCTTACATACTACATACATTCTGTCACGCTTTTTTCCCATTGGGGTAGGCAGAGACTATAGAATTCCACTTGCTACGATCCTGACATATAAGCCGCGCAAGATGATAATGGGGTTGGCGGCCATGTTGGTGGCGTCATAGTGACGTAGATTTAGACCTACAATACTGTTTTGTTATCAGTAATTTTCAGCGATTGATGACGTCACGAGGCGATTATTGTGAAAAGGTTCCATACCACATATCGTGCGCGGTTCTCTCGCTTACTCCACCACGCATTACCATTTTCATGTACGCTCTCAGTCTCAGATTATGGGTACTCTTGACCCCGACTTTTTGTCAAAACATCACCCATTTGATCGAAGTACGTTCGCCTAGGTCGACCCTTTACCTGCCTGTCCATCAATCGTTTCGTCAATCTTCTTTCATCCAACCTTTGGTACATTTTACAAATAGGTAATTAACTAATTACCATACTGAGAACAAAAATAATTACATATTTGTATGTAAATACTTTATTTAAATGGATAAACACGTTCCACAAGATAGTAGACACTAATACAAAAATACAATCTCACAAGACATTTTATTAGGTACTTCGAGTCGGCAGACTCCAAGCTGTTTGACTAGCTTTTCATGGACACGTGGTATTGACAAATATAGAATATAAGTTGTTATTATTATGGTTTCAAAAAGACATGCTAATGAAGATCATTCTTGATTTTTATTTATAGATAATTTTAGATAGATACTTCTAGATACATTATTTTTAATTCCGCGGCCCAAGGCTGCGGCTGCTCTCACGTCTGTTGCCGTTGCTGGGCGTCTCTGGTTCGCACGCAGAAGGTATTTCCGGTGGCGCCCGGCGTTCGAGTGGCGCCCCGGCATTTATAGATACTAGCAAATCTGTTCGTTTTACCCGCAAGTGCGCAATTAAGGAACTAATCACTTTTTATTCAGTTCAGCGTAGAATAGCACTGCTGAACTCGGTTTCGTGAGCTCTGAATTAGTTAGAAAAACCAAGTAAATTCCGTAAACTTACCTACGAAGTTCTAATAATGTGATCTGTTCAGTGTGTTGTCGGTCCCAAAAAACTATTTAATATGAAATTTTCATCGAAAGTTAAATTGTATTGCCTATAGGTACCTACATATTATTTATATGTACATTTCATGTTCTTCATTTCATGGACTTCTTCTAAATGAATAATTTTTACATATCTTTTAAGATAAATGAGTATGTCACGATTTTGTACCATCCAGGTAAGGCTTTGAACTTTTTAATCGCAAAATGATGGTCATGAATTGATTCCGAACGAGGAAAAAGACAGGTTTTATCGGACTGTCATGTCAATGTCTGAGTCGAAGGCATTCAGCTCCTACAAGATCAATAGACTTATTTAAACCGTATACAATATTAGCAAATTACCAGTTATTTATAAATCAATTTTAAAAAGTCAACAAATACTATCTCAACTACTTCTATTAAGCAGGTACCTAATTTAATCTTCTTTCCTTCAGATGTTCATTTATCCGTGATCAAACCTCTTTATTAATCTATATTAGATTAATAAAGAGGAGAGATTTGTGTTTTTAGGTATAAGGTCTGTAAGTGACCATGATAGTTTATACCTATTTAGTTTTTTACAGAGTTTTCGGGATATTTCTCATGTAGGTACCTATACTTGTTCGGAGTTTCTGATATTTCGGCACTGTTTGCAAGTGCCGGTTCTTCCGTGATCGAGGAATTTGTTAGAAACTAAAGTATAGAATAGGGAATAGTACTTACATAACATACATAGAGACAGTTTTACAAGATTTAGCCCTAATAAAGAACGAGTTTCAGTCAATTGGTTTAGAACTGAACCCGAATAAATGTGAGGTTTTTATATCTGAAAACACAGATAAATTAACAACAATCTCCAAATTCAACTGTCTGGCCCCCAACATAAAAGTTTTGGACAAAACTTCTTTACGCCTCCTAGGGTCCCCGATTTTAGAAGATGGCTTTTCCACTTTCGATGAAAAAATTCAAAATTTTGATCAGGTTATTGATAGTCTATGTAATATCAGTATTCATTCAGCTTTCACTATTCTTCGTTTTTGTCTTTTCGTTCCCAAATTTACACATGCCCTCCGTTCAGGACAATTTTGGAAAAATGTAGAAATTTTGGGCAGACTAGACAACTTAATACAAAATTCTTTGTGTAAAATTTTAAATGTAAATATTAATGACCGGGCCTGGGTCCAAGCGTCTCTTCCAGTTCGCTTGGGCGGGCTAGGTATTCGCAGAGTCACAGATGTCAGTCTGCCAGCATTTCTGTCGTCGGTCCATAGCACCGAAGAATTAGTCAGGAAAATTTTGTCAAATACACTGATTGATTCCGAGGTGCGATGCAAGACCGATGCCATAAATGCTTGGAGGATGTCTTGCCCCGACACTGACCTCACGCCTAGGCTCACAGCGACTGTGGGATTCACCGCTCTGTAAATTGAGAATTAATACACTAATTGACACTTCTGTCAATATTTCAGAGCGTGCACGCCTACTAGCTGTTGGAGAATGGGAGTCAGGGTTATGGATCCAGGCGCTCCCATCGCCCAACATCGGTACAATGTTGGACGACAATACCTTCCGCATTGCCACTTGCCTTCGGCTGGGTACACCTTGTGTATCCCCGCATCATTGCAACTGTGGAGTAGCCGTCGATAATCTGGGACACCATGGCCTTTCTTGTAGCAGAAGCGCAGGTCGTATACCTCGGCACGCTATGCTAAACGACATAATTCGTAGGGCTCTTTCCACCGCAGGTCTTCCGGCCGTACGCGAACCAAATGGTTTAGCACGAAGCGATGGAAAGAGACCGGACGGTATGTCGTTGCTACCGTGGAAGATGGGAAGGCCTTTGGTGTGGGACGCTACATGCGTTGACACCTTAGCACCTTCACACCTTCCAAGCACATCCGGATGTGCCGGCGCTGCTGCTGCATCGGCTAAAGGCTTTAAACGGCGTAAATATGCTAACCTAGCAGGTGATTACATATTTGAGCCGTTTGGGGTTGAGACACTGGGGTCATGGGGTCCGAGTGCTCGCCGCCGTTATAGAGACATTGCTAAACGCCTAATCGATGCTTCTCAGGACCAGAAGGCTGGCTATTTTCTGGCCCAAAGAATAAGTATCGCCATCCAACGTGGCTACAAAGCCAGCATTCTGGGAACCTTCCCAGTCGGCAATGACGCGGAGGATTTTTTAAACGATATTTTGTAATGTAAATATTTTTAGTCTATAATTATGTTTATTTTGTATAGGTATTGTAATTCTTATTGTAAATAAATGTATAACTTACATAACTAAAGGTAAGGTTAAAGCTAAGGCTAACTATATTATGTAAACTGTACCTAGGTAAGATTTTCCTTACACACACACGCCTATATCCCCGAAAGGGGAAGGCAGAAGTGCATTACGCACCCACAATTTGCCAGTATTTATAGTCCCAAGTAATAGGGGGCAAGTCTATTGCCGTCACCGGGCACACATATATTAGGTTATGTCCAAAATGGCCGAATGATTTTCCTTGATAAAAATAAATAAAAAATACAAATGGGTAAGTACCTAGCTAGTATACACAGAACATAAAAAAGTTAAATAACTGCCAACTTACTTATATAACAAGTTGCGTACGATGACTAGTACTAAATAACGATGTTACAACAATGTTTGACATTACAATGAACCGATGAACTCTCGACACACACATATACTCACTTTCTATAATCACAATATTGCTGTACCTACCTTGTTCATATACGAACATAGATAAGTAGGTAGGTACATAGGTACTTGTAACATAATTTTAATGTTATTTTCCATTTCGTGACAGTTAGCAATTTATAGAAAAGAAGATAGTTGTAGGCTTCATGAAACAACTTATTTGGTACGTTTATGAGAAAGAAAAATTTCTGGACCGACATCGTTTGCGTGGTAATTTGGAACATAGATAATATTATACGGACTTGTATTAGTGACCTTATATTAGTTTGGTAAAATATGAGGTTCAACGAAATCATAATGATATGTGACTACAAGGTGAAACCAGTTAACATCTTGTGAGTCGAATTACTTTTGATAACATACACATTAAATTCTCTTTAAACCACAATGGATGTGGTGGTCGCCAAAACTCCGGTGCCTAACCACAGAGGTAGGCAAGGTTCCTTCCTCCCTAACCTAACAGACGTACTGTGAATCAAATAAGTATCCAAATTGTTCTAAAAAGGCAAAAGGCTCGCCCTACAATACTTCCGAAAAAATGCGTGGCGAAAATGTAAGGCAAAAAGACGCCTTTCGCATACTATTTCATAAATATACCTACATCAATCAAGTAGCCCCTTCTAGTTTCTCAGAACGATACTTCAGGACACAAACTTAATTCAGTTAAGTTCGTTCAGCGATTAAAGCGTGATGGAGGACGTGTGATTTTTCTTATTTTCTACCCCGCGTCATTGTGGGACAGAGATGTATCTATAATGGATCTGTATTTGAAATTATAGTGTGATTCATAAAAAATAGATTATATTCAAAAACTAGGTGACTATTGTGTTCTCTATTACTGAGTAAGTTTCTATAGTGTATTCTGCAATTACAGAGGATTTTTCGCACGATCTTAAATTCTGAATACCTGTACTAACAGATAAAACAGGTTCTGTTGTTCAAAAACTAATTGAACGTTCACACGAAAGATGCACATTAAATAATAGTGAATTGTTTAATTTCTAATAGCGTAAGAGCCCAGACGTACCAGACATATGTTACTCTCTAAAGGTTTAAAATTGGGTCTCAGAGTCCTACCTAGGCCTAAGTTGGAAGTGGAGCCGATTATCAGATATCAAGTGGCAAAGCGTAAAAAACTGCCTTTATAATATAACATAAGTTCCAGTATTCGCTTGCCCCGCTGAGTGTTTTTTGTATCTGGCAGGATGTTTGGCTCCTTCTATCGGTCTGGCTGATTTATAACACACTTAGAGTAACACCCAAACATAGCCTTATAATAACATAACTTCAATATTTTTTTACAACATTAAAGCGTCTGGCATGCCTAGGTACCCACCTGAATGGTCTGGCAGTTGAAGAATATTATTTTACTATAGTAATCCTATAATATACATGAAAATTAGCCTTTAGAAAATAACATAAGTTCCTAAATGACATAACCTCATTTTCGAGCAACTTTGTCACCTGATATCTGGTAATCGGCTCCACTTCCAACTTAGCGAGTATGAGATCCTTCTGGGTATATAACATATGTATGGCACGTCTGGGCTCTTGGTCCATAATTTTTTATCCGAATGTTTTTGCTTAG
The DNA here is from genome assembly GCA_963556515.1 of Nudaria mundana. Lineage (NCBI taxonomy): Eukaryota > Metazoa > Arthropoda > Insecta > Lepidoptera > Erebidae > Nudaria > Nudaria mundana. The sequence goes on from OY748293.1 coordinate 11,285,185, forward strand.
ACCAACTAGACGAGAATATTTTAATAACATTGGTTGTACAATCGTAATCTAAGCAATGGTATGACGTTATGCACCTCTCTAATGATAACGCGATTATCAAAGTCGTTAGTAACGGTATAGTGGTACCTACTCTAAGCAATCGTATTACAATTGCCAAAGTTAATTCATGGGGTGCAAGATTTTAAAGGCAGGCCTGCAAGTAGTGCCGATGCCGATCAGATGAGGCTCTGGCAAACATTGAAGTGTTTGATTAGTGGCAATAGGCTCATCCTCGATGTAACTATCTACCACTTATGTAGGTACATAACGTTATTATAACTTTTACATCAGATGATATACAAATTACAAATACCTACCAAAGAGTGCAGTTAAAGATGTCAGTCTTAATCATATCTTTATGGACATCTGACCTTAGAACCCGAACCGTAATCGTATAATTGTTCGTTCAGATAAACCTACATTCCCAGACTAATTAATTTTAAGTAGGTACTTTACATAGTATCGACCCCATATTTTCGTTTCTAGTAAAGGGTATATACACGGTTTAAAAGGCTGTTTAACGGCTGGCTAACCAACGATGTTCTATTGAACACTGTTGGTTTTAAACCGTGTAGCCAACAAAGCGCTCCTTATGGTATTACCATGTTTAAAACCGGGTTTGCAATCGTGTATTTATCCCTTACCACAATTACCTGACATTATTGTTTTGTAAAACTGTGTGAATCTTCTCAACACTGCAGTTGCAGTTAAGCGACACGGATTGTTCTTGTGAGCGTGTAGGAGAACCGGGTACCACGTAAAACAATTGTGTATTAACCAGAACCCATCGATTGTACACATTGGAAATCAGTTCAGGGTCCGGAGTTCCCATACTTTTAAAGGAATTATTAATTTGTTTAGTTCTGCCTTCTTGTTTCCTTATCCCAAGTAAATGTTGTCCGTTAGAGTCTTAGAGGTCTAATAAGTATAGTAGGTATCTAATAATTAGATACTAATAGATTGTAATGCAATAATTTATTTATTTATTTATATATGCTTTATTGTACGCCAATACATAATTAATGTATACAGAGCTTACTAAATATATCTAAGAGCTAAGATTTCTGCCAGGCAACCTTTGGATGGAAAGATCATGTAGAACGAAAAGGTAGTGGTAGGCGTAGGTAAATAGGCTTAAATAATATAAATACTTAATACATACATGTAGGTATATACTTAACACACGCACACAAATATAATATACATATATTATTATATTTACAATAACAATATAATTATGGATCAAACAGTAAATAGTTTTAAATATGTAATGTACGAAGTATGAAATTAAAAAAATATAAAATTAATTGTTTGTGTCGTAACAATTTAGATAAGACTGTATAAGAATCCGTTGAAAAATATACTGTAATGTTTTAAAATTTTTAATAGCGGTGTAAAACGTATTGAAATTGAAAATATAAATACCCACTTTGCACGTGAAAGTCGAAAGTCGTACGTAGTGTTTAGTGAGATTCTGCAATGTTTCAAAAATGCGCATCACGAAATGAAACTGAATCGATTTAAGTAGTCTCGTCTTTGAGCAAAGTGATTAACATAATCTGAATTCTGTTCTTGATTTAACTGTTTTAACAAAATTAATGTGCTTTAAAGTGGAATAAAATTGTCTTGACAACCTTTCAAAATTTTTAAAAGACCTGATCTAATGATAACCCACATTGTTATATATATATATATAAATATATTTATATATATTTTTTAGCACTTTAGGGGGCTCGTGGTATTCCTTGGCTGTATTTACTTTGCTTTACCTAAGAAACCATATTAAATTATCAACAAACTGTACCTTGGCTATGTAAATATTTTATTGATTGTTCATTCATTGTAAAACCTTTGTTCTAAGTGTATTCTAAACTCACAAGTTTATCATCCATGATCACTGTACACATCTTTTGTATTTCAGTTGCTTGCTTGTTTATCAGGGGGTTGCCATATGTTTTGACCTGACTACCAAGGAATAGTATCTGTACTGGTCGTATATTTATTCGTATCATTATTCTTATATACATTAGCATCATCCGTTGCTATTAGATCATCTAAGAAGGTCAAATTAATATACCAAAACCTCGTAATATCGTTTGTGGACGGAGATTTGTGTGATAGTGAGGTAAAAGTAATGGTGGACACGAAGGTACTCGTATCACTTTGAAGTTATCGATAAGTGAACTCAGATGAGTAAACATTATTCGTATTGTATTGTACTGACTTGCTAAGGAAGTAAAAATATGGTGTCCACTAAATACTTCTACTGGGACCTCATTTTCAAGGGTGACCCAAGAGAATAGCGGTGCAAAAATAACGAACTTGTAAGAAAAGCTGATACCGATATGTACCTAATTAAATATACATTCTAAACATCACAAATCAATGGAACTCTAGCCACAATTTCCTGGATCCAATTTAAAAGATATCGTAAAATACACAAATGTAAAAACATAAACTGTGAGCAACTTTTTTAAATTTTAAATGCATCCAGTCCGTTAAATAGATGAACATCCATTTGACCACAAGACAAGTAGCATCCAACAGCCAGTAAAAACACTGTTGTATCGATTGCTGCATCCAACATAATAAAATAAATTACTTGTGAAGGTGACCTCCATCAAGAGGCTAATAATTTATTTGCGTTACATTTCGATTTCTCTAAATTTAAATCAATTAAACATGTTGAATAGCGCTATTGTTCCAAATAATGGTGTAGAAAGTGTGAATTTAAGTAAGACCACTTATGGGGGGCCTTTACTCAAGGTTAAAGTTCTTTCTATGATCATGAAACAGCTAAACTATGTATGTATGATGTAGGTACTGTTATTGCTGATTCTACCTGATAGGGGATGGGACATTTCTATTACTGCACTAATTCAAATACGATTTAGGTGTATTTTAACTACAATTTCAGTGAGGCTCGAATGATAAGGTAGAGACTTCCCCATGACCTGGTTAATTTTTGTCCAGATTCTGTGTGTGTTTTCTTGCGTTTAAATCAATTATATTCTTCTAACAAAATGCAAGTAATGAAACTTTGTAAATAAGCGATCCAGCCATCTTAAAATAAAACAGACCATTAGATTGGCAATGAACACACATGAATGTCATGCGCATAATTAGGTACATTTTATGTATACGTACGTATTATCAATTGGTTACGGTCGTGAGTATATAGAATTGTGTAATACATGGTGAGTATATTTAACGGGCGCCTATATTTGTCTGTGTATCTAATCTTTGCGACGGTTATGTTGATTCAGTGAAACGGTTAAGCGATAAAACACCTTACCAAATGAAGCTATCAGTGATAGTGCATTAACGTGCTTATAATATTATTTTCTAATTTATAAAATTTATAAATTTATTATCATTAATCGCTAACTAACTAAATACATCTTTTACTACATCATACATCTCTCTAAAATGCCTGCATATAGCAATATACAGAGACATACGACAATACCACAGGCATCACTGTAAAGCTTACAAAATAGAACAGATCCTACCTATGTCTCACCCAGTTTAAGGGTAGATAAGTACAACAATATGCAACAAGAAGTAGACCTAGCAACTTGTAGGCTTTATTTCCAAGGAGTTTAAGCCGTCATCGGCCCCGGTTGTCATACGAACATATATGGCAGTCGATACGGGTATTTGAAGCCCTAAAACAAAATCCGAGTGGTCTACTACAGAGCTTCGATATCGCCCGTAGGTTGTGGAGGTCAGAAGGCAGATGCTCCATGGAAAAAATTAAAGCTCAGCCGACCGCAGTTAGACTGGAAAGTCGACCCCAACTAGGTTAGGAAAAAAGGCTCGTGAACTAGAAAAACCATTCATTATTATTTCATTATAATGCTAGTTACAGATTTTAATGCCTGGTTCCAGTAGCAAAGATCTAGATCGCTATTAACTGTTCTCGGTATTGGCATTGTTGTGTTCATTCGTGTCTTTGCGGTCTAATAATGTCTTGGAGCATCAGTGTTTTTCCAACCTATCGACTAATGTATGATGCATGAGATTGAATTGTCTTGTCAGTAACCTCTTTAAAATTTCTAATACATACCTACCTAAACAAACCGTCTCTATTTACCTGCGAGTCAATACCTAACCTGGTCGTATTATAGTTATATTTCTCAAGTTATGTTTATGGTTGTTAGTTAAGTTAGAAATCCGTTTAGAAACTTTCGATTAGCGCATGCCGCTTAAAATATAGTAAATATCCCGTTTATAATAGGGACCATGACTGTTTTAATAACCAAGAACGGTTCAACTGCAGAGAACTTTGTGAGGCCCTTGTAGGTTTGTACTCTATAGTACTCGAATCAGCATCAACTCTTAAAAAACTTTCAATACCTGATTATAAGCAGTCCAATATAGTTTGATAGCGTCTATAAATAGATCGTATTAAATAGTGCTGTACATGTTTAATATATTAAATGATCTTAAAATTCAGTGCATCGTAATGTGACTGCACGTGCCCCTCCGTGTATTTACTGCGTATGGAAAGCAACATGCGTGACGGCTCTCTGAACCGTGATGAGTTTATCTATAATAGGGGACTCATGCACCCAACTCTAGAGTGAACTGGTTTGTACACTCCTAAAACATCAGATAGAAGATAACTTAATCACAAAATAAAAATTGCGTGAAAAATTTACATCAGAATTCCGGTTTTTATTAGCTGGCTTAAATAAAAAACAAAACGAATGAAGAATTTATGAAATAAAATACAAATAAGTTCAATTAGGGCTAAAACCGCACTGCGATAAAACGCGTTTTAACGCAAATCCTACCTACCTAATATAGATGCATGGTGTAGAAATAAAATTAAGAAAAACGGCAACCGCAGTGCATTTTTGTACGCGTTTTGGGGTTTTTAGCCCTTCCTAAACCGCTCGCGTTTAACCGCAGTGCGGTCTCAGATAACTTAAAGAAGTTGGGTTTTAGTTCAATGCACTAGTAACGCTAGGATAGTGAAATGTGTGTAGTGGAGAAATAGTTATCCTATTCTCTAATTTTGTTTTGTTCCACTAGTCACGTTAAAAATTATATTTGATTCGATACTTTGATTATTCTAACTAATTATTTTTTATTCTATTTCAGATCCCTGTCGATAAGAATGCCAAGTTAAGGACATTAGAACTGCGAGGAATCTACAATGCATCAAAAGTAAAAAATGTGGATACTATCAACTCTTATGATTTAACAAGATCTACAGAACTCGCTGGTAACTCTCAAAATACGGACACAAGACCATGCACCGATGTTAAAGACGGAGTCTTTTCTAAAACATACGCATCGCTAATACCCAAAATGAGTTTAAGTTTAGAAAAGGTGATTGAGCAGAACCCACGTATATTAGATCTACGCGAGAAATTGAATCAGATCACAAAAAAACAAGATTGCAACGTAGATAAAAAGACAAAGGGACTCATTAATGATATCACACAACAATTAGTTGATAAGAAAGACGAGGATGAGTCTGGACCATACAGCTTGTTGTTTGATTTACAATCGGATGCTTCTACATCGTATAAGGAGTGTGCAGAAATGAATGCTTGGAATAGGCCGAAATCAGAAATTATTGGCGACACAGCTTCATTAAAATTTAAGAAACACCATGTAATTTGCAATAAGAGCGCAGATCGGTTGCCAAATGTTTTGAATTTCGATGAAAAGCCTATGCGTGAATTTGAATACTCATGTGAAAACGAATATCATTTCCCAACTAAAAAGATATTCAATACACATTCAAGATCTGATTTATGTCTACAGTTAAAGTCACACCATGTAAATCAACGTCTGTTTGATTCTAATTTAAGTCCAAATGATAACTCGCTCAACAGGACTAACGAAGAGAATTCATTGGATGATAGTTTAGGTATTTTGACTCCAGACCAAATGGATGACATGATCTATTTGGAAAATGCATTTTCTCCTACAGTAGAAGGGCTGCCTATTTTTTGTGATAATAACGAAAGTAAAATATCTCCCGATAATGGTGATACTCCATCAACTGATAAGACTGAAAGTAATTCAGCAGCATCTACTATACAGAACGATGGATTTGATAGCATAGTGAAAGGTAGTAAAAAGTGTAATTATGAAAATCAGTTAGCCCCAATTGTCAGTATCGAAACAATGATAACAAACGATAGCAATTCACAAATTTCATCAAATCACAAATTCAGTGAAATATTACGCTCTGATGAAACTTTATCAAACGCAACGAGAACTTTAGACTCGATGTCTTTGCATGAAAATACAGCAGGTAAAGATGAGTTGATATCGGGTTTGATAGATGAGGAGTTTATGCCATCTATTCACAGCAGTATTTTGGAACCTGTGAGCTCTATTGCGGAGGACATAGGTAATTTAGACATAGCACTGGATTGTAAACATGAGAACCTTCTGATTACAAATAGAATCGAACAAACTCCCTCACCGGAAGATCTACCACTAGATAGCTCTGATATTATTGGAGAAATTAGTACATATTCTCAGTTTTCCGCATCAACATTGCACGATTCGCAAACTTTTTCGGATGGAAAGAATGATTATCCAAAATCAATGGAAACATCAAAGGTATCAAACAGCTTCATTACGAGTATCACAAGTATTACCAGTTTAGACGGTTATCAAGGAGACGGTGAAATGTCAAGACCAGTGAGCCGAGGTGCAGATCATTCAATGGAACATCGTGAAGATGTCATAGAAATGGATTGGCAAAATGTTCCAGTGGCTAGGCGAGCAGATCCTATGACAGATTCTGACTTTTTCACGGAAAGTGACGCTGACGGTCTTGATGATCACATGCAGAGAGGTGATAGAAGAGCACAAGTTATTGATGGAGCGCTTTACGGTGGTAAGAAAGTAAATGGTAACCCTCCTCTCATTGTGAATCGAAACGATGATTCTTGCATGGAATCAAGTGGGGTGTATACAGATTTTGATAACCATCGATCATCCCCAGTATTTTTGAACGTGATTGACGATATGTCTCCTGATGGTTCAACACCTTCAACACGTTCAGAATGTAGTCAAAAAAATGCAAGCACCGGCAATTTAAGTACCTATTTTTCTCCAATACAAGACCCATTGGAAGAGCAGAAATTAGAAACGTCTCAGGTTATCGACGTGGACGAAATACCAAAAAATGCCAGTAAAAGAAGTTCTTTGAATAGTGTTAAAGATATTAAATGTGGGGATAAAAACAAAGAAGAGAAAAGGAGCTTTACTTTGAAAAAATACAAGATGCCTAAGCGTGACGTCCCGAGCAAGCTTAAGAGTATGTTAGCAAACCGAAAGGCAGATACTGACAACAGCGTACAGAGTAGTCCAAAGACCCTAAAAAAGACAGATAGGAGGGAAAATTTGGCCAAAAAGAACTTGTTAGATCCAAAGAATGATTACAAGAAATCATTTAAGGACATCAAATCTAAAGTGGACTGCTCCTTTTCTTTACAACGATCTCAAACTTCTTGTAGTGTCAGTAGAATGCTCAGTTCAAAATCCACCAACATCAATGCAAAACCTAAAAGGTAAGTCCGACATTTTAACTTGTTTGGCTCCTTCATTATTTCATGCCTCCTTCATAACTTCAAAACTCATGCTCGGACTGCAGAGCTTCTATGTCCTGGCTGTGGGAATTTTGATTTGAATTACACAGAGGTTTTGAATATTCTATAGTGCCCGGTAACGGCAATAGGCAAGGACCTGGGATTTTACGTGGGACCGAGAAAATTGTGGAACTGCGCAGCAGCATGCAATTGAGCGAAGCGACTATTGCTATATTTTTGGTCAATAACTTTTTTTGAGGGTCCTGGTCCTAAATCAAAATACGGTCTCGTTCAAAACCTGCTCCTGAGAATGCTTGATTTTTGAGTGAAAAAATCATGAAAATCGGTTGGGTAGTTGTCGAGAAACAATTTCACATCGAATTGCATTTGAGTCACCAAGGAGCTCCGCTCGCTACGCTAGCTTCGCTCAATAAGTTCGTCAAACACAGTTAGATGAAACTTAAATATCCTAACTCGTCCTGCAGTATGACTGGGGTGACATTGATTGAGAAAGTGAGGAACAGCGTGATACGAGAACGTTGCGGTGTATCAGAAGATGTAGTGAGTAAGATAGAAAAAGGGATGCTTAGATGGTTTGGGCACGTAGAAAGGATGGATGAAAGAAGATTGACGAAACAGATACATAAGAGCGCCAACGCACTAGCGACCAGGCCGCGGCGGTCTGGTCGCCGCGGCCAGTGAGTTCTGATTTTTATAAGCAATCGCTTATGGACCTACGCACTTAGCGGCCGGAGACCAGTGGCCACCATTGGCCGCGACGTGCATGCCCCGCGACCAGCGACCACACGTGGCCGTCGAGATCACCACTTTATTTTGAAATTCATTCAGTGCTACCGCATCGACCGCGGCGACCAGACGTGTATCGCTACAGAGTGGTATTATTTTACAATGTCCGATCATTTCGACACGGAAAGGTTCATAGACGAAGTCGAAAACAGAAAAGGTTTATGGGATACATCATGTGATGATTATTCTAATAAAGACGTTAAACGGCAGTTATGGCTTGAACTGAACAATATATTAGGTAGTGAAACATTAGAAAATAAAGAAAAGGCAGAACTTGTAGGAGTTTTTTATTAAATTTAACTATAATACAGTAAAAGCTCCTTATTCGCGCTTCCTTCATTCGCGTTTTCACTATTCGCGTATTAAAAAAATGCGACCCAATTCCTATATTCCAAAAAATAAGTAAAATATAATCCTTTAGTCTCTCTCTCGCATAGTAATAGATGCGCCCAAATTGTTTCATACGTGAAATCTTCCGTTTTCGTTTTCGCAGTAAATACACGGCTTAGGTTCAGATTGACAACTTTATCAAAATGACCACTTTCGTTAAATGTCTACTTTACCAAAATGACTACTTATTTTCCCAAAATGTCATCTTCCTATAATGACCACTTTATCAAAAAAACTTTTCTAAAATTTTTACTATTCACCGAGCCTTTTCCCAATTCAGTTGGGATCGGCTTTTCCAGTCTGAGATGCGGCTGACTTCGATATTTTCAGCGGAGCGACTGCCATCTGACCTCCACCACCCGTAGGCGATTATTCCGAAAAAGTACCAGGCGATCACAACAGAATAGGAGGTTCTGGTTGTGAAAATGGAAAAAAGTATTGTTTGATAACTGGTTATGAAGCAGAAAAGAAAAGAAAACAGATTGAAAGTTACGCTGGTGAAACCGCGGGGCGAAGCTAGTAATATATATATATATATGTATGTAATATGTTTTGACGACGATTAAGGAAGTGGTCATTCCGGGAAAGTAGACCTTTTGGGAAAGTGGTCATCATACGAAAGTGGACGATTTAGGAAGTGGTCATTTTGATAAAGTAGTCAATCTGAACCTAAGCCAAATACACAAGCACAGTTAGTGTGATTATCTTCTGCACGTCCATCTTGACACACCCTTGTAAGTCGACTGAAAGTATTGGCCGCTCGACATGTCGCGGCAGCATACGCACTGGGCGACCAGGCCGCGAACGTGGTCGCCGCGGCCTGGTCGCTAGTGCGTTGGCGCTCTAAGGCGGGCGTGAATGGACAGGCAGGTAATGGTCGACCTAGGCGAACGTACTTCGACCAAATCGGAGATGTTTTGACCAAAGGCCAGGTCAAGAGTAGCCAGAACCGGAGAGTGTGCATGAAGATAGTTATGAAAGTGGAAGAAGCGAAAGAAGTAAGTTTGCCAGGATCGTAGCAAGTGGAATTCCATAGTCTCTGCCTACCCCCATGGGAAAGAGGCGTGACCATATGTATGTATGTCCTGCATCATTTCCGGAGCGAAAGGAAATCACTGTCCACTATGCTGGCAGCTTGACAACCTTAGCACCAGAAAGAACCCGGAGCGAGCGTCACCGATCCTCTCTCTAATCCTGCGCTCTAATGCTCGAAGCTCTTGGCGTCGAAGCTTGGGTAGTTGGTACCCAAGGTCTCCACCGCTAACGGGCACAACCAAATAGTTTCAATAACAATATCATCATGCAGATTATACGTAACACGTGCATATCTACATAATTAAAACATTTGTAGTACTTTAACGTTGTGATAAAAATCTAGGTTGTAGAATAAATAAATCATTCGTTGTTAGATGTGCCTTACTGGCCTTGCCTATTAATTTGTATCTCACGGTAATTGATTGAGTAAACCTAACATTGTACAAAAACTCTGTATGAAGACTGTACAATGTACTGACCCAGACCGCGGTCGATTTTGTTAGTTACTTTTACTTCGTTCATATTTTCGGCCGGTAGTTATGTATCGCATCTCTGTCGAAATATTATTGTATGAATTTAATGAAATTGCCGTGAACGGAATAATGAAATGTGCAAGGCCAAACCAATCGCAAATATTAACAGGTACTTAATGATTTTTGTAAATAAATAAAATAATTGTGAGTACAACATTACCTTTAGAAACTCTTTAAAATCAGATGTTAGTAATTGAACATTCATGCATAGGACCTACATTTTGTCGCTCGTCTTATATAAGCTAAGACTTCACTAGGTACCCTTGTGAGCCTAGGCTTAATGCGAGAGCCCAATAGGTCTTAATGCGTTCTTTCCGTCCAAATCATTTACCTCTTTTTCTTATTCGTTCCCGGAAACACCTACCATCAGATGGGCTCCGTGTTTGTCAATATACAAGTTGTTACTATGTCCTGTAAGTTTCATCAATCGACAGTATGAATAGTGCCGAAGGTTCCTCTGTAAGCCCTTTGTACTATTTAATGCCTTTAGTAGGTGCGTACTTTTACCAAAATTATTTTATTAATATTGACGTTGTTATCATTTGTCCGCAGTCGACACATGCGTATGCGTATGGATCTCGGTTCAGCTGCTGGCAGCGGTAAGAGCAGTCTACATAGTTCGCAGAGCGACATTAGTGCTAGCAGTACACCTCTAGGCAAGCACGTGGCCAGCCGTTTTCCTCTGCTCAGTAAGTATTTATACACGACACTTTAGCTACCTACTTAATAGAAAGTTTTGTGTCTTTTAAGTACAGTGCAGATGCTTACAATCACACCTACTTCGTTGATGAAGGTGTGGAGAATCGTATATTTAAAAATCTATATCAAACCTAGTCACAATGTGTTTTGATTTTATTGTATATGATGTGGCAAACCTATGTATACTGGCCAGTCTCGCCCGTGGCGGTAAGAGATCTTGGTTTCTACAATAAAAGGAATAGTTCTTTTTGAAGAGCTCGGTTAGGTACAGGTACACTTGTAAGTAAGTACACTCAGGTAAGTACATTAGCCACCAATAAAATAACAGGAGCTGAGTGCTTCATGCAAATATGTACATAGTAAGTAGGTAATTGTCCAGTGGCGATTTTGGACCAAGAGGAGAGTAAAATTTTTATTTCTGTTAGGTATAATATATGGTTCCATGGTTATCTAGATATATATTGTGTAATAATTTGTGTGTCAACATTATGCACTGTACTTCAATAATTATAATTTAATTGAACTAGTTCAACAACTTGTCAGTCTAGTTCAAATCAATTAGTCCTAATACGAATACACTTTGATCGATGTATCTAAGACACTTGAATAAATAAAGTACAAATATGATACATTTGCAATACTCGTAGTAGGTAAATTATCGTATCCGCCAAATAATTACACCCTTCCAATGTATGTACACAGCCACAGACACTGTGTCGAAAGACCGTAATCTACACGCTACTTTTTATTGATAATTTTATGTAAATAGTAAATTGTTGTAATAAGAGTCATTAATAGTACCTATAGTATATTTTATCCGAGCCCAAACTGTGGAATTAGGGACTACGCACACTTATTCAGCTCTATTCAGCCTTTGTCCATAGAAAACAACGATCTTGTATGGAGACGTGTACGCAGCCATTCAGCTTTCCGCGTCTATTCTCCTTTCGCGGCAAACCAGTATAAAATGAGGATAAATGTGTTTTTATCATGCGAATGCTATAGGGAGCGTTCAGCGCCGCTCCGCCGCGTTCAGCGCTGTTCCGCCGCGTTCAGCGCTGTTCCGCCGCGTTCAGCGCTGTTCCGCCGCATTCACCGTCGAACGCGGCGGAACAGCTTAGGGATGATGTTGACGTCACAATACTAATTCCGCCGCGTTCAAGCGCTGTTCCGCCGCATTCACCGTCGATTCAGCGCCGTACGCAGTAGACAGAAGTGTGACAGAGGAGATAGCACGCTATGACGGCTTTTCTCATTCTTACGACGCCGTACGCGGCTGATAGAAGCAGAGCTGTATAAGTGTGACCAAAATCGTTCAGCGAAACGCGAATGGAGCTGAATAAGTGTGCGTAGTCCCTTAGCCGGTCTCTACCCGTCGCTTCCTCCGCACTGCTACTAAGGCGAAAGTAAGCCTATGATCATGACATGATAGTTTCCCACGTTCACCCCACCGGCAGAAAAACTCCCCCCTGAAAACAAACTTCCCTGGTCAGAACCTGGCGCTCAATAGCGTACCCAGGTTGGTAGACCGAAAGACAATCTTTCCAGGCGGGGATACGTCATTAGCTCTAGTAAAACCAATGGGAATGTGGCTTGTCACCACAAACCATGAGCCATGTGATGTCATGTCGGGGTTGCCCGGAGTTATGTAGGTACTTGGGAAGACTTTTACGAAGCCCAAAAGTGAAATTCGTGTCCCAGAGTACTGTCTGGGCCAAGACGATAATATTTATAACACCAAAAATTATGATAATATTTATAACACCAAAAATTATAGTGTTGTCCACCGACACGAGAAGAAGAAGACGTCTCTCATACAAAAATTTCACGTAGGTCATACGTTCAACAGACTTCGCCAGAGGCAGCCTAAGTTCAAGCATAAGTGTATAGCGTTTTGGAGAGATAATATTATCTCATTATCAATTCCCTACTAGTTGCTACTTGAAGATGTATACAACTCGAATCATCATTTTCATCAGAATAACTAAAGATAACGCAATTATCGAAGATATTTCGATATAACCACTTCGTGCCAAGGTCACATAGTAGCTACACGTTCATGTGATTCTATCATGGACGTGTATGCCGTTCACGTCGATTGGTTGGCTATAGATCGACGTAGTACATTATAAAGTTCAATTTTCTATAAATAGAAACGGTACATACCTACTTAAAGGTTTTCCTTCAATTCTTTAATTCATATTCAGCTCTTTCAGTTCCTGATAGGACCCGAGCTAACTCCTTCAGTTGGTAAAAGCATGTCCTTCCTAGTATTCGTTCTAGTAGATAGATACTGACCTTACATTTACCTTAATTGAATTAGGTACCCTACCTACCTAATTAAATTTCCCTTATATTAAATAAAATAAATCTAACTACTTTGCAATATTCCGCCACATGCAAATTACCCAACTCTCGTATTTATTCATGCACAAGTCCGCCCTCCAAACCCACTTAGGCCGAAATAATAGAGAAATAACTTTGAAAATAGAATAAATATGAGAGTTGTGTTATCGTGCAAAAAATAATAAAAAACGCGGTCGCCGTGCGCCGAGCCATCGACATCTCCTGATGATGCCCCTGGTTGGGGGCGAAACACGTGTCGAGGTTTTTTATTTTATTTTTTATTATTTTTCCAATCCAATATTTGAGATTTATTTTATTTAACTATGGACTTCCGAAAAGTAACGCCTGATAGTATTAACTTCCCTTATATTCTCCTAATTTCTAAACCAGGAATTATACGTTCTTCTGTACCTATATACGTTTTTTGATGAGAAAATAATAAGTAAGTATAACTAAGTACTCGTTATTGTACATTGGTAAGGATTAAGGAATGACACAGGATTTGTAAGAAGAACCTAATCAGGCACTTTAACTACGAGTATAACTATATAGGTACCATAATAAAATAAAAAAAATGTGCGGTCGGGGGAACTCCCGTCAGGAAAGAAGTTCTTACGCAACTGCAACGCAACCCAACTTGGGTTACGTATCGTTTTACTAACGACGCCGACGCTAAATTTAAAAAAGCAAACCATATTTTGGCATCTGCGGACCATCGGTTGTGAACCACGGATAAGCGTAACATGACGATTTCTATAAAATCGCACTACCCGTAAGCCGCGTTAGAGTACTTACTTCGCTCTAATAATTGAATCAAGTTCTACAAAAATACTGCTTTTTAGTTATTTTGTATTTTTAAGGTTATTTTGTTAGATTTTATTTTACAGAATTTTGATAGATGGAACAGTTTTGGCGTAATTACATTTATACTAACAAAATTTGAATGGTAGTGATAAATTAGAATGTAACAACACAAAACTAAGCTTTCGCTTTGCCTTGTAAATTGTTTATTTGGAGTAATTATTTTAAATCAAATATAATTTCAAATTATATAATAAATAAAATATAATATTATATATTATTAAACAAACAGAGACATAAAACATCATTGCATGCCACTGTGTATTTTTTAAATAGGTATGAGTAAATATAATCTACCTACTTTTGATAAAATCTTGAAGGCATTTACGTCCTATTGTTGTTTACAATAATGAAACAGGCATAAAATTGACAGATAGATAGAGAGTACAAATGGGCTCTACTAAAACGACCCATTTCGATGCACCAATTTTAAAGGATAGATAATAATTACTTGCCAAAAGAGAAACTGACGCACGAAATAATGCCAGTTTTTTGTTAGCAGTTTCTTCTTCTCGTATGTCTATGGAAAACACTTTCTTCTTCTTCTTTTTTTAACAACGTGGCTCCATCGATGTTCATCGACGATTTTACCAATGTCAAGATAATGCTTGATTTTTCCCGCACAGAAGAACTAAGTATGCTACTCTGAACTAGTTCGCAGTGCGGGACAAGGAAACGTTGTTTGGTATTGCAATAGAGCGTTTGGGCCTGGATTTTTGCCCAGCGCCAGCCTAAAAGGCAACCAACCACGCGCTCCGAAAAAATCCAAGTCCGAAAACACTTTTAATTAATGAGTTCAGTTCAGACAGCTCGCAAAGCAGCTGTCAAGCCATGCAGAAGTGAGCTTGTTGTAGGTACCTACTTACCTATCATTTATTTTATTAACTTTCTTACGATAGATTATGCGGTATTCACTTCGATCAACCATGTCATTGTCCTTAGTTTACACGAGATCGATGGGTATTCAGATTATTTCACCTACACCATTTATCAAACTCAACGCCATCTGCAGTGTGTGACTATGTAGTACACACACTGCAGGCAGATGGCGCAGTATGTACTGCAGATACCTACTTGTGCTAGTAGAAACACCAGAAACACCCAAACTTCGAAACTAAAAATTGGGTATCATTCATATATTTGATTAGCTACTACATTTTTAATTTTCTTTAACGCGAATATTTATTCAAGTTAATCAAGTTTATGGAATTATTTTGAATCTATATTTATTTCTTTTAACACCAAGCATTAGCTGTCTGACTATCTGTCCTTGTAGCCTAGAATATTGATCATAGCAATTAGCTAACGTGCGCAAGCGCAGCATACAGCGTACGACATTGTAATGTAAACAGTCTTGTGGAATGTGGAATGTTATTTACCTTGTATAGGTCAAGTGACAAACGTTCTTGTTGTGAAGTAAAAATATATTTTTTAGATTTAACAAGTTTATTGCCATTCACCTCGGGTGTTGGTGTCAAGTGATGAGAGACTGTTTCTACCTACAGTAGGGAGATATTGGGCATTCTGTCCCACCTATTCCCTAACAGTAAATCTTAGTATTTTAAAATAAATTAACCTTTAATAGGGTAACTTTTATGACTTCTTTTAGAGAAGCTTTGAAACTCAAAATTAAACGAAACGCCTAAATGATAAATGTTAGAATATGCTTAATGTGAGGTTGCTCTATAAATTTTACAAGGCGCCAGCATTATAATAAAATTAATTAGACGTGCGAAGTAAATGTAAATTAAACTTGTTTAATTGAGTCGTTAATAAAATTATTTAAATAGTTTTACGTAATATTTTAATCACCGTATACGTAATCAGTATGATTATCGTTCTTTCAATTTATTGTTTAGCAAATAGGAATTATTATTTTTTATTTAGTAAGATTTGTGTATAAAAATATCACACTACCAAAATTGTTTTAACAAAACCTTTCGAAGTGTTTTACAGAAAACCGTGGTTTATTTTTTTTATTACAGTTATGTATTGAGAATTGAGAATACCGTCGATGAATAATAACTACCTAGGTACCTAATAGCACACTGTAGAATATCAGAAGTGAAATAACATATCTGTTGGCGTTGACTAAACAACCGAAACTGCTTGCTGTGCGAGCACGGCATGTCGATATATTGTCGGTCCACCTGTTTGCACCAATGATATCGCCATATATAAAATGACAAAAATGTGTTAAGCAGCGACATTTTCTGCAATATCATTGGTGCAAACATGCGGACCGACAATATGTTGACACGCTCGCCGCGCCGGGTGCTCCCACTGCAGTAAGCGAGTAAATGATATGATGTTTATTTGGCCTGCGCATGAAAAACTATAACTCACGCACAAACTGTCGTTCTTTCAATTTATTGAAGTTCTTCAAGTTTAAATTTTAACCTTTACTTCTGTCTTTATTATAAATTTCTTGAACCCAGAGACTTCGTTCAAGTCCTTTATGAAAATCACTTAATATCATTGTTCAAATAGAATATGAAGTGATGCACTTTTTCTTTTCTCAATCTTCGGTTTTTTGGCTATATTACATTGCTTTTTCATTATTCCTTACGTTTTATTTCATTCGGTTCTAATCCTTTAATTTTTTCCCTATTCCGGTATAGTCAGTTCCTTACATCACTTAATATAAACGGACAAATCATAATCCTGTCAATAATAATAACGTAATTTATACACCCATGTCGATACGTATATAACGCACCTATATAACTATAGAGATAGATAGATATTACATATTGGCAGTCGTCAAGTGCATTCTGTGAATTTCTGACTAGTTACACCTTCATTTCCATATACAAAATTATAATTCAATCGGAATTGTAAACTTATTAAAAGTCAGCTGTAGGTACAAAGTACCTATATTGAATGTCAACCTGTGACTGGCCAACAGGAACCAATCGATGCGGAAGGTCAACATTATCGAAGTCGTTGGCAGTTTGACTGGTAAACGCTAGGGATCAAGCAAACTAGTCGTGTAGAGACCGCATGGCAACTAGCGTTTAGCGTTTCCTCTCAGTACACTCAGTTCACCAGTCGTTGGTGAGACGCGATGCGAGCCGGCGCGCGCCTCTAGCTTGTCGTATTCGTGACGTAAACTTGCAACGCGAAAAATCAATGGATTCCTTTCTGTCACTAAGGTTACCCGCATACCGCATTTTCTAAATGAAAATGTGTCATATGTTAGTAAAGTGTTGAAGATAATCTCACCTGGAATATTTTTCATTGATAATGTTAAAGACATAAACGATGTAAAATGCAACGCGTCACGTGAACGGTTTACTTTCAAGTTTTGTTTGGTGTAGTGTCACATTTTAAGTTATTACCGTTATTAACATTTGTTTATTTCAGTATAATTAATGTCACAATTTCTTTTAGTTTTTTTTTATGATTGACATCAAGTGATTTTCGTAAAGCATTTTTAATTAGGACTTGAACGTCATCCTGTTTGCGTATTGAGGATCTGCAACATGAAACTATTTAAATCCAAATGGGTTTTCTCGAAGTGTAAGTCAGAGGATTTTTGCCAAGCACTTAATAAAATCACTTGCCTCTCCTTCACTAAGTTTATGTCTGCTGCCAACTGGTCAAACAACCATATCTAAAGCGTTAATTTTATGTAAACAAGTCCACGTTAATGTATTTTAATTTTACTTCAATCGAATAAAAATTTATTTCAAATCGATTAAGTATTCTTTGATTACGTTTTATTTAATAATTGTCATGTCATTACTTAATACAAAATTAATTTAAATTGTCATTGTGCATACATATTGCAAGTAATTAATATAAATCAATTTATTTCGTCTTATTCAAGCATTTGACAGGTCTTAAAGTAACTGTTAATGTACCTAATTAATAACAGGTTATATTTGAGACGTCCTCTATCGTATCTAGTGCCAAAAATATTGATAAAAACGAGTGAATCTTCTTTGAGATGTCTAATTAGAAATCGATTATTTAATACCGTGTGTGTAGGTGATATTACAGCATTACATAAGTGATTGTTACATTGTTGGCATCAGACACAACAGAAAATAATGGACTGAATAGAAAGTAGGTACATCAACGCATGCTCGGTTCACATGCAACTAAGCACCAACAATATCATCAAAAAGTGATTTATGAATAAGTAAATACATGGTTATTGTCTGTCTTAGCAGTAACTGTTATTATTTCTACTGTACGATGATAGGTTTACATGCTGCTATTTGCACCACAAATTGCACAGCTTTGAAGATAAAAACATAATTAAAATTGGCACTGGTTGCTAGGGTGTATATTTGAGAACCAATATTGTATCTACAGGAAGTTTTGATTGCTAGATGACACGTAAATAAAATATTATGACAAATACATATCTAACAATATTTGAAAGGCATGATTCTTTGGGTGTTTATGCTAGTTTAAATTAAGGCACTTTATCCATGTATCAGGAAACCGGGGATGGCATTATAATTACCCCAAGCCGTTTTTAGTTGTAAGGCAATTTATAAATTCTTGGTCGATCAAAAATAGATTGTGTCACAATCATTCATACGCTAGTTGATGACATGATAAAATTCGTAGATATGAGCATCAAAATTCAATGAGTGGGTTAGAAAACGTCGAGCAAGGTTCTAGAAATCCCATTTCAAGCAAGATCTGTATGTACCGCTAATAATACATAATAATCTATTAAATTCAATTACGAAGTATTCTTCAGTGAAGTGAACATTCTAGCCTAAGGCTATAATGTTTTCGAGTACCTAATGTTATCAACAACACGTAATCTGTTTCACCTTTCACTGTGTTAGTGTCATTTCAATTAGAATTTATCATATTTTTCACGATATCTATTTTCGACATGCGAAAAGTAAATTGTATGAAATTTTTAATTGACATTGCTAACTCGATTCGAAAGCGTGAAATCGGAGACTCCGCAATGATCATGATATAGGTGTATAACTTATTTTATAGGTATTTTATCTGTGTCACCATATTTATTTTTTAAGTAGGAATTTGTTGTTTATTTAAAAAAATATTGATTTCATAATAAGGAAGTCCCGAGTTTCGAATAGCTCTCGTCGTGTTTGCGTAATTTGTCAGTACTGTTTGACATTCGAAATGTCAACAACCATACATTTTGACAGCTGGTTTTACTATGTTGAGTTGAGGGTAGGGCAGCGACTTAACCGAAATGTATTTTATAGTATTCAGATGTAAAATACAATAACTACGTCTGACTACTTCTGAAATGGTTGTCTATCAATCGATCGAACAACGGAAACAACGGAACGGTAAAGATATGATACTGAAATTCCGTTTTTAATTTATAGTTCTTCCAATGCCTAAAGTACTTTTTTAAAAACTCTATCCTGTAGATGATTACTTGCTTACGATCATGGCAATGAGCTCAATCGGCAATCTAATAGTGAGCGAAAGGAAGTTCCTTTCGAATACCTTTATTCATGTATGCGACCGCCCTGATGTTATTTGTGAGAATAGATCTGGCATATAGAGAACAGTGACTTGGTAGAAAGTAGCCGTAGGCAATATCGCCAATTCTTCAGAATACTACAGTCGTTACTTTAACCCTTCTATTCCTAAAACTGAGATTTTTCTACTATTGGATCTGCATCACTACATTATTATAAAACAAAGTCGCCCATTCCTTATGTATGCTTAGATCTTTAAAACTACGCAACGGATTTTGATGCGGTTTTTAACTACGGATAGAGTGGTTCTCGAGGAAGGTTTTTGTGTATATAATTTGTCAAGACTTGAGCCAAATAAGTAGTAACTAAATAAATGTTATTCTAGCCTAAACTGATAAAACCTTATGCATATTGCTAGTAGGTACCTATCTATGAAATACAGAGTCTCCTTCAATTAAATTTTAAGTAATGATTTTTAATTTGTTGTTAAATTCTGCCGTACTTACTGAGATTGCGGGAGTCAGCTTTGTGAATAAGTGGCTAATATATTTTTTTCTGGGTGATCTTGGACAAAACAATGAGTGGGCAGCTTAGTTAATCAATAATGAATGCGATGTTGTTATTAACATTATGTTTGTTTAAATAAATATTTTCATAAATAAATTCTCGCCTAGTTAAGAGTAACGTATTTTGTATAAGTCTTGCTTGTTTGTTTATTCGACTTGATAGCCGGCATTCAGTGGGAACTTTTATTCTGTACAAAATGACTGTAGTGTTCAAATGCAAAATACGAGTATGATTGAATTTATATATTTTATTTACTTATGAAATAAAGAAAGAAACATTCTAAACTACACACTTAATTAATAGAGGTACACCAACTCATCAGAATTGTTCTGGTTGCACTATAAGTTAAAGTCTCTTATTTTCGTTTGATTGTTGGACCCTGACTTTCAGACTCTGGATAGGCATAAGTCCACATTTTATTCCTATAATACATTTCTAGGGAACGGAAAAACGGAGCCATGAGCACAATCTACTCGTAGTTAGGTCTCAAGCTCTCTGTAGTGTTTCACAAATGTTAGTTCATATAAAGTATGGTTTTGTAATAAAGACGTCTTCTTCGACAAACATACTTATCGATAGTTTAAAGAAACTTGCTTTCTCCAAAACCGTACAATGTGGGCTAATCATTAATTTGCATGTTTTTCGCAACATATGGATGTCTGTTTCATATGAATAATTCTTGGCGCCGCATCAGCAAAGGTTATTAGATAAAAAACTGTGTTAGCTATCTTTATGTCTTTTCTTAATCTAAGTAACTTAATACTTCAATTCTATTTATTCGACAAAAATATACAAGGCATTAAAACATTGCTTAAATTAGATTCTTCATACTACAGCTAGGACTTAACTAGAACGTAATATAACTTAGCAACTGCATAATATCTGGAGGAAAAAAAGAAGCTAGTGCGATGCGTTACAGAATTAAGCTACCTGTCGGAACTAGAGTAAATCTCTGTGTCAGACGATCACCCTGTAAGTACCTAGTATCTGCTTTTTTGTAAAACAAATTTGAGAAACGAATGTAGATGAACAGGCTGGTAAGGGCTTACCAATGTGAACAATTCCTATCAAATAGTACCTACCTATAGATGTCTTGCAAAATGCCAGGAATGTCATGAAAACATTATTGAAAGTTGAGGAAGTGACAGAAGTATGACAAGACCGTAGTAGGTACGTGGCAATCCGTGATCTCTGACGACCCCAAATAATAATCAAAGTTTTATGCTTGGGTGTTAAGTAAAACTGCACACTAGTTAACCATTAGCCCATTGTACCTACAGCTGCGATATTTTCCTTATCTACAATTTTCCTTGTTGAATTGCCCTAACCTTGTCGTTGTAGCTTTAGTTTTGTCTTGTAGTAATTTCTTGCGTTTTTGAAGTGATTTTGCTAATGACTAATTCTTATGATGTAGAAGGAGAATTAGGTACGTAAGCATACTTAGTTAGCGTTGGAAGGGTACTTCCTCATTTTAATAGAAATTAAATTCTAATTTGTTTCGTGAATATAATACCCAGTTATTTTATTTTAGTTTTTTTTTCTAACAACAAAAACTGTACAATAGAATTTACATATTCAATACTACTCGATGTAAGTAGTTCATTATTCATTGTGAATGTTTTATAACTTTAATGTAATGAATTATTTAACTTAATAGGACAGTATAATAGTATTATTCAGTAGTTCCAGTTTTAACAGTTATAATAAATGACCTATTGACACACTATACCAGCCTTCCCCTTGACTGGTCTTTTGTCTGGTCGGGTTTTATCACAAAAAGTGTGATAATATCCGAAACTAAGAAAAACAGTAGAAACTAGATTTGCAGTAAATTAATATTTTTTAAACTTACCGGTTGAATTAGGGCCTTACCCTTCTTTAAAACAACCCATAAGTTAAACCAAGAAATCTTTTTCCTATGAATTCTTATTTAGTTTGTGTTATCTGTGTCATCGTTAGTTAAAAAATTATAAACAACATAATTATTACGGCCGTATAAATCTAAAGAGTATCCTAAAAACCGCCTAAAATAATAAGTAAGTAATTAAGTTGCGTATTACTTTACCTAAGTAGCGTAGCACTTAAAGATTTCATAATAACAAATACATTCCGAATAATTATGGCTTGAAGTTAATATACATTGAAATTAAAACTATGTACTTTTATCATAGACATATAGAACAAAATATTTTGTAAACCATACTTGCAAAATAATCTGTGACATGTGGTATTTTAAAATGACATATTGAAAAAATAATATAACGTTCTAAAATGGCAACATTTTTTAAAACGAACTGTAAGATTTTAGATTCCATCGTTAATTAGGTATTAACATTTTATCTACATTTTATTAAAATCTACATAACGGTACTATGACCTCCGCTCTCTCCACTGACTTAGATTGTTGTCAGTAACTTGAAAATATATGTTTATTGTACTGTCAACGCCAAAAACGAAGCAGTAGTAGCCCCATCTGTGGGTATCTTTGCTTAGACAAGTTTCCATTTAAAGACTAGTCCATACAGTAAGTAGTCAATGTTAACCCTAAAATGCCCAGTTTTTTATCGATATTTATGGTAGTAGCCCTATCTGTGGGTATCTTTGCTTAGACAAGTTTCTCTTTAAAGGACTAATCCGTACAGTAGTCAATGTTAACCCTAAAATGCCCAGTTTAAAATTGGAGACAGTTTGTAAAATGGATCTAGGTGATACTTGGGAGTGAAATCCGCTGGAAGCCGATGCAGTGTAACGGGTTATTCTCGTCGATGGATTTGTTGACGAGTCGAGAAACGTTGACCCCGTCGTTGGTGAAGGCGAAACTGAGCGCGAACTGATTCATCTACGTATCGAAGTTAAAGCAACTATTCATATTTGGCGACGATCGAAAACAGGTGCTTCGATAAATTATTCGTTATTGTTACACCTGCTGGTTACGAAAATACAATGGTGATAATGTTTTCTTTCCGAAGCTAGACCTACATAACATATTCCTTTACTTAAAAAGTAAGTACGTTGCGAAGTAGCCGGTTTTTCATTGGCGAATAATAAATTTAATTTTTATTAAAATCATATATTTTTTGATTTTATAATATTTCTGGAAAATACTAAAACGTTGTCAGATGGCAAACAAATTATAGTATACAAATGCTTCAAGTAGACAATAGAAAAAAATATCGTTCCAATTTCTGTTGGAATCGATTGTTCAACAATCTGTTGTTTCCATAGAGCTATGATATTTTGTCTGACCTACATTCAGCAGGTTAAGCTTTGAACTAAAGCCCTACGTGACTTGTCAACAGCTATCAATGGCGCAATAAGCTTTGGGTATTATGTCCCATGCTTTGGGTGGAATTTATGTTCCATGCTTTGGGTGGAATTTATGTAGAAACTTATATCTTTATTGCAATAATTTTAGTGTAAAATTTTAGAATCTGTATTTTTATGTGTCACAAAAATATTTAAAAATATATACATAATTTTTGATTTTTTTTATTAATTTAAAATTTCTTATTTATTGTTCCTAGATTATTAGGTACAAACTTCCCCACTCTGCGTACAGTTGGTACTACTTTATGTAATAATAAAGCCTTTTACAATACAGATACAATTACAATTCATGTTTCTTATCCTACTGAACTTATACTACAATACTGTAAATATGTATTTTATACAAAGAAAATTACAATTATTCGAGTATTTGGTGCTTCTTTAGTTTCTGTAAGTCCGTTTGCCAATTGACAAAGGCCTCCTCCAACCTACTCCATTCTGATCTCTCATTGGTTACACCATTCCATGCTGTCCCTGCAACCTACCTGATATCGTCGTCCCATTTTGTTTGTGGTCTGCCTCTTTTCCTCTTACCTTCCCTTGGGTACCAATGTGTAATTATTTTACTCCATTTGTCCTTTCCTACTTTATGTACTTACTCGATATCAAAGGCTCCACCGCAACCATATAAGGCGCTGCTAGATTACGCCTCTATATGAGTTACTACTTTATCTCCTGGCTATTAAATCCCTTTTCATGTTGACAGATTCTCTTATTATATTTAACTAGCCGTGACTTCGTTCGTGGTTTCGTTTCTGCAACATTTTTAATTTCTCATCATAATAATCATCGTCAGTCATCAGCCTATCGCTGTCTACTGCTGAACATAGTCCAATTAGTTTCCAGTGTGGCTAGTCCATTACTACCTGCATCCAACATGACTAAGTCCTCGGTCTATCTGGTAGGTGATACTATTACAAATATAATTTCTGCTACACTCCTATAATAGTGTGATGTTATATAGCCTAGTATTTGTTCCACAACTCATATAATGTGAGCCTCTAATCGAACGGTACGATGCTACATTTGTAATCGATTTTGACGTCACGAGGAAAGGTAAACTGTTATAATGTGTACCAGTTACCACTTTCCAGTTCCCGGTAAGGTATCCCGTTGATTGTTTGGTGCTAATTTAACTCCAGCATCCCACGAGCTGTTTGTTTTGTTAGTAAACTGTTGTTTCTGAGAAACGAAGTAACAATCGTGTGTTTGATGGATGTCTGTTTTATAGTTATTTTGTGACAGTGTTGGACAATGTTGCTTTTGTAACAGAATTTCAGCGTGGAGTACTTAATACTGAAGTATATCTATAAGAATAGTTATTATATCTGGCTGTTTCGTATCTTAACTTCGCCAATTTTATAACCGTTATAAGCCTAAAAAGTTTTTATTTATAACCTAGGTAGCTAAAATAGTGAATATATCTAGGTAGGTATAATGCCTCATTATACCTACCTAGTCACACAGACAGACAAATATCATGCCTATATCCCCGAAGGGGTAGGCAGAGGTGTATTACACATTTTGCCAGTAATTTTGTTGATAAAAGTGAAGTTATGTACACAATAGAGTTCCTAAATTAATTGACCGAGCGAGCGAAGCGTCAACATTTCGAGATTGTACAATTTTGCTTTCGTCCATCTGTCTGTCTATCTATCTATCTATCTGTTTGTCTGTATGTGTGTTCCCGGCTAGCAGCCACAGTTTGTATCCGATCCTCACGAAATTTGGCACAATTTTTACGTGATATAATACAGTTTATTCAACGTGAGATTTTTTGCATCTGGGGGATAATAGGGGAAAAAGCTCTTTTTCTTTTTTATGTTCCCAGTTAGCGTCCTGATTTATTGTCCGATCTCCACGAAACTGGGCACAGATATTCCTTTTCTTAAAACTTTGTCAGTTGTTATAATGTGTGTTCACAAGAGTATTCTGTTATTAAAATATGTTTATTTTTATACCATATAGTGAAACAAAGTGATTTCTTTTTTAAAAGCAAAGCAAAAGTTCGCTGTCTCGTTGTAGACACCACATAGGTATGTTCACACATAAGTTCTCTGATATTATACATTTTATGTTCTTTAATAATTACACTATTACACAGCTTTTAACACTTTCATAACACATTAAAATAAGCAATAATTTTGGCTATGGAACTGCTAAGACTCCAGCCAAAGAGCGATTGCGACGATATTTCTGATGACGTTTCTTGTGTTATATCTTGAAATATTTGGGAAAAGTTTAGCATTATACTCTGCATATACTCTCATAATACTCATTGCTTTGAAAACATATTTAATATTGAGAACCTTTTTTTTTTTTTTAAACCGCGGCCGCTCTCTTGTCCATTGCTGCGGGCGTCTCTGTTGACACCAGAAAGTATTTCCAGTGACGCTCGGCGGACTTTGGCCACCCGTGTGGCCTCTTCGGGGGTTTGGTCGGAATGAAAATCCCGCTTCGTTGGGGTTGGGTTTTATCCCGCGTCGGTGAGGACGGCGGGTAGCTTTCCCGCCGTCCTCAGGCCCCGATCATGGAGGTCGATGGTCCTGGGCGATGATGAGTCTGCGGCGCCCCGGCCGCTGAATGCGGATCTCAGCGGGGAGGGTACGCTCCCTCTCCCTCTCGGTCACCTCTTTCGCGAGCATGACTTGCTCGCAGAAGGACATGGCCGTGTTCCACCTACTCGCGCTGGAGAACATGGCTTTTTTTTTTAATTCCGCGGCCCAAGGTTGCGGCCGCTCTAACGTCCGTTGCCGGGCGTCTCTGGTTACAAGCAGAACATATTTCCAGTGGCGCCCGGCGGGAGACCATGGCTTGGAGCATGGTTTCCAGCGAGAGGATATCCACGCCCAGACGAGGTTCCGGCGCTGACTCGCCCACGCTAATATTGAGAACCTTGTTAATTGAGTAGGTCTGTGCCAAGTGGTTCTATTAACATCTCCAGGGCCCCAAGTCATTCTCACGTGCACGCGGTGCCCTTGATGTCGGACGGACGAGACTCTGGCAAGAATCCTTAAAGTGCCCGGAAACGGCAATAGGGTCGCCCCCTATTACGTAAATGTGATGAACACCTCTGTCTACCCCTCCGTAGGTTAAGACTTGGTTTTGTGTTGAGAACATTAATAAAACTGCTAACTGTCCTTGTACTTATATCATAGAAGGTATCTATTTATTCTTAATTAGTTACCTTTTAGACTGTGACCGGATTCCATAAAACAGGTCTTATAGCAAAGAAGAACTAATATTATCCACGGCATACATGCACAAGGTAGTAAGTTACAATTTGCAAGTAATTCTCTACCAATTTTCTTGCAGAAAGCAGCATGCTCGTCTTGCTCGTACTCGTATCTAGTATGCTTAGCGCACGAAAACGCTACGGTAACACCAACGCGCAAACCGGTCCTCTCAAACCACTAAATAGTTACATGTGATTATTTTATAGAACAGGTTCTTTAGCTTTTTTTCTTTTTATAAACGCATTTTTCTGCTGTGAACCGTGACGTTGATCAATCGAGTCCATATTTTCTGTTCTAGGATTACTTATACAAGGAAACTATAGGGTGCTTCAATTAATTGAGCAAACTTCCAATAAATTATGCATCATTCATTATATTTATTTGCACAGTTTTAACTTTGAATATAACTCGATTAGTCCAGATGGTTTAGGTCTTTTGATGGCGACGTTTAGAGATGTAATAGTGTCAGTTAATATTTATCACGGTTTGGTCACGGTTGAAATTAATTTTAGCGTAGCGTGAGCAAGATTTGTATTTAGCAGACATTGCATCAAATTAATAATTAGAATGTAGGTAGATATCATCTCCGTTTAAGTTAAGAGTATTTACAGGATATGCTGATAAATCAAAGCACAGAATAGGGAATATGACCAATGCAACAACACAACATAGTATATAGCTATTTATTTTTATACGTATTTAAAAATACGTGTGCCTTGAATAACTTACATTTTGTGACAGCTGTATAGGATCCAGTAGTGAAAAGCAATTAAAATAAGTTTTGTTCAAGGCTCAGTTCTATAGAGTACCTACAAGAGCTTATTTCTATAGAGTACAAGAGCTTATTTTGTACGTACGTCGTTACTGTCAGTAATCTTTATGTGATAGATGTGTCAATAGCCGTGAAATGTATTGTGTATTGGGCAGCGGGCGACATGTAAAAACAAAACATATATGTTTAGGAAAAACTTTTCTTTGGAACTGGCAATTAGCGGGAAAATTAAAATACTTTCTTGTAAGAAAATTATAGGTAGGTAAGTAGGTATCAGGAGTTCGAGTGTTCGGGTTCCCAGATACTCACATACCGAACAACGTTTCTTGTCCTGCACCTGGACCTAGTTAGGAATAACTAGTTCTTCTGTGCGGGACTATCTACTAATCAAGCATTGCCTTGACATTGGCGAAATCATCCACGTTTTTTAAAAAAATAAGATGAAGAAGTAGGTATCAATTGTCTCAGACGGTAATCGCGTCTTCTCTTAAATAAATCTACGCCTAAAACATCGGATTTATGTATTTTATAAGTAGACATGAAGGCGATATTGCATTCGTTTCAAATGAGTGAATATAAATTAAATACGAGTACGTAGTTCCACATCTAAATGTATTCAATCTTTTCTAAAGAAATATAACTTGACCCCCTCATAACTAATTACGAAAATTGTGTTATACTTTACCTTAATTCCGGTAGCACGCTACTAGAAGTGTATACAGGGTAAAGGGTAATAATCACATTACTGAGTATAAAACAGCGCAAGGTACTGTAACTCACCTATAAAAATAACAAATGGTAGGATAGGTAGGTACATTACTTACTATTGAATTTAACGGGATATTTACCACATATATACTTAATTAGATACCTACACAAAAACCTTCGTCGAGAACATTATCCATTAGTGAAAACCGCATCAAAATCAGTTGTGTAATATTAAAGATCTACGCATACATACAGAACGGGCGACTTTGTTTTATAATATGTAGTGATTTTATAATATGTAGTGATAGTGAAGTGATAGGTTGAGTTGGTGAGTAGGTTGGTCTATGTCAAAGACTGCAAGGTGCTGCCGGGAGAAGGGGTTGTGAAGCAACATAAGCTGTTAGTAATGGACCTAAATACCAAAGTAGTCTCACAAAAAGGCAAAAAATGGGAGATATGGTGGATAAATCAGTGAATGAATGTTGGAATGAAATGGCGAGTTGCATCAGGAAAGTAGCAAAAGAAGTGTTTGGAGAAACGAAAGGTAAAGGTGTACTTGATAAGGATACATGGTGGTGGAACAGAGAAGTACAAAAGGTAATTAAAGAAAAAAAGAATGCTTTTAAGGAATGGCAGAAAGAAAAAGGGAATGAAAGTGAAAAAGAAGAAAAAAGGAGAAGTATAAGGAATGTAGCAAAAAGGCGAAAAAAGCGGTAGCAATAGCTAAATCTCAGGCCCAAGAGCAACTATACAATGCTCTTGATGGAACTAAGGGCCAAAAAGAAATCTACCGCTTAGCGAAAGACAGAGACGAATGAAAGACGTAAGACATGTAAGATGTATAAAAGATGAAAAGGGTAAGATTCTAATAATAGAAGATGAAGTAAGCAATCGATGGAAGGCGTATTTCGAAAAACTTATGAATGAAGAGAATGCATGGAGTGGAAATTTAGAAGAGAGACGAGTGAAAGTAGGTTTAGTGAAGGAGATTGATAGAGATGATATAAGAAAAGCGGTACGAAATATGAAGAATGGGAAAGCGTGGAAGATGGATATGCGTGGCTGACCATATTCTTCAATAAGTTGCTGTATGAAGTGACGATCCCCGATGAGTGGTGCAATAGTTCCCTAGTGCCCATTTTTTAAAATAAGGGTGATGTGCAAGACTGAATCAACTATCGAGGAATTAAGCTCATGTCACACAGTATGAAAGTTAGGGAGAAAGTGATAGGGAAACGAGTGCGAGAGGAAAGCGAGATTACCCAAAACCAGTTCGGGTTTATGCCTGGTCGCGGGACTACAGATGCCATATTTGCCCTCCGCCAACTATGTGAAAAATATAGGCGTGCACATAAAAACTTGCACATGGTGTTTGTAGATCTCGAGAAGGCATACGACCGGGTACCCAGAACGGTTTGGTGGTGGGCCTTGAAAGAGAAAGGTGTGCCTGGGAAGTATATAGTGTTAATCTGTGCGATGTATTGTCAATTGAAAACCTACGTACGAACTGATGCTGGCAACACCGACGAGTTCAGTGTGGCGGTAGGCTTGCATCAGGGCTCGTCGCTAAGCCCATATCTCTTCCTGTTCATAATGGATGCTTTGACATCGGAGATACAGGAAGAGACACCCTGGTGTATGCTATTTGCCGATGACATTGTACTCGTCGGTGAAGACGGGCCTGAGGTACAGAGTAGATTGGAAAATGGCAGTGTAGGCTTGAAAATCAGTAGAACCAAAACTGAGTACATGTTCTCTGATTTCGGCGGTCTCTCCAGTTCTACACCCATAGTGCTAGACGGCGCATCAATACCAGTTTGCTCCAGTTTCCGGTACCTCGGCTCTCTTATCCAGAATGATGGGGAAATCGATCGTACAGTGAAGCACAGAATTGACGCAGGTTGGGTGAAATGGCGGCAGGTCAAAGGCACTATTTGCGACCCTCTATTTCCCTCTAAACTTAAAGGGAAAATTTACAAGACTGTCGTCAGACCTGCCGTCCTGTATGGACTATCATGTTTGGCCTTAAAAGCCACGGTTGAAAGACATTTGCATGTAGCGGAGATGCGAATGTTAAGATGGATGTGTGGTGTGACATGAATGGATAGGGTAAACAACGAGTATATTAGAAGTTTGAAAGTTGCACCAGTGAATGAAAAATTGAGAAGCGAGCTGTTGTTATGAGAAGAGAGGAAAGCAATGTCGTTAGAAAGGTGCAAAGTATGACTGTAGAGGGTTAAAGAAGTAGAGGTAGGCCAAAGAAAAGATGGATGGAATGTGTGAAAGAGGATATGACAAGGAGAGGAGTGACTGAAGAGATGACGTCTGACAGGGATGTGTGGAGGAGAAAGACTTGTTGCGCCGACACCAAATAATTGGGATAAGGGCAGGTAGATGATGATGAGTGATAGTGAAGTGATAGTGATTGTAGCAAACCAAATATTTGGAATTACTTAATGGTATTAGTACGTGCAATACTAAAGTTACGAGAACTTTAATAAACGATGACATTTTATAGTGGTCACACTTTCACAGAGCCGTTTGGTTTAAAATCGGACACGAAGGTGCATAACAGAATTAAAAAATTGGGCGTAGGCACTTAATTCAGAGATTTATATAAATACAATCTATTTCTTTTATTCGTTATTTAATTTAAATTTGAAAGTTGGACTAAATTCGACAGGTAACTTAATAACAACTATTCTAGTTGTATACATTGGTTATTTATTAATATGTACCCAACAGTTATTACTGTTACGCATGATTGATCACAACTTCGAGAATATTTACTTTTGAAATAAATTCTTATATAACATTAACAGTGTAGTACTTGATTAATCTTGAAAAAAAGGGTTACAGTAAGCATAACCGATGATCATTAGTTATTAAATAGAAACTTTATTCTGTCGAATATAATTTAATTCAAATAGCGAGCCTAATTATTTTGCAACAAATCAAAAATTTGCGAGTGAATTATGATACGAGTAATATACATAGGAACACTAAGCAGAAGCGAAAGTAGTAAGCCAGGATCTTAACAAGTGGAATTCCATAGTATCTGCCTACCCTAATGGGAAAGAGTCGTGACTGTATGTATGTAACAACACTTGTCTAATAAGATTTAATAAGAGTTGACCATATTTAAGGGCTGATAATAATCAGCCCTTAAATATGGTCAACTAAGGTTATTCAAGATTATTAAAAATTAGCGTAACATTCATAAAGCGAATGTATCGGAATGTAAAGAAACAAACTTAAAAACAAGTGAAAGAATAACACACCAAATTGCATTATATTATAAAATTTAATGTGTTGTGCTTAAATTATGAAATTTTCGGTACAATGTTGCAATTATATTACTTGCGATTTATTCGTTTAATAGTGATGCAGCTATAATTACTTACATTATTTCAACGTCTTCATTTTACATTGAATTGAAACAATACCTCCTACAAAACAATTAATTATTACAGAGAAAAATTTATCTTATGTAGGCTACTTTTTCTACTGTTTTGTGTATATTCTAATTATATAGGTACTTTGTTTGATGTTGCAGTTCTTTTATTTTTTTTAATACGAGTATGTTGCCTTTATGAATGTCTATGTTTTTACCGAAGAGGTTTTATAATTATGTTTCTAATGAAACTTTTTCGATTTCATAGCTCCCCATTTTTTCTTCAAAAACTGACAACTAAAATAAATATGTACCTAGCTGTGAAATATTAGAGTTCAAGCAATGTACAATTATTTCTGTAGTCTTTCTGTAGTAGCATTTATTACACGGTTCAATATTCTGTGTGTGTCGAGTGGAATGAAAGATTGAACGGATCGTGTTGTCTGCATGTTCATACGTTTGCGTCCAGCTCACCAGCCCGCGTAACTAATGAGAACGCAGTGTGACTTCATAAGTCGATGTTACGTGACATTAATAATTATGTTGCTCTCGTCAGAGTTTAAGCGATGCGACATGAGCGACAACTATGACAGTATAATCGATATTATATGGGTGCGATAACGTAACAAAAACTGAAATGCACGATTTATGTACAGTATACGAGTACATACGTTTTGTTACATAATATAAAGTACAAAGTACCGACTACATACATACAATTATCACGCCTGCAGGCCTGCAGGCCCAATCTCAGTTCTAGACATTCTTAGTTCAACTGTGATTAGGAATACCAAAATTTTGGCACCAGTAGTAGTAGTCAGCTGTGCGTGTTCACTCAACGACATATTAAAATCCAATAACCTATTCACTATCACTTTTTGTTTGCCTTTATTACTATAACATACATAAGTTTACACAATAGGTTTTCATAATTGTCAGCATAACAATGAATATCATTCAACCTATCGAATCAAAGGTTAAATCATAACTATTACTGTTATTACACCAACAAGATTGGTCATAGTTGTTGTAACGGCCATTTATACGTCATATGAAATGCATTTTAGGTTAGAATAGCATACTGTAGTAAGATACGGTATTAACGTTCACTTATTTAATAGTATCATAAAGGTAACTAAGTAGTGGTTCTGTGAACCGTAGACTTCGGGAGTTATTTTTAAATTGTATTTATTTGCATGACTTTGGATTTTATTTATATGGGTTGCTATGGTTACGGATTGCATTCTTGACAGACCGTAGACTTCAGGAGCTTTTTTTATATTTTGGCCGTGGCCGCTCTAACTTCCGTTGCCGGGTGTCTCTGGTTACTAGCAGAGGGTATGTCCAAGACTTCAGAAGCTTTGTGTAGAAAATTTATTTTTCAATTTTCTTTCATTTTTTATCCAATCGAAAAAAATATCATTCACATTTTATTCATTGTAAGCAATTTAGAGATGTGTATAGACGAAAGAAAATCTCCCCAGTCTGCAAGTTGAAACGGAGACAATCAACAAGCTCTATATATCGAAACTACAAGTTTGTATATAATCAAGCGGGTGACATTTCCATTGCTATGAGACCTTGAAAGGCATTAGACTTACCTCCGTTTGCAATCGATAACTTCTAATGACTGCAATCATCGACAGTGTCACAACATTATCCATCCGCATAGCATCCGACTGCGTGTTATGAATGTTATGATTAGGAAATCCCTATTTACAACTGCCCTACCTCTTTTTACGATCTAAATAAACGGGTAGGGTCTATATATAGTCAATATAAAGCTACATTTCAGTCACCGAAGTCAATCACACACCGGATATTAATCTTTGCATATGTCCTCTGTCCTCAGTAGTGATTTAATCTCACTCAACGACACGGTATGCTGGGTGCTAGCAGCCAATTTATGTCGTTTGTACGGCTTTATGATATCTGAGTCTGAGTGTCATATTGTAGTGTTTTCTATTCGAAATATGAAATAAGTAGTATTCTTTTTTAATTTTAAAAAACCTCACACACAAACACTGCCACACACATATATCACGCCTATATCCCCGAAAAGGTAGGCAGAGGTCCATTACACGCCCACTATCTGCCAGTATTTTTAATTCCACGTAATAGGAGGCAAGCCTATTGCCGTCACCGGACACACATATAATGCGTTATGTCAAAAGTGGCCGAATGAAGTTAATAAAAAGTAGCAGCTATATTGTAATTTTGATAAAAAATTAAAACCCATTGCCTTACGATGATATTATGTTGATGAAAGGCAATAAAATCTTACGTGCCAGCCGCTGTGGTCAATTAAAGTCCTGGGCGTCTCGGACTATTTCAAAATCCTAAACTCTAAAAAACCATGGTTCAAGGAAATGTTTAACCATCCATAGTAAAGTTTTAAAAGTCGCGTGCAGTTGGCACCTTGCCACAAGTTAGGCGCGATGGTGTTTTGTGTATTACGAAATTCCGCCAAATCTGTTGCAGTAGCAGGAATGACCTGGTTTTCATATTCCACTGTTACATTACGTGATGTTAACAAAAATGCATTGTGAGCTTATTAACAAGGAACAAGTATTTGATTGATATTGTAATAGAAGCGTAAAAGAAGTATCTACTGATAGTTATTACGAGGACTTATTTCGCATCTATCTCGCATTACATTTTATTTGTATCAATCCACATTCTATAGCATTTTTCTGATCTGAAATTCTGAACCATGTAAACTTCCACACTCGGTCATTGACCCCAATTACTATATACTGCTAATACTTAACGTTATTTTCATATTTTACCTACTTAAGCCGTTTTGTGCCTAACTAACATAATAGTGTTCACCATAGCACGGCATTTTATTATGTTAAAGTAATATTTCAATTGGTTAAGGATGATCTATTTCCATCTGTACCTAGTTAAAAGTAGGTAGGTACTATTAGTTTTGCATGAGCGGATTTTCTGTTCTACTAACCAACTGTTATAGAGATGATATTATCAACTGTGCATTCGGTACTACATCATGAATCTTTGATATAGTAGTAGAGCATGAATCTTCATGGAGCGTCCGTTTTGAAACCTTGTAGCTCGTATTACTTTTATGGGTGAGTTCACATCAGTAACAAAATTTATATAGAGCAGACCTATTTTAAAAATTATCAACGCAACAATGTATGTTTGTCATATTTGTATAGTTTCCTACGGATTCATGTGTTGTGTAATCAGTGTAAAACCAAACTCAAGTCATTGTCATTGTGTCGTGCTATGCAACTAGCCTCGGACATCTTCAGGTCAGTTATTTAACATAGCCAGTTAATTGACCGCGGTAATTTTATTTGACGACCATAAATAAATTTTTCCTTGTAGTTTTTAGCAGCAGTGCGAATTAAATTCTGCTCTTACATTAGCAGGCAGCTCGTATATAGTTGCGTTGTCCGTAATACTTATGCTTTGTAGCGTAAGAATTCCATCATAGTTACAAAGTTCTGATTATAATATACGAGTACTAGCGGGGGCGTCAGCTAGTAGCATCTTCGCCTGCTTGACAAATTATACACAAAAAACTTCCTCGAGAACTCTATCCATTGGTGAAAACCGCATCAAAATCCGTTGAGTAGTTTTAAAGATCTATGTATAACAGAACCGAGTTTGTTTTATACTATGTTATTGTTAGTATATGTATATTGTTGTTAACCCTACTCTTATTGCAATTCCTAAGCAGTCTATAAGAGAGTTAGTTTCAACATTATATCCATTCAATACATTTCAAGTCACAAACGTGTTTCCAAACATCTATAAGTACCTACCTATATTATTATTAGCTTATAAGTGGCTTCGTCGTGACTAGATTTGCTTATATAACAATCCAGTTAAACGTGTGCAACTAATTACAGAAGTCATGAAGTATTTGATATTTGAATAACAAAAAGGAACAATAAATCATTAATATTGCAAACTATTCAAACTGTCTTAGCTGTAAAATTTTCAATTAACACGGCTTTGGCATAGATCAAAAGATCAATTTGAAAATGGTAAATGCATTCGTTACAGTTCTTTTTATAGATATTAATTGCATTAACAGGTGAAATGATTATGTACAGTGGTTAAGAGCTCAAAGGTATGTACTTATGCAAGTATCGAGACCTATACATAGGTAATTATATGCATAACGTGGGAATATAGATACATGAGAATATAAGTTGCTGGAATAGAAGCCAAGTCAAGCCGGTACTTTGTAATATGAAGACGCCGTGAAATTTGTCCAATAGTACCTTACTTTATCGTATCCTTTAACGTAGAGAATACTTAATAAGAATCAGAATGTGGCATTCAAAATGTTGACAAACAAGTTTAAAGGCTGTTTAAAGGAATTTAGTAGATCGTGCCACGAAATACCAACGTGTTCTCTGTGTAGACACAGTGTAAATAAATAGCGAATTACTTAGATTGTAGACAATCTAAGTAATTCGCTATTTATTTACACTACACTATTCTTGTCTTAACTGATTTACACGAAACCTTTAGCCTTAGTCGAACAATGATACAAAGTGCACGTTGTAACAATTAACATAGATAATTTTCTCAAGAATAAATAAGTAGGTACCCACCTACTCTAGGTATAGAATACCTATACATATGACGCTGAAATAAGTTATTTCAATTACAATATTGAATAATTGGTGTACTTATACAATTTGATGAAATAAACATCTAAGTATCATTACAAATAAATGTACCTTCTGGTTAACCTTGACTGATGGATGACTGACCTACGGCGGTTTTATCAATGATGTCTCGTCGTTTAAAATCATCTTCATTATTGTATTTTTTTTTATAAACGGACTTAGATGGATCTAACACACACCTGTATCACGTCTACTTATTACCCGAAGGGGTAGGCAGAGGTGCATTACACATCCATTGTTTGCCGGTATTTTTAGTCGCACGTAAGGGGCAAGCCTATTGCCGTCACCGGGCACACATATAATGGGTTATGTCCAAAATGATTCTAACCTATAGATAAATCGAAATGCGCTCGATTTATCTATAGGTTTTAATTTTAATTCTTACTTATCAAACAACACGAAACACATTCAGACCGCCAAAATAATTGGGGACCAATGTGTGCCACAAACTTTTTAAGGCAAATTGTTAATATATTCAATACACAGGGATCTATACACTGAACTTAGGAATATACTTATACCTATTACACTGGTTCATTACAATCATTATACACTCTTTAGGAGACAAACTAAGCTAAGTATTCATTGTAACACACCTAAGCAATCATCATACCTGTGTTTGTTGTTCAAATGGCATCATCTGAAGGCTATTTTCGTCGATGTTGTTATTACTGCCGTATAAAGTGACCGTTTTCACATCATGGTATGAATTTAATTATTTAAACACTAGATTCTTTACGACTTTGTAATTTAAGCCTGTTTTGTTGTAAAAATATTAGGTACTTACTATACCTTTTGAAACTTAATTGTGTTTATTGGCGTTTCCGTAAGATTTGAAAGTGGCATAGTAACTTACGTTGTTAGGTGGGTACTATTATTAAACATGGGATATTTATCTTGTAATGTTCTTTTATCCAGCGTTCGCGCCGTCTCTATAGTGACGTTGAAATAGATACAAAATATCCGACGATACAAGTTACATAGTAAAATATCTCATTTGCTGTAATAGTCATAGAATTTCCCTTCCGGAAAGTGGTAGAAAATAATGGAAATTCTCGAATCAGTCGGAATCAATCAGTCGAAGCAAGTGCAATACCCTATTATACAAACGTTTTGCTTTTTCAACACGCGTATTGATCCACAGAAACAACCTTTCGTGTCATGCGGAATTGGAGTAGGATACTAAACTGAAACGCACTGGTATTTTCACTTTACGGTCATTCTTATTTTAGTAATTAATACTAGATCACCAATGATCCGTTGGAACCAGTCATCTTCAGTTTGGTCATTAACCCAATCATTCAAAAAATAAAATCAAAATTCAACATTTGGTACCTATATACATGACGGGACTTTAGGGGGAAAAGTAGAGACAGTTTTACAAGATTTAGCTCTCATAAAGAACGAGTTTCAGTCAATTGGCTTAGAACTGAACCCGAATAAATGTGAGATTTTTATATCTGAAAACACAGATAAATTAACAACAATATCTAAATTTAACTGTTTGGCCCCCAACATAAAAGTTTTAGACAAAACTTCCCTACGCCTCCTGGGGTCCCCGATTTTAGAAGATGGCTTTTCCACTTTTATCGAGGAAAAAATCAAAATTTTGATCAGGTTATTGATAGTCTACGTAATATAAGTATTCATTCAGCTTTCACTATTCTTCGTTTTTGTCTTTTCGTACCCAAATTTACACATGTTCAGGACAATTTTGGAAAAATGTAGAAATTTTGGGCAGACTAGACAACTTAATACAAAATTCTTTGTGTAAAATTTTAAATGTAAATATTAATGACCGAGGCTGGGTCCAAGCGTCTCTTCCAGTTCGCTTGGGTGGGCTAGGTATTCGTAGAGTCACGGATGTCAGTCTGCCAGCATTTCTGTCGCCGGTCCATAGCACCGAAGAATTAGTCAGGAAAATTTTGTCAAATACACTGATTGATTCCGAGGTGCGATGCAAGACCGATGCCATAAATGCTTGGAGGATGTCTTGTCCCGACAATGACCTGCCCTCACGCCTAGGCTCACAGCGACTGTAGAATTCGCCGCTCTGTAAATTGAGAATTAATACACTAATTGACACTTCTGTCAATATTTTAGAGCGTGCACGCCTACTAGCTGTTGGAGAATGGGAGTCAGGGTTATGGATCCAGGCGCTCCCATCACCCAACATCGGTACAATGTTGGACGACACAACCTTTCGCATTGCCACTTGCCTTCGGCTGGGTACACCTTGTGTATCTCCGCATCATTGCAGTATGTGTGGAGTAGCCGTCGATAATCTGGGACACCATGGCCTTTCTTGTAGCAGAAGCACAGGCCGTATACCTCGGCATGCTATTCTAAACGACATAATTCGTAGGGCTCTTTCCACCGCAGGTCTTCTGGCCGTACGTGAACCAAATGGTTTAGCACGAAGCCTGTGTTGCCACGTTGGATGGCGATACTTATGTATCGCCATCCAACGTGGCAATACAGGCAGCATTCTGGGAACTTTCCCAGTTGGCAATGACGCGGAGGATTTTTTATACGATATTTTTTAATGTAAATTTTTTAGTATATAATTATGTATATTGTATTTTTTATTATATTTTTGATATCAAAAAAAATAAAAAAATACGAGATTAAGGTATACATACTATGAGCGCAGATTAAATAGTAATTATTTAGTTTACGACATCGTTTTGGTTTTATTACCTACTTCGCCATCTCAAGTTTCCATACAAAACTGAACTTTTACTGAACAATTATTATTAGTCAAAAGACACCCAGGCCTTTATTTGGATGTTGCATAGCCAGCTGGCACGTAAGATTTGTTGCTTTTCATCAACATTTTTCATTTCATTTTTGGGTTCAAATTTTTTAGCAAAATTACTATATTGATGCTACTTTTCTTTTATTTTTAATTTGTTCCGCCATTTTGGACATCACACATTATATGTGTGCCCGGTGATGGCAATAGGCTTGCTTCCTATTACGTAGGACTAAAAATACTGGCAAACTGTGGGTGTATAATCCAACTCTGCCTATCCTATTGAGGATATAGGCGTGATATGTGTGCGTGTGTGTGTTATTGAAAAATATAAAAATCACTAACGTTTCAGCTTTCAAAACTATTAAAACTCGTTCTAAGTAAGTAAGTGTTGTTAGCAAGACCTTTATGTACGCAAACCTATGGCACTTCCCTAATTTTGTAAATAATGAGGAAAATTGTTTCTAATATCGAAAGGACGTTTAAATTCGTCTAGAAATAGAATTGTATTTTTCTTTTCAGTTTTGTGACTAGTACGGCAAAATCTCTATTTTGAATGTGTTACTTTTGAATATTATGTGCTAATTGAAATGTAAATTTTAACTAACACATTGCTTAAGTGTGTCGGTAACGTATGTCTAGAATTCTTACTGTGCCGGACATCATTTCGTGGTACTTAGTTAATATCTATGACTAGTAATATTTAGTTGTTAGTAGCCTGTGAACTATCTCACAGTGTTTTTGCGCTTGTGTTGTGCAGAGTGTAATAATCTCCGTGACGGTGGTTTACGACGTCCTTGTGAATTTAAATTGCTTTTATTATTATTACTTCGGCTACGTTTATTCGAATGTATTTTTCAAGTTTTTGTATCACTTAGATACCGACAAACGCTGTGTTAATCTAATAATTTCAACTAAATCCTTATTGCATAATATACCTATGTAGATCTGTATACTTACCTAATTCTAGTGCCACCTTCATTAACTTTGTCTGAGAATACGCATACCGACTATCCTTATTTCATCATGACGGATACGGTTTTTAGCAATTAGAGTTCTACTTAGATCGTACGTATGGGCTTCTTTTTTTTTTTTTTTTTTTTATTTCCGCGACCAAGGCCGCGGCCGCTCTAACGTCCGTTGCCGGGCGTCTCTGGTTACAAGCAGAACGTATTTCCAGTGGCGCCCGGCGGACTTTGCCCACCTCTGTGGTCTCTGCGGGGGTTGGGTCGGGATGAGAATCCCGCGTCGTTGGGGTAGGGTTTTATCCCGCGTCAATGAGTGAATCTGGTTGTGTGCTATGGGGCAAAGGCCCCGCAGCACGCAACCCTTCTAGCCTGCTTCTGTAAGGACGACGGGTGGCGATCCCGCCGTCCTCAGGCCCCGATCATGGAGGTCGATGGTCTTGGGCGTAGATGAGTCTGCGGCGGCCTCGCCGCTGACTACGGAACTCGGCGGGGAGGGCACGCTCCCTCTCCCTCTCGGCCGCCTCCTTCGCGAGCACGACTTGCTCGCAGAAGGACACGGCCGCGTTCCACCTGCTCCCGCTGGAGACCATGGCTTGAAGCATGGTCTCCAGCGAGAGGGTATCCACGCCCAGACCCACTACGAGGTCCCGGCGCTGACTCGCCCACGCTGAGCACTCCACCAACGTGTGGAGTGCGGTGTCGTCGTCGGAAACCTCGCAGTGTTGACACCGGGGTGTGACCTCACGATGGATGCGAAACAGATAGCTACCGAAGCATCCATGCCCGGTAACGATCTGCGTCGCACGATACGTGAGGTCACCATGCTGTCTCTGCAGCCAATCGTCCATGATCGGTCTCACCGCCGCGATGATGGTGGCACCCCACTTGGGTTGCTCAAGTCTTACCCTCCATGACTCCATGAGATCCTGGCGGAGTTGGGACCGCCGGTCATCGATTTCTCGAGACGCAGGCCTGTGGTCCCGCTCCAGCGCCTCCTTGCGCCATTGGAACAATGACGCAAGGGCTCTCGCTTCCAGGTCCCATGGAGGGGTCCCGGCTAGGAGACATGCAGCCTCTCCGGAGATCGTGCGGTAGCCCCTTATTGTTTTGACGGCCAAGGTCCTCAACGGTCTGTTAAGGAGCGTTGAGTTGTTGGCCGTCAACCGCGCCGCCCATACGGGAGCCCCGTATAGGGCCATACTCCGCACGATCCCCAGGTACAGTCTCCTGCAGGAAGCGTTGGGTCCCTTTAGGTTGGGCATCAGTCGCGAAAGCGCGACCGATGCCTGTGTCACCTTGGGGACCAAACTTCGGAAATGTGGTCCGAAGTTCCATCGGCTATCAAGTACGATCCCTAGATACTTCATCGAGGGCTTGATGCCGATGCTAACGCCTCCCACATTTATGCTGGAACCTTCAGGTGGACCGTTCCGAGGTCTGTGAAAACACAGAACCTCGGACTTGTGCAAGGCCACCTCCAGTCCCAGCCGCCGTATCCGACCCACGACTTGAGCAACACCCGTCGTGACCTTGAGTGCTGCCTCCTGGTACGTTGCACCCCGCGCCGTGACGAGGGTATCGTCGGCGTAGCACGTTACGCCGACGCCCTCAGGCAACGCACCCCGCAGCACCCAGTCGTAGCCGATGTTCCACAGAAGCGGCCCCAGGACCGACCCCTGCGGAACACCGCACGACACATCTCGCCGAGCTGGCCCGAGCCAGCTGGGGAAAGCTATGGCCCTCTCCGAGAGATAGGCCCCGACAATACGACGGAGGTAGAGAGGCGTTTCGTGATACACGAGCGCCTCCCTAACGCAGCTCCATGGCAAGGTGTTGAACGCGTTGGCGATGTCAAGAGACACCGCCACCACCACCTTGCCCTGTGAGACTGCTTCCTCCGTCAGGCTCCTGACGCGCATGATCGCGCTCACGGTGGAGCGTCCCCGACGGAACCGTACTGTTTGTCAGCCAGGTCTGGCCCCACCGTCGAGAGATGCTCGACGAGGCGTTCCGCGATAATTCGCTCAAAGAGCTTATACACCTCGTCGAGCAACACGATCGGCCGGTATCTGGACGGTGAGTCCACCGGCCGCCCCGCCTTACGGATCAGGACCAGCTTCCCCGTCCTCCACACCTTGGGAAACTGGCCCCTTTCGAGGCATGCGCTAAAGAGCCCCATCAGTCGAGGCCCGAGTTCTGCGAGGGCCAGGACCCATGCACGGCCAGGAATGCCGTCGGGTCCGGGGGCAGTGATTTTCCGGCGTTTAAGCCGGAGTACTGCCGCCCCTAGCTCCCCCACCCTGACTTCGGGTACGTCGTCTTCGCCGGTGCTATCCGCGTCGGGCAGAGACGGAGCCATGCGCGGAGGGACGTGCTCCTCCGCGCTCGTCGGAAACAGGGAGCCCATGACCCGCTCCAGCTGCTGCGGCTGGAGACTCTGGGTCAGTGGGGGCGCCCTAGGTCGGAGTTTCTCCCTGACCTGTAGGTACGGGCGCCCCCATGGGTTCTGCTGCAGGGTCTCCAGGAGCTCCTCGCGGGCCGCCGTCTTGGCCCGCTTTATTGTCTCCTGGAGATTACCTTTAGCCTCCCTGTAAGCCTGATAAAGCTCCGCCTCTCGGGTTGCCGCGTCGTCTGGGCGGCGATGCCTCCGGCGAAACCTGGTGTACTGGCGGCGGGCGGAGAGGCATGCTGCGCGCAGCTGTGCAATCTCCGGCGACCACCAGTACACCTGCTTCCTTGCCGGTCTGGTTGTAACCCTAGGCATCGCCGCATCACAGATTTGCGACATGGCTCTCCTGAACCACTCCGCCTCGGCATCCACATCGGCAGGCCGGTCCGGTGCCGGAATCCAGGCCTGCACGCTGGAAGCTTCCAGGAGAGCCTCCCGATCCAGATGGTGAAGTGCCCAACGCGGATCCGGGGGATTTTCTACCGGCTGTGGGAGGTCAGGTGGGGGGACGACATCGAATCGGATGTACCGATGGTCTGAGTGCGTCTCCTCACCCTCCTCCAAGTGCCAGCCAGTAATACGGGCGGCGAGGGCAGAGGTCGCGAACGATACGTCCACGACCGAGCTGGTCCCCCGCCGCCAGAAGGTGGCGACATTCCCCCGGTTGAGGACCTCCAGACCACGTGTTCTGGTCCAGTCCTCAAGAAGCCTCCCCTTGTCCCTGGTTTCCCGGGAGCCCCACGCCTCACTCCAGGCGTTGAAGTCTCCCAGGAGCAGGACAGGGCGAGGACGGCACGCAGCGAAGACGACGTCGAGCTTAGTGAGCCATAGCTCAAACTGAGTCTCATCCAGTGTCGGCGAGATGTAGGTGGCCACGACTGCCAACCCATCATATTCCGCCGCAACACACCCGCGGCCCCTTGCAATGATAGCAAGGCGCGAGTTGTCTGCGGCGGACCCCCCGAAGATAAAACAGGCCGAGCCGTCCTCGTCCACCGGGCTTCCCGGGTGGACGTAGTACGGCTCGGCGACCACGGCCAAGTTTATGGACCACTGCCGGATGCTCTGGTACAGAAGATCCTGAGCAGCGCGGCAGCGGTTCAAATTCACTTGCA
The DNA here is from genome assembly GCA_963556515.1 of Nudaria mundana. NCBI lineage: Eukaryota > Metazoa > Arthropoda > Insecta > Lepidoptera > Erebidae > Nudaria > Nudaria mundana. The sequence continues at coordinate 11,328,856 of OY748293.1, forward strand.
GGATGCGGATATGGGCGTCAGACACTAATGGACGTCCATATCAGCATCCCGCCGAGAAACATCTGGCCGTGCAGTAGCGGCACCCCCACCGCTCTCAGCGGACGGACGAGGCTTTGGCCTCGAGGCGGCGCAGGTTGTGCTGCCGACCCGGTGGTCCGCAGTTTTGCCCTCCGCCTCGCATCTAAAGCAGCGAGGCGGGGCATCACAGGCACTTGCCTTGTGACCGGGCCCGCTGCAGCGGAAGCACCGATCGCCCACGGTGACTTCCGCTGTGCACTGCACTCCGACGTGCCCCACCACCATGCACCGGAAACATCTGGTTTCCCGGGCACGAAGGAGGTGCACCTGCGCCTTTAGGAAGCCCCCTACGAGGAGGCTTCGTCCGTCCGTCACTTTCAGTGCCGCCGCGACGGGGCACTGGACGACTGTCATCCCATGACCAGTGGAGCCGAAGTAGATGTCTCCAGCCTTCACCTGGTCACGGGGGCAGCCGCCCGCCTCCACGACGGCGGAGATTACTTCCTCCGTCGTGGCCGCGTCATCCAGACCCGTGATGCGCAATGCAGCGCATTTGGTGGGCCTGGTGACGCGGACGGCTTCTGCGTCCAGCGCGTCCCTAAGCTGCGCTGCTAGGGCGTCAGCTTTAGGGCCGCTGGAGGCGCCGGAGACCTCGAGGAGGCGAGCCCCGGTGCGTGTCGTCTTGCACCGGAGACCCCCCTGGATATCGAGGGCTGAGAGGTTGACTGAGGACTTCACGGTCCTCAGGACATCAGCGTACCCCACACCCCTCTCCACACCCTCCGTCGTCACCGTAAGGACGACGGCTGTGGAGCGAGGAGCGCGGGGCCTCTTCGGCGCCTTCGCCGCGGCGGCTTTGGCCACTTTCTTGGCCGCTTTCTTGGCGGCCTTCGTCTTCCTCTTCTTGGCCCCCACTACCTCCCATCCCTCCCGTCCGGAGGGATGTAAAGAAGCAGCGGGAGCGTTAGAGGAAGAGGAGGCGGCAGGGGTGCCGCTCTTCTTGCCGCGTCCCTTCGCCTTCCGCGCCTGGGCCTCGGTCTCGGCCGGCAACCGGTACGCTGGAGCGGACTGGGGCGGAGCGGGGCGGCGGACAGCGGGTGTGCCGCTTGGTCCTGGAGCGGGAGAACCGCTAACAGCCGCCGCGTATGAGAACGCGGGACGTGCTAGCGGAGGGCGGTACGCCCGGTCCTCCAGGACCGCGAGGCGCCTCTCGATCGCCGTCAGGACCTGTACCATAGTCGGCACAGGCTGTGGCGGCGATCCGGGCGCCGTGTTGGGCACCGTGGTGGGCGCCATGGTGGGCGCCGTGGTGGGCGCCTTTTTGGACGCCGTGGTTGGCGCCGTCGTGGGCGCCTTGGTGGGCGCCGTGGTGGGCGCCGTGGGTGGCACCGTCTTCGGCGCTGGTCCAGCCGTCGGAGGAGGAGGCGGCAGCATGGGACCGGGAGGCGCCTTGACCACCTTGGTCAAGTCAGCGACCTCCCGCCACAGGTCATCCATCTGCTTCCTGGAAGCAGCGAGCTCCGCCTCCAGGCTCGTCACCTGCTTCCGGAGCCTCGCCTCCTCCTTAGTGACGCTCCGCGCGAGGAGCTTGTTGAGGGAAGATTGGGCTTCATCCACCAATGAAGCCACAATCTTCTTCCTCCCCGCCACGTTTCTGTTGCCCCGCATGGCCGCGTTCATGCGGGCAAAAACGCTCATCAGCTCACGCGCGGGCGGCCCACCGATTTCCCGGCGACTTCGCTGGGACAGTTGGACCGAGGACGGAGGAGGAGTTGGCGGCCGCCTTCTGTACGCGTCGAGACGCGTACGCACCGTCTTGACCGGCATCTCCTCCTCCGAATCGGTGGAGAGGAGGGACCCCCACCCGGAGCAGCTGGTGCTACGGTCGCGCGGCGGCCCCCCCTTCTCCTCGAGGGTCCTCTTCTTTGTCGCAGAAGAGCGGCCCTTCTTCTTCACACTGCTGGGAGCTGACCCATCGTCAGTCCCAGCAGCATCAGTTCCTTGGGGCGTCGACATCGCGCTGCGACTAGGCAGCGCGGCGCGAGCCCCCAAATCGATAGGCATCGGAATCAGTATTTCATGCATAGTTTCGTCGGTTGACACTGCCCGGGAAAGGGCAGTGTCGGGACCGGAGGTCTCTTCGAGGTTATTTATAATCGCAAAAATTGGCCAATCGCAAGTTCAGACTAAATACGTTCGGTCACCCAACTTGCCACTGCGTTACCGTGGTCAAGTTGGGGTCCAGGGCGGACGGCGAGGACGTAGTATTTAATCACTTGGGGCCCCGCCCCTACGTATGGGCTTGAGTTATTTCTTACACACGCGAAAATTCGCAAATATCAGCTAATTTAAAATGAAAGAAAATGCAATCGGTAAGTAATTCTAAATATATATTCCCGCAACATGACGAAAATAATCTTGGACCGCGCTAGAAAGCACAAGAATTGCCTCTAAGGTATTTAACCCTGAAAACATCGCATGCTAAAATAGTAGCAATTCTAAGAGCTGTTAACTCTGCTCATGGATGACCAATAAATCGTATATAAATTCGGACCATTCAAACTCTAGTAATTACCGATAAAATAGTTCAAATATCCATACAAATTCGCGTCTTTCTCTCCGAAGACTTGGTTCATTTTACATTATGGCCAACAGTATAGCTTCGAACTAAATTTTTCAAGGAGTGGGTTGCATAGAAAAAGTGTTACCTTTAGGGACATTTGATTTTTCCGGAGTTTCGTCCGTTTTTCAAGTACACCATGTACCTACAGATAAGTAAGAAACGGTCTTCAGAGTAAACTTGAAATAAAACTTCTTAGCACCCATTTAATGTAAATATTTTATTTCTGCAGTAAAGTGGCAATATTTTTTAAGCAGACCGATATCTAATGACGTTGATAACTGCCTTTCTTTTCTGCTAAAGCTTGAAGTCATGTGATACCTGACTTTTCGTTAACATAAGTTATCAACCTTATACATTACTTTCTTCGCTGTTAAAGCCATTAAAGTTAAGGGATACGTGAAGTTTCTATACCTATGTCAACCCCATTATTAACTTTTATATTTAGTTGTTAACACACACACACACACATACATACCAAGCCTATATCCCCGAAGGGGTAGGCAAAGGTGCATTACACACCCACAATTTGCCAGTATTTTAGTCCAACGTAATAGGGGGCAAGCATATTGCCGTCACACATTTATAATGGGTTATTTAGTTGTTAACAGAATAATAAAAACCCAGTTGTACACGTCATTACACATTACAGATTACAGATTTGATGAATTGTGTTTGAACACCAGTTACTAAATTGGGATCAATTAGCTGAGAGTTAATTATAAAATATTTAAAGAAGAAACCTTGTATCAACCAAGTGTTGAGTGATTCATTAAGTATTTTAGTTTAAGCATTTAACTATTATTAAATGATGCTACATTTAGAATGGACTGATGCGTACGTACTGCATACTTTTATTTCTGTTTGTATGAAAACAGACAAAAATAAATCACCGTTCCTAGAAATATCTGTGTCAGGAAGACAATATCGATTGGTTGAAAGTAGTTTAAATTTCCTGGATGTATTTTAAATAAGTTTAAGTTCTGTCATTAGTCATACTAATTATTTTTATTTTATTTAGTGCAAAAATTTAAAAACAGTTAATTCAAATAGTCCGTACGTACATCATACAAAGGTGTTTAATATAATCTATACTTGTTTTGTAGGATATAAATTATCTTTCGTTTTATACAATCTTGCGCAGTAAACTTGTAGTAATGTTACATATCCAATGACAAATAACCATCTCTTTAGAGTAAAATCCTTTTCACTCGGCTCCAGAAATGACCAATTCATAGAGATCTCTCAGATTTAACTTATGTTTAACCTATAAAAGTTATACAAACAAGAGACAAGGCTCGACTTACATTGGTACAGTTGTAGTGACTCGTCCACAGAAATAGATTAAAGCGCTGCAATAATTATATCAGCGAATGGGCTTTGTTGACCACCGTACACCGAACATGTGCGCGCTCTTAAAGCTTTCTTAGTTAGAACGCCATCAAAATTGTTTTGTCTCTTATTTTCATCACAAATAACAGGATTCGTTACTTTCGTTTTAACTTAGTATCGTTAAATTTATAGTGCATGGACTACTTATTTAAAATGTGATACTACACTTACACTGTAAACTAAAGTTGTTATTTGAATAACAGTGACTTAAACAAATACAGGTAACGATACATGAAAACTTTATGAAATTATATTAAAATGTGACTAAACAGTGATACAAAACTCTGACGAAGTTCCTAAAAGTGGCTTAACTGATAGAATGTTAAATTACTTTTAAAATGTTGTGACAATTAATGAAGAATTTCAAGATGGGGGCACACGGGTCCAAAGAAAAGTTATATAGAAGTAACTCTGAGAAATATCCATCGAAATTGCCAGTACCGAATGACAAAAAGTATAAGATAGCGGTAAATCGTGAGAGATTTGGATCTTTCGGAACAAGAGGTGAGTAAATTTGACAGAAAATTACTAATCTATTATACTATACTATTAGATAGACAGTTCGTTAACTCCTAAGGAATTTCTAACTTTCTCTTCAGTTCACTTTACAGCTAAATAAATTTACTTACCCGTTTCATTTTAGCATACAGATATTTGTCTAGTACTGCTCACTCCACAACTTAATCCAAAAGACTTACGAGTTCCCAGAAGCACTAAATTATATTGATTACAATCTAAGCACAATATGTGAGTCATATTTCGACGAAATTGCTGTTTAGCCATCTTGTTGCTACTGTTTTGTTGTACTTAAAGATTTATGAATTCTAAGCAGTTTGTTTCATCAACTATTGAAACAGGGGTGAAATACCTTTCACCTTGAGCTAATACTCGTAGTTTAATCAAACCAGTTCATTGACGTCCACCGAACTGTTGTACCTTTCTTTCAAAAGAATTATTAGTCTCGAAATTAATATTAATGTGAAAGCTAATTACGAGTATTACTACTTATAAGAGTATAATATGATTTTGTTCACGAGCCTATGTGTTATTTTTAATACATTTTTCAGCAGTTTATTTTATTCATATAGAGCACTAAGATTCGAGTGATTACTTTAAAAAAAAATTCGCCTTTCACGATATAATATATGTCTCGGAAAGGCAAGTCCAATAAATCAAGAAAGCAATCGTTTTTCAAAAACAAATCCTATATACTCGTATTATAGCCGTAAACAACTTAAAAAATAACAAACAAAACAACTTTTAAAACATGCAATGCAATGCAATGCAATGCAATATTGCGTTAAAGTCTATGCTGCGTATTTTTCTGTCCCCTGAAAAAATTGCGTTTTGGCGCTTAATGTTTTATTATTGTATGCCTCTGAGGTGGGTCCATATTGGCTCACCTAAAGTTCTTAACCCGAAATTGTTCTTCCTAATGATTTGTAATCCGAATGATCACTCTTCCTAAAATTTTTCAACCTAAAGTTTTCATTCATACTATTTGGCTACCGGCGATGTTCATAACACTCATGTTTCCGAAAATTGTAATTAATAATATGATTAATGTAAATATATTTAAACTCCTATTGTTTTTTATCATAACGCTTTTTATCCCTAAACATAATTAGGACTTCTGGCACTTCGCCGGCCGCGGCCGCGGCACGCTCGCTTCGCTCACTCGGCTCGTGCGTTGTGGTCACAGTTCTAACCTAACCTAAACCAAAGAAATCCAAACAAAAAAGATATGACTTTGAATAATAGTGTAAATGATGGTTATATTGAAAAAATATAGGAAAACAAATATTAGTATAATAGATGTTTACTGCTACTGACATTATGAAGTTAAATGCTTTGAAATTATGAACGTTAGAGAAGTTAGGAACTGTGATTGTTAGGATGAAAAATGTTAGGAAGAATATTTTCAGATTTCCAATTATCGGAGTTGAAAATTTAGGTGAACCTTGGCGCACCCCTCTGAGGTACATACGAGTATATGCATGTCGATAAGTTAAGGAAGAGAGGATCTAGGAATATCTAGGCCATTGGAGAAAGTATTTATTTGAAACCATACTTTACCACCATTAATTATTAGTAAAGTATGGTTTAAAATAAATGAATGTAAGTTATCTTCTAAACAGGGTAAGTCCATTTGTGTAGACAATATTTTATTCATTACAAATATGATGTTTCCAACCTCAATGGTGGTGACTGGTGATGTAGTTGTAGACTACTATAAATTTTAAAATACTGTAGTCCATACGAGTACACAATAAAACATTGTTCGCATAGACAAACCACAAACACGTTTTAATTGCACCTAAAACAGTCCATGCATGTCAGGTCGTTTGCGAACGTAATGATGTAAACGAACTCACTAAGGTAATGTAACGAGGCAGGTATGAGAATGTAACTAAATACAAAATTTTAATGTCTACATACTTATTCCGTAATTAAAATAATTGTAGTTCTTCCTCTTTTCCTAACAATAGTATGAACTGTAACCTCTTCGGTTATAGATGTCGCTATTCTTGTTCACTGTAATAAAGTTAATAATATGCTGCTGTAATGTGTTTACCCTAGTTTCAACTGACCGGACTGAAATTAAAGCAAGTAATAATCGTACCGTGGTTCATTTCGAAATCTTGTTTTATATACCAATACCTATACCAGTAGTATCTATAGGTATGTAGTATAATGTGTTTCTGAAATTGTTATGATTGATAATTGATTCATTATCATCTTCGTATTCATTTCATCCCGCCTTCAACCTCATTAGATAATTAGCGTTTCTTTTACAGAAATCAAAGTCTTTTATCCGCATGTGTGTTCAGGTGAGACTGAAACCTTATGTTTCAATCCGCATTACCTATCACGTGTCGATAATATATGGTAACTACGCTTTAACTGTATCTTTCTTGGCTATTCAACGATTGAGGGTTTTATTTAGATTTTGTGCACCTTTATTTAATTATTTTAAGCTTTGTACTGACATTTAGGTTCCCGCTTTTTATTTTTGTAGTCCTAATATGTTTGGGGACTAGCCGAACTAGATAATCCTAACAAAATAACATGTAAATCTTTGTAACTAACACTGCAACGTAGAAGAGGACATGACACTAACTTATACAAACCCTCACCCACGCTCACTATCAACAAATGGATAGAGGAACATTCATAGACACACGACTATACTATACGAGGGTGTAAAAATCTACACGACATAAGAGTTTACCTTGCTCTTAGTTTGTATTGCGTGTTTATTTAGTAGTTTATTAGTAGAAACGGTTTCTACTATGCCTGCGTTCTTGGTGGAGGGAGCTCTTAACACTCTTACATTAGTATTTTTCTTTCTTATTTCTTTAGAAGTTTCCTAAAGTTCAATTCTAAGACATGGTTAAAGCATTGCATGTCTAACATCGAGCAAATAACGGATTTCACCTCTTTTAGTTTTTATTTGGTGCCATTCTTCCCACTGTGTCTTCTACTAAGTAGGTGCTTTGAGATTTTTGTCTTAGATAAACGATTGTCTAGGCATGTAAACAACCTTTTTACCTGACTGCACGGAAGGGTTGTGTTTCACTCGTATATCTATGTATGTACACAGAGGTATAATTGTATCTTTATTAGGTAGGTAAGTAGGTACCTAATTTATTAAGGCATCGTAAGATCAAGACGTTTTGATCATTAAAGTTAAAATTTTCTTACCTAAATCTCTATATAAAAAATGAATCCCTATTTCCCTTGGTCACGACATCACGCGTGAACGGCTAGACCGATTTGGCTAATTTGGGTCTTAAAATATTCGTGGAGGTTCAGGGAAGGTTCATAAGCAAAATTTCAGGCGGTACGAAGTTCGCCGGGACCACTAGTAAAAAATAAATACAGAAAGTTTGCCATTGTGTACAATGAAAATATGATTTTTTTAAATAATTGCTTCCAATACAGCAGTTCATTCTAAGTAGGTACTTTAAGAAGCTAAATCATGATTTGGAACTACGTTCATAACTTACCATTGAATTTATTAATGCTCCCTAATTAGAAAATTAATAGTAGGTATACGTAAGTATCTGTAACTTGTTATTAATCAAACAGGGAATCCAATTTTGAATAGTAAAACAGAAAGAAATTTGCCTTGCTCCCATCACTTTGTAAATATCAAAATGTTTATGTAAAATAGGTATTAAACATTACCTTTATCTATCTTTTCCAGGGAACGGCAAGAAAAGAGAAAGTGCTCCTGCCCCGACGACACCTGCGCGACCTCCACAAACGCCACCCGTACAGCAAACTACAGTACAACAAGGTGTGTATAAAATGTGACGAAGCATGGCGTATATGGAAATATAAAAGGGGTAGGATAAACCGGCTTTCACTACCCGGACTTTAATTGCTTTAATGCTTCGATGATAGATAGGTGCACCACTAGCAGGCAAGGTTGGATCATACCAGATCATACTAAAGCACCAGCCAATGCGAATCGTTTAGTCCATCGTATAATGCACCTGACGCTCTTATAGATTTCATTATCTTAAATGTCGAATCACATGAATGCTGAGCTGTTGTAAGTTTCACAATAAAGAACAGAAATGGGCTCCTTCAAACTTAATATATTAATTTATACCAAACTTCATGGACGGCAATCATACCGTGCCGATAGTGTATAACACACGAAATGTTAACAGAAATAACGTATCATTAGAACCAGTCCTCACCTAAAAGATCATGTTGCATTCTAATGAGGATACAGAAATATTTACAGTAGGCCGTTGAAGTAGATTGATGGTACTACACTGTCAATCTAAGCAAGATGTGTAAGTTATAATAATACTTTGGTCTCTACAAGATATATTTAAGTAATAATTTATACTGACTACCGGAAGTAAAATCAATCAACATGGTGACGTTTATCGATGCGTTAAGTTTGAGATGAGTCGAGCTGAAACACTTTGTAGACACTATTATTAGTCATTTCAGTGTGGGTGAAATTACGTATTCAAGAATTAAAAAAATAGAATCGAATTAATTAAAGTGAATAACAAATTTGGCAATATACTTTATTAAAGAGTCATATGTTTGTTAAACTGCAGAAGAGCTTTAGAATTTGATCCATCGTTTATAAAAGAAACAATATTGAGTGAATAACAAAATACAATTAGGTATAGAAAATTTCGCAACAGTTTAAAGAGCGTATTAAAAAGACTGATGCTTAATACGTAGCCTTCGGCTTGTAATTGGTTTATAGATGTCAACGTCCAAATCAGACTTCCAGTTCTTAATGAGATAGACGGTGGAAGTAGATACCGCATTACATAAACAGGATACAATGTTACAGGCTAATGATAGTTTCATTAGAACGGAAAATAGAAAGGTGTGACTAAGTCCTGTTATTTGCTTATTAAAAATACTTCAGGAAACAGCTGTGTACAGTTACAGTGCGACTAGATTGAGTAACTAGATCAGCATTGCTTAGCTTTTGAAAGTCACATATAATATTTGGTTCTCTGTGTCATGTCACGAAGTTATAATCTCCACAAAAGCTCTAGCAGTCCACTTGGTTCCTCCCACCTGGAAGGGATCTAAGGTCCTTGGATTAGTATATCCATAGATTTTAATCAATCTCTTATACAGCAAGTTTGTTGGGTTTATTTGGTTCAAAAATCCAACTCGTAACTACATTTTACACATATTGTAATGCTAAATTGGCCAGTATAGATAACATAGGTATTGTGTACTTCGAAATCCGGTCATGTAATTTAAATATTTTAATGTATGTTCTTCTCTTTACATTGTATGTTCTCGTAATCTGTCAGTATCGTTTAAGTACAACCTGCCATAGATAATAAAGTTATTGAGAGAAGATTTAAATACACTCAAATGTGTTCAGCATTCGTAGATTTCACAATGTTTATGAATTGAGCTGTTGAGAATAAACAATAACGCCTTCGTTATGGTTGTCCTTTAAAACTATGTCAGATACAAAGTGTAACTTGTCTTGTATTATAATACTCGTATTTAAATTAGAATGTACGAGGTACACCTTAGAGCTAGCAAATCTAAGTCAAGAAATTAGCAAGTGGTGTCTGTCAAACAACGGACGAGGCTTTGGCATACATAAGTAGCTAACCGTGTGCTAGCCCTGTATTTATGTGTGACCAACAAAGCTACTAGCGAAAAGGAGATTCATTATTATATACCTCTGTGACCACTTAGGATACATCCTAGATAAATGGACAATTATTTTATCAAAATACTGTGTGTTTTCAGTTAAGAAGAATGGCGTGGTTCCGAAGCTATCATCATCACCAGTGGCAGTGCGCGCACGCACTTCACTCGCTCCACCATCCTCGCCGAGGAAACCAGCGCCCCACCGGGTACCCGCAACAAGGCCCACTACCCTGACTACGAATAAAGGTCAGTTGATTTTTTTGTAGAAAGTAAGTTTTAACTTTAGACTTAAAGTACTAGTGCTGCCATCTAACATGGCTATAATAAAGTACGTGCGTTGTGTTTGCTTCGACGTCATTTGGAGCGTTTGGATCTTTTAGTTCTCACATATTTCGCTAGATGGCTCTTGGACTATTATTTGTAAGTCTTTATCTATGAATTTAGTTAGTCTATAGATATTTTAAATTGTCGCGAGATGATTCTGGTTTCATTACTTGCTTGCTTTTGTGGCTGAATAATGTGCATCACCTTACTTTGTCACGACCTCTTTTTCTTGATGTTATATAGATGGCGCTTTTATTATTGTTATTTTCACTGATTTCTGATATTACTATGTACTCTTATCTGTGTGCCTGTTAGTATAATCATAGCAGCCACCTCTGGCAAATACAAAATTCGAGTCGTTTCTTTTAATGATGATATATAGACCTACGCTATGCAGATTATGACTTCCCATCAGGCTGCCGCTGCCTCCGACGACGAGCTAACTGCAGGTTGGCTTTGTCACGTGTTTTTATCCTTGAAATTTGCTCTTAGAACGCTAAGCAAAATACAGAACGTCTATTTTTTTTGATACATTTAATTCTTTTTAAATCATCAATAGTCCTATAGTTCTAAGGTTTCTGAAATAAGAATCGGGACAGTCTCTGTTACTCAATTAGGTACGTATGAGTATCATTAAAAAAACAGCCAAGTGCGAGTCGGTCTCGCGCACAAAGGGTTCCGTACCAAAACGGCAAAAAATTACGTTTGTAGTATGGAAACCCTATTAAATATTTACTGTATTCTGTTTTTTATATATTTGTTGTTATAGAGGCAATCAACTTTCTAACTATCAGGGTTCATGAGATACGGCCCAATACAGACGAACGGACGGACGGACGGAAAGACGGCCGGACAGCGAAGTCTCAGTAATAGGGTTCCCGTTTTACCCTTTGGGTACGGAACCCTTAAAAATAAGCCTAAAGGCGTAAACCGTTGAAGGCGTCAAGCACATAGAATTCCTGAATTAGTACATAATTATTTAGAAGTTTTTATCCCGTTAATTATGTTCCTATGGGAACTGGGAAAGCGAAATCACCTGATTCTAAAACCTAACGCAGTTCCCTATTCTGTGCTTGTACTCCTACCTGTTTTCCTTAAACTGTATGGACAAAAATAGTTCACAAAAATGTACGCACAGATTAGATAGACTGAGCGTAGTCATAAAATGCAACGGTATTTAATTACATTCCATGTAACGGTCCTATAAAAGTTACAGTAGCTGCTCTAAAATGAGTTTTATAATTCTTTTGGTGAAGTTCTGGGATACTTAATGTCATCTATTTGTTTATCTATAAATGTTTGATAGATTCAGTGCAGTGTTCTGTTCTCCTGATTTTTATGCTTCGTATTAATTGCAGTTTTGTAGGCAGCTATTTTACTGAACTACCTCAATGAATTGCGTCTTCGATTATCGATTGTTATCATGCCATGCTTGCTGCCATAATCTATAAATGGTGCGAGTTATTGAAAAAAGGGATTCCAGAGTACAGGCTAAGTCCCGGTATCCTTGATTAGTGGCATTGAAACTGTTTTAACGAAATTAGATATCAATTTTTGCCTTCAGTCCTTCTGCATATTCGAATAATTTCTATACTAAAACTACTTAAGCATACTCTATTCCATTCCTCTACAGGTGGATTTAAACCAAACGAACAAAGAGCTAGAGCTAGAACTAGAGCATTCTTTAGTGTAAACGAATGCTCCTTTTCAGTATTTACATCAAAATATCAACGAGCAAGAATGAGAACCGAGAACCTAGAAAGAGTGGGGATAGAATGAGCATTCGCTCGATGTAAATCCCTCTAGAATGCACAGTTGTTCTAGTAGATTTGCAATTTCCTGCCAAGCATCTAGTTTCAGAGTTGTATTTTTATAGTATTTAAAAGTCGGATCCCACAGACATCTGAAATTTTGGTAGGTTTCTATCATTAAAAGACATTTTTCTTGAGACCAATCCATAACTAAATCTAATTATAGTATGTGTTGTATGAATTGGATTCGCAAGAACACTAGAACGCTTTGAAGAGACCGCTCCGGGAAGCGAGCACGTCCGAACTCGCAAGAACGTTCTAAAGCAACTGTTCGCAAGCTCTAGCGCCGTTTACATCAAGCGAAGCGAGCATTCTTAGAATATTCCAAGAACGCAATAGAACAACGAAAGAATGCTCTAAGTTTGTTTACATTATAAGAATTTAATAGAGTGGGGATAGAATGAGCATTCGCTCGATGTAAATCCCTCTAGAATGCACAGTTGTTCTAGTAGATTTGCAATTTCCTGCCAAGCATCTTGTTTCAGAGTTGTATTTTTATAGTATTTAAAAGTCTGATCCCACAGACATCTGAAATTTTGGTAGGTTTCTATCATTAAAAGACATTTTTCTTGAGACCAATCCATAACTAAATCTAATTATAGTATGTGTTGTATGAATTGGATTCGCAAGAACACTAGAACGCTTTGAAGAGACCGCTCCGGGAAGCGAGCACGTCCGAACACGCAAGAACATTCTAAAGCAACTGTTCGCAAGCTCTAGCGCCGTTTACATCAAGCGAAGCGAGCATTCTTAGAATATTCCAAGAACGCAATAGAACAACGAAAGAATGCTCTAAGTTTGTTTACATTTTAAGAATTTAATAGAGTGGGGATAGAATGAGCATTCGCTCGTCTGATGTAAATAGACCTTACCACGAGAGTGTATTTATTCAGATAAAAAACAATTTGTAGTCTTATTTTCAAATTCTAGTAATATTTTCGTACTTTTAATTGAACGCATCGTACGCTGTCGTTACTTGTGGTATTGTCATAATTACATCATCCTCATATAATTCAAATGCAATTTTATACTTTTGACTTTATAATTGTGTAACATTAATTAATTATCTAGCTTGAGAATATAAATGAATGTTTTGTAAATTCACGTCTGGGTGAAAATTTAAACCATTAAATTGCATTGATGATGATGAAGAAATTATGCATTCATACATTGCATTCAGTTGTAGTTTGAGGGTTTATTTTTTTTAATAACTATAAAATAGACTTGCGCTCGAAGGGTTCCGTACCATTATCTATTTTCCATACTAGGTAATCCTTTTTTTAATATCCATAAAAAAATCACGTTTGTTTTATGGGAGCCTCACTGAAATAGGTATTTATTTTAATCTATTTTTGGTATTTGTTTTTATAGAGGTAACTGAAATACATCGGCCCCAGATCTGTCACAGCATGATGAAAGACAGACGGACAGTGGAGTCTTAGTAATAGGGTTTTTTTTACCTTTTAGGTCCGGAACCCTAAAGTAATAACGTCATGTTATCAAGCGAACTAAAATTATACATAGATATAAATATAAAGAAAGGTATAAAATGAACATAAAATCACCACATTACGTGAACCACATCTTACATAAGCCGATGTTTGGAAACGTTGTATCAAATTAAATGGAGTTCACACGCAGTGATAATGATAATTTATATGCCTCACGGAAACAAAGGAATATGATATTCATACGAACACAAATCTGGGTAACCGAGTTTTGCTGAACAGACTTGATACATAAAAACAAATTAATAAGCTACAATGATCAAAATTCGGTTTGTATAAAGATCAATTAGGTATTTTATAAAGTTCAGGATTAAAACTTGTAAATTAGCACCATTATGACTCACGGCTATAATGATTTTCCATAAAACTTTAATGCAAGAATTGCGGTCATAAAGAACATAGACCGTGACAAACTACTTCATGATGGAGGGTAAGCGGTACCCGATGAAAGTCCATGACTGTTAGATGAAAGTATGCACGAAGCAGTAGCAAAAGGTAAAAGAGCCGCTGGCGACACTGTCGCATGCGCTGTGCATTTGAGGAGTGGCGACAAAAAACTTAGCTGTATTCACAGTTCCACAACAGAGCTCTTCCGCGCTGTGCTCATTATGTACAATTAGTGCTCACTTAATAAATATATTTATAATTTAGAAAGTAGCATAGTTTGGCCAGTGTTTTTTTTGGTGTTTAAACTGTCATGGTGTTTTCTAATCGCTGTTGTTACATTTCACTTAAATGGACTTATCTGGACTTGAACACAAATTCGAAATGACAGCACTACACAAATTCGTATCGTTATTTCAAACAGAACATAAGAACAGTAATAAAAGTCTTATTAATCAGAAAATATTTTCGAGTGAGTTGAACATCTGCGGTGGGAGTGAGCACTCCAAAAAGAATAAACTGGCCACACATCATGGATACCGCAAATGCAAAGGTAGATTATTTTATATTATATAAAATAAATACATAAAACATACTTATAATAATTTCGTCATCACATTATCCACTGCAAATTAATGAAAAAAATGTTAATACTTTTAAATAAAAAAAAAAAAAAGTATTTAGAAGTTGCTGTAAATTATATATTAAATTTGGCCCGTTTATTTCCAATGAAGTTATTAAGAGTTGGTAGTGTAACCCAAATTAGTCCTCCAACCCTTTCCCTTTCTATCTCGGATTTCTATTGCTTTATGGCAAATATTACCACGGTTGGTACAGTCGAGCCGAAACGTCGTGAAAAGTAAAGTACCGTAGCTTTAATTATCCCGGTCCCGGTTAGATATCACTTGTATTAGTACAACAAATCGCAATGTACTAACTTTTCAGGTTCTAAAACAAATCGACATTTTAATGCGACTGTTATAAGACATTAATGCATTAAAGTGTCTGGTGTATAACGGACGCGCAATGCCATTTATAAACGACTGCCCACCGATGTGGGTGGCATCACCTCTTTCACTATATAGGTACTCGTTTTATACCTTCTTTGTTTGCAATTGTTTATATAAAAGGTCAATTAACTGAACAATATGGCGGTCGATTAACTGGATATAATTAACTGCACTGACGGGATATGAACATGCTGGTTTTGTCCAAATAGTAGGTAGTAATTGGTGGAATTCTGATGATTTGTTAAGAAATTAAGGTGTTGTATAATTCATTACTAGAATAGTTTTCTCCTATTTCATCCCCAACCAAAAAAGGCTGACTATGAAAAAAGTTTGAAATCAAGGAACACTAGTGCCAAGTTTTGTGAAGATTGGATAAAAAATGTGGCGGATTAAATAAACAGATGAACGAAAGCAAAATGGTCCAGTCACGAAATGAAGACATGACAAATATCACGCCTATATCCCCGAGGCAGAGGTGCATTATACACTCACAATTTGCCAGTATTTTTAGCCCCACATAATAGGAGGCAAGCCTATTGCCGTCACCGGGCGCTCTAGAAAATCAAACCACTCTGTAATTCAAACCAATTCCAACAGTCAGAACAGTTGGTACATACCACTTCATTGAATCTCTGCAGTCCGAATGAATTAATAAAAAGTAGCAGCTATATTATAATTTTGAAAAAAAAATTTAAACCCGTTGCCCTGCGATGACATGTTGATGAAAGGCAACAAAATCTTACGTATATTATAGCCTATCAGTAACAGTGACAACTGCATTATGCCGAGATTTGCAACAATGCTTACACAATCTAGCCGACTACAATAGTTTGATTATTTTCATAAATTCCGTAGATTGTTAGCAGGGAATTAAATCGCAAGTCTCGTAGTACACTTGGCGTCCAATGATCCGAATCCATAGTTTTTATTCAAACAATCAAATCCATTCAAGCTTGTTACGAAATTGAGAGTGACAAATAAACAAAACGTCATTCATGAAAGAAGCTGTAGGTTGATCTTATTATAATGGTAACAGCTGAGTGATTCGGCTAATAAACGTGGTTCATACTGGGAATGAACTAATTCGAAGGCCTTAGTTGCTGTCTCATAAGAATCAACAACGAAAAATATTCTCTTTAGACTAAAAAGTAATAAAATTATAAAGTTGGCCGATATTTCGAAACTAACCGAAAGTGTTTGTAAAATTTTACAAGTACACTAGCGGACCCGACAGACATTGTCCTGCAAACCCGACAGACGTTGTAATTGAACTCCGCCTAAACGGCTGGACCTATGTTGATGAAATTTTTTGTGAGTGTTCAAGGGGATTCGAGAATGGTTTAAATTCACAATTTGGTTCTTTTTTTCTTTTTATAGCAAGACAACGTCTGTTGGGTCCGCTAAAAAAAATAGATCCAAATTGTGAATCTAAACCATTCTCGAATCCCCTTGAACACACACAAAAAATTTCATCAACATCTGTACAGCCGTTTAGGAGGAGTTCAATTACATACACACGTACAGTAGAATTATACTATACTACTATTATAAAGAGGAAAGATTAGTATTTTTCTGTGTATGTTTGTAATGAGTAAACTCAAAAACTACTGTGCCGATTTCAAAAATTATTTCACCATTGGAAACCTACATTCACCTTGAGTAACATAGGCTACTTTTTATCCCGGTAGTGTTCCCACGGGATCCGGGAACGAGTAAACTAAATCACGCGGGCGGAATTGCGGCGATCAGCTAGTACACATATAAAGAAGATACACATAAAATACTTATAGTAAACTTTATTTTTCTCACAGTATAATTTAAAGGAAACGAGCAAGTGTAATGCGTAATAATTGAGTCGCTTGCTAAATAGCAATGATCGTGAAAGCGTTAGTTGACGACTGTACTGTAAATAGCTACTCGTATTTTGTGAAAACTTTCTACAGCAGTTAAGATTCGCAACTAGCGTGAGTTACCAAGATGACAACAACATTATTCAATTATGTTATTATTACTAATATCATATTTAGTTGTTATTTTACGCAATAAAATGTTATTACACCTAATAACATAATAAGGTTGGTCACAGTTTCATAGATTCTGTTTACTTTAGATAAAATTACTTTAGTCGAGGTTGTTAATAATACTAGGCATCTTATTAACGTAGTAATCGCTTAAAAAGCGCAAGATAATATTATAGAGTCTTGGTCTTTACCATGGAAAAGGAATTTTTGACTGAGGGAGCGAAGCGACCGTAGCCTCCGTTTCAACTTGCAGACTGGGGAGAATTTCTTTCGTCTGTACCTCTACATCTCTACATCTACGGGTTCTGTCAGATCATGTTTGCGGCCGTATTTATCAACCGATTTTCATGAAACTTTACACACACACTCCTTGCTTACAATGAATAACATGTGAATGATATTTTTTGGATTGGATGAAAAATGAAAGAGTAATAAAGAAAATTCAAAAATAAATTTCCTAAACAAAACTTCCGAAGTCTACGGTTCACAGAACCACTAGTAAGTAGTGTAATAAGATAAGACAAAATATGCTAAGGATTCCAGGATTCCTTATGACATTTTAAAATTATAACTATCGGTCATGTCTTTAACTTTGCTCGTGTGGTCGCAATTTCATACATAAACGGTTGGTTTGACCTTATTGCGTTGGTAAATAACGTAATCTAACACATTATGTATCTAGAATACATTTGCAACGTGATATAACAAATCAAACTCCGAAATTTCCGTCTTCCATTATGAAACCGGTATGTTATTGTGTCAATATACTGTGTAGGCTGTTCGTTCTTTCAATGGAAGAAAGTACGTGAGTGTGGGAGAGCGTTCTGGAAATTGGGCAATTTGCATCCTTCGCTTTTTATTGTCGAGTGTAGGTTCATCTGTCAGATTCATAAATTTTAAATCAACTTTCGCATGAGTAATTTTTTGGATTGCATCTATCAAATGTAGATAGTACAGCGTAATGTTAGAATATCACTAATTGATTTAGAATAAAGTCTACTCATGTCCCTGAGTATCAATAAAAGTGTAGAAACCACATTTTTACGTCTCAAATCCTATTAGAAGGAAGTTTCGTCAAAATCAGACCAAATAAACGATGGTTCTCACTGGTTCTCAAACCGAGACATTTCAATCACTCTCTTAAATCTGTATTTATATTACATGTGGTTGTCATCAAGTTCTCAAATATATTTTTTCTTTGTAAGTTAATTTTCAAAGCGTATCTCCTGGAACCATCACAGTCATCACTAGCAGCTCCTGTATTATATTTATAACTTCCTTCACGTTTATATTGTTCTTTGAATGTTTGATTTTTAGCTGGTAATTGGACGTCAGTTCAAATTTCTTCTCGTTAGTTGATCTTATCCATATCTAATACTTAGTTACAAAGTGGTCTTATTACCTTTTACCGAGTTAGTGCGTGTATATAATTTAATATTTGTACCACTTACTTTTTATTAAATAATCGATAAGATTGTCGAACAACGTGTTGGAGTAAATCGATATTTTATTCCCATGCTGTCGAATGTTGACTTAATCGTCGGAAACATGAAATAAAATGTTCGTTAATTACTAAAAGATTTTGTATGTACATACATATCCGGATCGCCCATTAGCACTTCTGTTTTGCTTTGAACTTCGTGTAAGCTTACATCCATTTCAGGGCCTTCTCCTTTTAGACGCGTCACCAATTAATGCATTTTTACGAAGGCGTGCTTTGATTCTTTTTATTACCGATACTTTCCTTGTTCCGCCCGTTTTTTAATGAGGTTTGTTATTATTTTTATTCTGTTGCATGTTTCTGTTATTTCTAATCATCACGTGAGCATTCTAAGCCCTTACTTCGGAGTCTACCTCCAAATTTTAATGCCTTTACTTTAAGTAGTTGGATATCTATGTATTTCCTATTTCAAATGTGCACGCAGGCTTGCAAATAATTATAATGTTCCTATTTATTGCTTAGTGAAGCCGAAAATTACAACACATTATACATTCAAAGATAATGTTTATAAACGAAACGGAACGGATATATTCACTTATAGGAATATAATATATGGAAGGAACTTATATACTTTCCTTACCGCATTATGATCGCAACAGTCTTCATAATCACGCCATATTATTTACTCTTTGGTTATAGATATTTATACAATGCTGAAAGACTTGCCTTTTGTATTTATAAAATCAACTATATCAACAAAAACGAGTCTCTTATGTATTTTTGGCGCAGTAGGTGCTCTTATATGAAGTTGAGCTGAAACCGTAGGATATTTAGGTATATAAAGATGTACAGATGTGCCTATACCTACCTACTTATTGATGACGGTAATTCACGTTAAAACCCTATTTATTTTCGGGACAAGATTAGTCGGTCGTCAGATAGGCTGATTATTTGCTTTGCTTCAACTGTGCTATGGAGCACGTCTAGTTTTTAAAAGAGTTGGTGTTTCTTAAATCAGTTTAGCCTGATACCCGTCTTAATCTTTCGTAAATAATAGGTTTTTACCTATTATTTACATTTTTAAATATTTACTGACAACATTAGAGTAACCTACCTTATTTATTTATTTATTTATGTACACAGTATATACATTATTGTGAATGGAAACATTATATACATGTATACAGAGGCACCATTTATCTCTAAAGAGAACTCTTCCAATGGGCCTGATAGAGGAGACGTGAGTTCAATCAGGTACTGGTGTGTGTGCAGGTTAATACTGTTATTCAGGTTAATAAACTTACATACACTTTAACTACATAAATACACAAATACATACATATTAACTTATCATAAATATATACATAAACATACAGATTGTTAAGGAAGGGAAGCGAGATAATGTTCCTTCACTCTCTTCTTGAAAACATGTACAGCTTTGCAGTTTCTTATATCTACCGGCAGAGCGTTCCACAGCCTAACAGTACCTTATGTGAATGTAAGGTGTGATGTCACATGTTACAATGAAAGTACATGAAATAAGGAAATTATATAACGATTTTAAGTGCATGTAATCACATAGACGAGGTGCAGCTGTCGTAGGTAAAGTACTAGAAGGTTTTATAGACATCTTCAGACTATGTTCTATTACACAATATTATTATGTCAAACAGCCTTGTTTGGAAAATCGTTAACTGCAACATACTTAATAAATTTTAATATACCATTGTTTCTTTGTCTCATTCTGATATTTCATTGGAAGAGGTAATTTAGCACATTGCAAGTGAAATCGAGTTTAATTTGGTTGTATGTGTACTGAATTCTGTGTGAAAATGTACGAATCTAGTTCGGACGCATTTAAAAATGAATTGTTTCACTGTGTTGAATACCTTTTTTTTCTGTTGAACGATGTATTGCATTCCCTGCCAACTTTCTACTAATCAACTATCATTAAGAATTTGAAGTATTAGGCACTTCTGATAAGATCTACTTCTGAATGTGAATGTGAATGTGAAGCAATGACATTTTATATGTTGGTATTTACATTGCAGGACTTCCGTAATTTTTCATCGTGGCCTCAATAACTATTGGTTGCATATCCTTATATTTTTATACGAAGAATTTTTTTTTTCAAAATATTCACTTAATCTGATTCTGTTTTCACAAATACTGTCAGCTAAAATAAATATGGAAGTATAATTCCATATTTATTTTAGCTGATAGTGTTTGTGAAAACATTGCCTGCAAGAAAAAGTAAAGCTTTAAATCATGTTGCCATGACCATGAACTGAAATAAACGTAAATTAATGACAGCGATTTCCGCCCTGAAATTATGAAACGCCGTAATAAACTCTGTTCAGCCTCAGAGATTGTGTTGGCAATATGTATGTGCAATCTATAGAGTGGATTTGGTTAAAATATGAGTTCGTTGCTTTATCTCACAGTTAGATAATTGGCTGCAATTATTACGCTAATAGTTTCTTCAGAGTTAAAAAGGCGTAACTAAGTAAACATCTTTAGATCATGAATGAGAATATGATATATAAGATTAAAGTCTTATAAGTAAGCCATTTATTTGCAGGAGTCTTATAAAAATATGTATAGGTACATATCCAACAAATATATCTTTTAAGAAAGAACATGAAAAATAACTAACTAATAAGTTTCAAATAAAAAGTGAAAAGAAAAAAAATCAAGTTCAGTTCAAAACTGTGGAACATATTTGAATGCAGCAGTATAGATTAAATCAAATAATTAGATTATTTTGAAAGTACTCACAATTAAAAGAACTTTACGAACGTTAGTCAATGTATCGTCCAGATGCTACTCAGATGTCATCACTTGTCTATAATTAAGGATTATTACCTTTCGTTCTACAAGATATATTCATCCAAAGGTTGCCTGGCAGAAATCGCTTTAAGCGATAGGGCCGTCCATTGTACTGCTCTTAGACAAAGTAAACTTTATATACATTAATACTGTATTGGCGTAAAATAAAGCATGTATAAATAAATAAATAAGTACATAGAAGTTAGTAACAATATTAAATTAGGTATTCCAAGAACTCGGAAGAGATCGGTTAAATTTTGCCACCAAATTTAAACATTAAAGTGTGGTAATATATCAATATGGACACGGCTGAGAGGCCAGATGCGCATTTTATCGTTTCTGGCTAGTTTTCAAGTGCCGAAATCCCATTAGAGGTATATTAGTAACGGTAATAACCGATTGATAATCTAACTTTGCAGACTTCTCTTGAGTAATTTTCTTATTGTATTTTCGCTGTGCAAATATTAAAATTGTTTGGCTTACTTATATTCAGTTATAAAGATTATTTTAAGCCTTAAGTGTGGAAATGAACTGGGTCTTAGTTAAGTATTTAAATAACATATCTCTAACTTTTTCAATGGATACGAAATTTACTTTTAATTACTTGTTACATTATGTTTTCGTCGCCATTAAGCTACAATTTGACCCCTGTTCACGTAATTGTCTTAAGTAAATCATGTTTTCATACTAATTTATTAGAGGAAGTCCGCGGCTTACACAAAAAATACGTACTCCTTCGAAAACCACTCTATCCATTGGTGAAAACCGCATCAAAATCCGTTGCATAGTTTTAAAGATCTATGCATACATACGGACGAAAGCGACTTTGTTTTCAACCGACTTCCAAAAAAGGTGGCGGTTCTCAATTCGACTGTATGTTTTTTGACTTTACCTTGACTTGACGTTAGCGACTGCCTCGGTGGCTCAGTGGTATGAGTATGCGACTGCCGCCCCTGAGGTCCCAGGTTTGATTCCGGGTCGATTCAAATTATTTGTGTGATCCACAAATGTTTGTTTCGGAGTTTGGGTATTTTATATGTATAATATGTATGTATTTAGAAATATATAAGTATGTTTATCAGTCGTCTAGATCCCATAACACAAGCTTATGTTAGCTTAATTTGGGCTAGGTGACGTTGTGTGAGAATGTCCAAAAATATTTATTTATTATTTATTTATTGATTTTTTTTTATGTTTGTTACCTTTGGACTGAAAACAAATAAAATTCCAATATAGAAGCATAAAATTAAAAGAGTTTAGGTTCCCAGTCAATACTATTTATTTTAAGATAGTCTTTAGTATTAATAAAATTTTATGGATAATACCTACAGAGGGGCTCGTGGTCTAGTGGTAACCGACAATGTTAACACATTGCAAAGGTTAAGCAACATCGACTCAGGCCGGTCTTAGGATGGGTGACCATTTCTTAAGACATTGAGACCCCTCCGTGCCTCGGAGAGCACGTTAAGCCGTCGGTCCCGGTTGTCATACTAACATCTATGGCAGTCGTTAGGGGTAGTTGGAGCCCTAAATCAAAAATCCTCGCGGTCTAACTACAGAACTTCGATATCGCCCTTGGGTTGTGGAGGTCAGATGGCAGTCGCTTCACGGAAAATATCGAAGTTCAGCCGAATCGCAGTTAGACTGGAAAGCCGACCCCAACTGAGTTGGGAAAAGGCTCGGTGAATAAATAAACCTACAGTGAAACGTATAAAATGTTGACATTGACACTGTATTAACCAATAAAATAAAATTATTATGGAGGAGTTCGATTTTTGCTGAGCGCGTGGCTGGTGACTTTTTAGGTTACCTCTGGCGCTCCGCAAAAATCGGGTTCCTAGACACTCACATACCGAACAACGTTTCCTGTCCGCTGCACCTGGAGCTAGTTAGGAATAACTAGTTCTTCTGTGCGGGACTATCAAACTAATCAAGCATTACCTTGACATTGGCGAAATCATCGATAAATATCGATGGAGCCACGTTTTTAAGAAAAGAAGAAGAAGAAGAAATTATTATGACCTTTCAAGTATAACTAGTAGAAAATAATATCCCACTTAATCTAGCCTAGATTAAAATTATGACCGTGATAGTTTAATACCAATATAAGTTCGAGTTTAAGGAAGGCTTAGAGTGGTTGAAATTAGATCGATAGAATTTTTGTGCTAAGACTTTAAGACTAAAAAACAAGCATAAGATTAATCTTTTTCGAATCGAATCTTTTTTCGATTAATCTAAGTATATTTAAATATACCCGTTTTTTAAGACTTATGCTGAACTAAATAGTCAATCTATTTATGTAATACTAATAACATAACACAGTTAGACCAAAATATTATGCGCATATTTATTTTGTATGATTACCCTAGTCTAGTTCTCATATATCGATTATAATGAATAGGTAACTAAGTGGACGTGATTACCTAAGCTTTCTTTATATAAATGATGAGAATTACTGAGTAATCGAATAATCATTCACACACCGGGTAAATCATATGATTCGATACGATACTTAGCGCCGATACTTATAATAAAAATATTCTGCTTTGTATAACTTACATACAATTTAATGGATCGAGCAATCTTGAAATTCTAGTTAAGCCGGATATTTTTATCAACTTATTTAAGAAGTCATTTACCTCATAATATGTAAATACCATCGGTAATTTAAAGTTAAATTATTTAATTTTCTGCTAACGTTTTCCAATTTGCACATTATACAGTCAGTTTGTTTTTAAATTAGTAGAAATGTTGATAAATAGCTTTGGTAAACATAATATTTAAAATAATTATAATATATGTAACTAATCTCGTTATACCATAATGGTGTCTAATTAACTCATTCATTAAGAGTGCGTAAATATGGCTTTCGACAGTATATTATCTAATCTATAAGAAAACAGTAGGAATAGTGTGTATGTACATTTATTAAAATATACAAAACACGAGCCAGTTCATTATTTCTTTCCTCATTTCTCATCTTGTCCTTTTACTTCTGAATAATCTCTAAATTACATCGAGAAAGAAGATTATCGTATTAGTGATGTGCATCATTTAGTACTAAATCTGTTCGCGAAAGTCCAAGTATAGCTCAATTGAGTCATAACGCAGAAGTTAACATTGGTTGAGTAATACTAGGGCACCTTGTTTTTCTCCGCTTACTTAGTACATAAGCATTAATTTAAACGCAAATAGTCATTCACCGCGCTAAATACTAATTGACGTAGATAGATGATTATGTTCACAACCATGCGCAATTAAATTGAATTATACACGAGTCCCTTATGACGAGAAAGTAATTGTAACTTACAAGGTTCTCTATCATCTACATCACATACAATTAAGCTGGTTTCTCCAAAGGAGTATGCACAAGCATTCTACCTACTATTTGCCGGACTTCTAACCACCCTGTATCATAAGTATCATAATCTATTCAATTAATTTTCTTGCTTCAATTAATTTAATTAATATATAGAGCGATTTCTGAGAAACGATTAGATGTTTAATACATGAAACTTTTATGCATATATCTTGACTTGTAAAACTGTAGATAAGCGAGGGCTGATCTCTAGTCAACAATAAGTCATAACTCAAAACTATTTAGTTTTCAATTTCAATTTCTGTCTTGTTTTCAAGTTGATACAACTTGGATCACGTTGTATTCTTAGAGTGTCAATGAACTACGCAAAAACTTTACAATCAGCTAACGCATAGAATTCCTTTATAATTATTAGTTTACAGTTGCATTCGATCATGTAAGGCGAACCTGTCAAAGCACTTTCTACATCTGTGAATTAGAATTCTGTTAAATGTGTTTAACAAACAATAAATGCTAATCCATTATAAAATGTGTTAAAATAATAATTGCTTACAAATTATGTAATTTGATTGATAGCGTCAACTATCACGAACGTTACAGAAAACATACACTTTACTGCGTATAATATATGCAACGTGTACGTAAGCAAACGCCCATCAACCTCCTTAGACCGAATGCGTATCACTTTCAGTTTTGTGCTGTTGTAGATTACATAGTTTTTGACAACCCGTGTGGTCCTGGTACTTTGAGCTAAATGGTACTGTATAAAAATGACCTTAAACCGTTAAGTATTTATTAATAGTGTCTTATATGTTACCTAGTTGCCACGTAAAGCATTTACCCTTATATCTTAAAACATTAGTGCTAAATGAGCCCTTAAATTTCGAAATCTTGGTGCTAATGGTCTCTAAAAACATCTGCAGGGTCAAATAAATCATCACCTGTACGCGATACACGCGTTGGCAGACGAATGAGGCTTACAAAAGGGTCCATAACCAATGATACTCGTATAACAAAATAAGTCGCTCCCCTATTACGTGGAAGCAATGAAGTGACTGGCGAAATGTTGGCGTATTACACGCCTCTGTCTAGTGTACTAATTATGCTGTATCATCATCCTCCGAGCCCTTTCCCAAAGCAGTCGATTCGGGTGGAACTTGAAATTTTCCGTGTAAAGACTAACGTCCGTGTAACGACCGTCGTCCGTGTAACGACGATATCGAAGTTCTGTAGTTAGACCGGTCGGATTTTTGTTTTAGGGCTCCAACTACCCTTTGTATGGCAACCGGGACCGACGCGGTTTAACGTGCTCTTCGAGGCACGGAGGGGTCTCAATGTCTTAAGAAAAGGCCAATCAACCAGACGGGCCTGGCTAGATGTACCACTAGACCACTAACAATAACTATGTTGTGTAGCTTTATGTAATAATTCTATATGCCAAATATCATACATATTTCAGTTCAGTTTTTTCTTCTATCTATTTATCATCACCTGTCCATCCTCGCAAACTTTCTCATCTATAATATTAGTAATAGTCATAATGACTGTCGGTGTTCGTTAAAGTGGTTCAAGTCTAATATTGCTATCCGATTATCCATTAATTAGACAGGTAATTGAATGTATCGAATTTAAAGCTACTGTAATTTTGCGTGTATTAGTTACGTAAGTGACTGATACGATGTACAATTAGTCATACTGCGGCTTGGAACAAAACGTTAAGATTATGATTTTGGATCTAATACTTTACCTACGTATTTTACTCTGTAACGTGAGATGTATATTTGCAACGTAAGTTTAAAATAGAGAGATACAATATTTATATTTTTTAAAGCTTGTAGCTTTATTCTTTAACACTAACTTAACAGATTTCAATTTAAACTGTAACTACCTACAGTAAACTAAACAGATTTACAGAACTGGCATCGTCACCAGAGTAACCACAAATATTTGTCTTGTGTAGTGTGTTCAGAATTCGTTATTTTAAGTAAACGGATATCCTTTATCGTTCTTTATCGGCATTTTCAATGTCATCCCAATCCATCATTAGTCTGTCTAGCAGTGCATTTGGGCGGCGACGCGCGGTTCCGTCTGACGATGGACTATTTACGTACCTTTCATTAATTCTGAGAAGCAAGCCCGTGTGGAAGTGACGAGCTTTTTCTATCGGAAGTCGCCATTTTTGTTTCTCTTACTCTGACTCTGCGCTTCACAGTGCGTTCTTGTAAGCAAAGGTGCGCCTGTTTAACCGGCGCCTAAATGGTCTGTTGCTTGGAACTCATTTGTGTGTTTATTTTGTAGCCGTTTCACTAGCAAAGCATTTGCTCGTAAAAGTAACTTCACCAGCTTGATTGTAAGTTTGGATTAAATTGGTAAACTTCACCTTAATGGCCGTAAGAGGTCATTATCCACGTGTCACTTAAAGAACCTGGAATTTTCAAAACTTACAAAACCTCTTTGTCTTCAATAGATCTAACCTCAAGATTGACAACAGTTGGGCATCGGGGAGAAATAAATCTTCCAGTTGGTAAACGGCTTGGCTTACGATTACGAGCCACGGTAATAAAAACTTACTACACAAGAAGTTTGGTTACTGTTAATTCTTAAGCGTTTTTGATGTGGTTGTATGAAAACAGTCTCAACCATAGCTTTCATGTTACCGAAATGTAAACCAAGTGCTTCTTTGATCTCACACCTATGAACTGGGTGCCATTTTATAGATTTGCTAAGTGTAATGTTTTCAATATTATCTTTGGACATTAGTTACATATTCAAGTAGTATTCAGGTTTTACAGATGCTCTTATGACCGACTTTTCTGCGATATTAATGGTTGAATTTATGTCCATCAGCAAAAGTCAATGCTATCATGATACTAAGGCAGTAATCATATTAATTCATATTTTGAATACTTACCTGATGTTACAAGCTCTCAAGCAAACCATTTCTTTTTTGTGGTAAACATTGACAGTTTGTTCCAGATGAGACTTCACCGTTTGGTCTTTTTTGTGTATATTTCACATTAAAAGACACACACAAAAAAAGCTAATACTATTTTGGTGTTGTGGTCAAGTTTTGTACGTGTTCAGTATCGAAGTTTCAGAGTTGTTTACACTTGCTATATAGTTCCTTTCTTCAATGTTCATTTAATATTACCCTGAGTTATGGTTTGTGTGAGGCCAATTCTGTTAGGCATTCGTATACATCCGTTGGAGAACGTGCATCGATCTTAAATTATATTGTGTTGACTATATAATTCAATACTTTATAGCTCGTTTATTTGATCCTGAAGTTTCATAATATCAACAAAATAGTTGATTTAATATGTGTCAAACGCTTCTCTGTACAATAGTGTACAGAGAAGCATTTGACAAACAAAACATAAATCATCTGATTCAGAATACCTAGTTTAAACACAACTTTATCCAAAAGTAGATCATGCTTTATTTTTTTAATATTTTACATACCTATATTGCAAAAACCAAAGATCAATGTCCTTAATTTTAAATTTTACTTATAAGATGTTTCTGAAAAATATTTTGTCAAACTGTTAAGAATTGTTTCCCTTGACTTTTAGTACTACTTTACATAAAGAAAAATAATAAATGAAATTTACACTTTTCTTAAACTTAAAATTACATCATTTAAGTACACTTTTCTTGAACTTTTCGTAGGTAGAGCTTTCTACGTAAAGTTTAACCAAAGTGTCAAGTTTAACAAAAATATCATGCTACGAGTACATCACTTAAATTTGCTTTATTATCATAACATAAAACAAAGTCGCTTTCGTCCCTACGTATGCTTAGATCTTTAAAACTAACCAACGAATTTTGATGCGGTTTTCACCAATTGGTTCTTGAGGAAGGTTTTTAATATTTAATTTGTCAAGCGGGCGAAATCGCGGGCGTCCGCTAGTACCTATCTACTAAAATTGTTATTGATTAATTCAGCTCTGTATTGTGAACGACCCAATTTGTGCATGTGTTCCTAGAAGCATGTCTGAGAACGATGCCAATAGAGAACGGGGCATGATTGTAATAAATAAACGTGCCAGTTAGATTTTATAGTTAAAGAAAATTTACTCTTAACATATTATGCCGCCTCGTGATAGAATGTATGGACATGAAATAAGACAAAACACTTGTGATTGTATATGTACCTACGTTACTTTTTGGAATTAGAATTGTTAAGATAGATTGCGGGGCTCGTGGTCAGGTGGTAACCGACAATGTTAATACATTGCAAAGGTTAAGCATCTAGTCGGGCCGGTCTTAGGATGGGTGACCATTTTTTAAGACATTGAAATTAATTGAGAACCCTCCGTGCCTCGGAGAGCACGTTATGCCGTCGGTCCCGTTTGTCATACGAACATCTATGGCAGTCGTCAGGGGTAGCCGGAGTCCTAAATAAAAAATCCGGCCGGTCTAACTACAGAACTTCGATATCGCCCATGAGTTGTGAATATCGGATGCACGGAAAATATCGAAGTTCAGCCGAATCGCAGTTAGAATCGCCGGCCGTCCCTGAAAACCAGCGCCACCACACAGACAGCAGTACGCTGAGGGTCGGCCGTTTATTCCACGTTATTATTTTTGTTACTACGTAAAACATTGGACCAAATTTTTTATTTAATGTTTTTATTTCAATTAAATTAATATTTTATTTTATTTAATGTAACCTGTGTAACACTGATACAGGTTACATTAAAAAAAAAATCTTGTTTAGTCTTATGGTTACTTGGAATAATAAAGAATTCTTTCTTTCTTTCTAGTTAGACTGGAAAGCCGACTCCAACTGAGTTCGGAAAAGGCTCGGTGGATGATAATTTTATAAATAGATTGTGCAAATTAGACCCCGTACTACGTACTATTCTATTACCTATTCTGTGCCCGTACTACACTCAACATCACACTTAATATAAAGTTAACAATAATGTCTACAAAAACAAGGACATCAACATTGTTTTGTTGATATTAAATGTGATTATGTTGTGGGAAACGTGCGATGAGGATGGTCGAGAAAAAGATAAGTCTATTTTCATTTCCGATGCTATTATAGGAACGTCCCACGCCATTTTGCGAAGTTCTTTCTAAAGTTATTTTTGAATTAGCAGATGTATTATTTACCTAGAATCTGTGAATCATTATGATATAAGAATTGCTAGGGATAGGGACAGGGACAGGATATGTCGAAGGACAAGCTGTAGAAAAAAGTACCGATCCATAAACAAACTTAAGTATAAACTAAGTAAACTCAGCAATAAAGGCTTATCTTGCAACTAGAAAAGGTCTTTAGCAAACCCGGAGCTTACTAAAGACATCTTCATATCCATAGTCAAGGTACTGAAATTAGCATAATGATTGCATTGTTCTCTATATTTATTGGCCGGGGAATTGCAAAGTGCAGTTATAGCAAACGGAATGGTTACGCCACGACAGTTCCATACTAGATAGATCCAATGAGAAAGGTCTATAACCGCTAATGGAACGTAATTAAGCAGTTATTCAATCTAGTTACTACACTTCGTCTTGTCAATGTATGAAAGAACTTGATCTAATATCAGGTTGTTATTGATGGTGGTGAAAGCCGACATAAAAATGATAACTTATATGGAGTGGTTGTCAATTTAATTAGGTAGAAAATACGAGTAGTTTGTACTTAATTGCATACTGTAGGAATAGTAGTACAGTTCGCGAGGGATAAGCGGAGCTTTGCATTTGTGTCACTCACACAAATCACACGAAAGGTACAGTAAGAAATCTTTTTGTAGCTGTGTGTACAACACATGTATGTAAAAGAGGTCACATATACGTTCACGTACACTGTACTCATACAAATGCAAAGCTCCACTTATCCCTCGGAGGGAATTATAAAAATAGTACATTATCGTGTATGTCTAGTAATTACATCCTATTAAGTACCTCTTCTATCCATTGGACATTTGACGTAGATAATCGACAGTCGCTAAGAAAATAGTCGTAATATAAGTTAAGTAAAAACGCCTTTATTTCTTTGTATGAGATGGGACATCTACATAATTATACTATTATCGTATTCTTTTCTGTGATCCAACACAAAGTATAAATTCATATCTTTACCCCCAAAGGGGTTGACAGAGACTTTCATTACGCCCACAATTTACCAATCACGGTTGATCTATTGCATTATAGGTACTTTTTACCAGAGTCTAGTCCGTCTATCAGTACATCTTATAAAATGTGTTTTCGTTGGCCTTTTTTATGGGAAACCTTATCCGTGGAATCTCATTCTAAAATCTCACACGCCTCTACAAAAAGTATTTTTGTATCCACGAGTTGATCTGGAATATAATAATATATTCGTATTAAATAAAGTAACTAATCTACCTATTGCTAATCGAATTTATTTGTTTCATTAACTTTAGAGCAAGTACAAGGACTAGTTGTTATTTTTATAAAGGTTATCAGTGCCAAAAAGTCTGTGGGAACGCTAATACTTATTATTATACATAGATAAAACAAAGAGGAACGTGATGGCAAACGGCCATTAGATTTGTAAAAATAATTATGATTCAATTGCTCTATTCTGACTCTTAACACAGTAAGCTTGTTTACTACACCACTCTACTACTACTACTTCGTTAAAATTTTAGGTTTATACTCGTAATTAGTTAGGTATAAGGTTTTAAAATACTCAGCTTAAGATTATCTGTGCGGTAAAAGCCTCGTGGGACTAAAGCAATTACTGGTGTAATATGGGCATTTAATATACCTCTACTTAACCTTTCATGTATGTAAGATTATCTGTTAACTATAGATCGTTCATTTTATTGACTCGATATACCGATCTACATAACTACTAATTCAAATTGTGTCTCTTTTAATAACTTGTAACATTTCAGTCAACAATCCATACTAATAGCTACTACAATAAACATTACATACCTATTGTAACCTCATATTTAAGTATCTAGTTTATGAGGATATATTCACAGATTAACGGAACCAAGGCCTCTCTGACACAATCCTGTACACATCTTATTCTTATCATGGTAAAAATATCTGTAACCTTTTGTTTGTTGTGTATGAAAACTTAGATAAAGTACGAGTACTATACTTTATAGAACAGACACATAGTATTATGTAGTTTGTCTTATCGTTCACATGAACGAAATCAGAAGCCATGTTTAATACAATGACCTATTGCTTTGATTATTTTCTAAACAAATTGCATACAGCGTGCGACGACAACCTCGTTGAGTTTTATGTTAGTATTCGTACCTATTAGGATTACTAAATAGGAGTTGCTTTCCCCACGAATAGAATTGTTTATTAATTATTAGTTTATTGAACTTCCTGCACACTGGCTGCTTTCGTCCACCCATGAAGTAGTGAGTTAGTAGCGTAATTTCGACTTTTTTACGTTTCGATTGTATGTAGTCATATTTACAGTAACTTTTGGCTAGGCTAGGGTATACTTCTTGTTCTAAAACAAGCAGCTAAACATACATACTTAAAATGAAATACCTGCTACTTATGTCCTGCTATTTACGTAGGATGTAATTCAGTAAAAAACGCAGAAATACTAATGTTTTAGTGAGAAGTCGCTTACCGCATTGACGATCATCGCGAGGTCGAGCGTTGCTCAATCAATACAATGTTTAGCACTGACTACCATCGAATGAACATACAACCTAAAACTTAGGTATTATTGGTGAAGCTTGTAGTAGGTATATAATTACGTTTCTGTTACTTATTTCATGTGATAATGAAACTTCCAAAATATTACATACTTCATACGCACGGGTGCGCGTATAGGTTTATCTTTATAAGAGATTGCATCTGCGAAACATTCTGTGTGTGAAGAAAGTTTGTTTTTCAAGGCATGCATGCATAATGCATGGTAATACGTAGGCGAGGGCGGCGGACCGAGACTACACATTGGTTAAGTTTTACTTAGGGTGTTACAATATACCGTTCCAATTGTTCCTACGTTTGATTCCGTAGAAAGTTTCGCAAGTACCTTTCAAAAAGTGACCGAACAAAAAGTGAGTGCCTTATACCTATGACAGGAGTACAAGCTATTGAGATTTTAAACTAAGTACATGTTTCCGAATGGCTTTTAGATTTGAATGTATTGTTGTTTATCAATATAAATGTGTACTGAAACGATACCTACTATTTACCTACCTAGCTTATAAGTTAATGGCTACAAGACAGCTGCTTAGCTCACGCATGTAAAATGATTGTAAGTAATGATATTCACCTTTCTAACTTACAGTCTCGCTTGTGTAGAAGGGCAAGGAGAGGAGGGCATTTAACTAAGAACGAACTGTATTGTTGCATGTACGTTGAAGATTCCTTCAGCAAAATAGTAGAGACATCATTTCTTAAATACTTTTCGCTTATAGTGACAACATACAATGTGCACCAGTGTTACTGCAGTAAGCATTACCGGAAAGATAAAACCTTTTTAATACTGATATCTATTACCAGTCTGCATTCCTAATTCCGTTTACATTAAATTGACATTGAATTATCCTTATACAGAACAAATAGGTGCACTATTCATTGCTATATCCTATAAAAATAAATAATTTCCGATGCAATTTAGATTCTATTGCCTAGTATTATACTTTAACTAAACATTGTTAAGGATAAATACGGTATTACAGACACGCGATAGTTGTATTAGTTAATACAGAACAGTACAATGTTTGTTCTGTTCACTCGATCATCTCATAATAATGGACCTTCTTGAGAAAGTCAGACAAGTCTGTTCTAAATCTTAGATTAACCATGACGCCACTGAAACTGCTTGCTGCCGGTTTTGTGTACTAGGTACTCCACCGGCTATTCCTGCGAGGAATTTTAGTCTTACTTTCACGTTTGCATGATACTACACCCGGGTATGTTTCAAAATCTCCTTACAGGATATCATTCTGGTTGGTACGTCGTTGGCAAAGATTCACTTGTATAAACCATACTTACTTATTTCTGTTTTCTTATTATATTCTAGCTAAGCCCAAGTCAACTTCAGCTGTACACGGTGCACTTGCGCAAACTCTGGCAAATTTACCCCGTCCCGTATACGTGGACATAATAAGCGCCTCTGTCATAGTCATAATGTCTTTGGGGATAAAGACGGGACTTGTGTCTTGTATTTGTTCTGTATTGCTAAGTTTACAAGCACTAGTATTATGGATATTGGATGCTAATTTTCTTACAAAATAATTATACCAGAAACCTTTATTGCGTATGACGGGAGCCATAATTATGACCCGTAGGTAGGTATACGTACGTGCGATTTATTAGTAACAATTAGTAGGCACTGTGTTAACACCTCGCTGCCGTATGTTTAGAACTATCTGTGTTGCTTTGAGATAGGTAATACATTGAAGCAAGGATTTTTGGCGATTTTATCCAAGCTTACTAGCAATGGTGATTTGAAACTATGTGCAATACGCTTGTCGTTATTTTGACAAATTTTAGGCAATTACTATGTATACAAACCATTTATGTTGCAGAGGTATTTCTTTCGACATGACATAGGTATACCTCACCACGCATATAGATGGAGGGGCCCCTCCCACTTAATAGATGATAAGCCTATTACCGTTACCGGGCACATTAGAATATTCAAAACAACTCTGTAATTTAAACCGAAATTCCCACCCACTGCAGAACCTCTGCAGTCCGACGTATTAAAAGTATCCTCTTAAAGGACTCTACGATTATCTGGGCATAGGCCAGGAGCACATCTGATTAAATGATTAAAATAAGCTCCTAAACAGACCAACTAATACGAACATAATACTTCATGATACACACACAAACTACGATCGCATATTATGTAAAATGGTACGATGTAAAATGGTAGTGTTGTACTTAATGTATTATTTAAAATTACAACTTTATGTAGACGCATGTGTAGAAGGCTTATCTCGTTTCACAACTTTCCTTTGACAGGACAGGTGCGGTGAACTGTCAATGCAAAAGGAAAAGTTTCGCATTTATGCGTGAACGCGGTTGTAATATAAATAATGATGCTACTGAATGCAAGGAATTATAGAACCCGCGAAGCAAAAAAAATACTTTTTTTTTGTATATGTCGTATTATTTATACCTATTGCAATAATAGGTAGGTATAACTTACGCAAACTAAGCATGTGGTTATTTTAAAAGTATCCTTTATTATTTACCTATTAGGCACCTACTTCTTGATATGACGTTTTCGTCACTGACCGTCACTATGTATGTGGGCTTTAGAAGTAGAAGTATAGGTCCAAGAAAACGTAGATGGAATCCGTGATAGGAGGATATGGCAAGGAAAGGAGTGACTTGTTAGTATTAGTTAGTTGATTTCTGACAGAAATGTATGTGAAGGAAGACAGGTTGTGCTGACTTCAAATAATTGCGATAAATCCAGATAGATGATCAGCGAGTTTATAGTCACTGTTCATCTGTGAATTCGGCAATTATACCTCGTACTAAAATGTTTAAAAAACTATTCCTGTTACATTAACTGTTTAACTTTATCTATGTTTCCTTCCATAAGAAATACTATTTCCGCAAATGCCAAGTTTCTACTGCTTGATCGAAGTCAATGAAGAGGACCGTTCGACAACGGACACGAAACGTCAGTCTAACACTTAGCGTGATTCGGAACGCACGTGCGTAAAGTTTCTTGTTAGTTACGTCTATTTACGTTTTTCGCGGCTTGGCGAATATTTGAACCAAGATTGGTACAGGATGGATGCCTATTATATCTGTGAAGTGTGGAAGTGTAGTGATTTAAGTTTGCAATACATTATGAGCTAGTTAAAGTGTTATTTCGCCCAATGTTTCTGGACGGTCGAGGTTAGTACGATCTTGAGAATACTGCCAAATTGGAGTCAATGGCTTTAGTAAGATTAAGCCTTTTAATTGATGTTCATAAAACGGCTTTCCGTTCTGCAGTATAATGTTGCGTGTTCGAGTGCCGTTAAGAAATGTTGGCTGCTTAGTGCGTTTGCAATGATAATAGTTATATCTACTCATAAATAATTACGCATATTTTACGTTGCATTTGATATTTTACATAATATAATTAGAACCCAACGTGAGTTTATACATGTTGGTTGATTTTTACTGTACCTACGCCAGTCTCTACTTCATGTTGAAAAGTTATACCAATTGTTTGTCAAAAGTCATAAATAACTGTACTGTAATTGCCATTGGGGCACGCTCTATAAAGATATTTAAGAATTTAAACAATAACTAAGAAAATCATATTAAAATGAGTCTTTAAAAGAGGTACGTAGGTATTTAATGTAAATTATAGTTAAATAGCCGAAAACCAATGAATACATTGGTGAAAACCGCATTAAAATCCGTTGCGTACTTAGTTTTAACGTCCTAAGCATACATACTTCGAGGTTTAAGCAAGTGGATGTTATGCATGCAGACTGTATAAAAAAAATACGGATGGAAGCGACTTTGTTTTATAAATTGTAGAGATTAAAATCGCATAGGTATCTAATAATAAGGCACATATATACATAAGAAATTAATAGTTATAACTCTCAGATTTATATCTTAGCTTCAAATCATTATAAAGGAAACTCAATAAGTTACGCTTCCATCCGTGGTTCCGTCCGGTTTTTGATATGCGATATGGTTCACAAAACAAACGTCCAATGAATTTCCAACAAATAAAATAATAGGCTTAGAAGTTATGCGTACCTAACCCCTTTCTCCATTAATGGCCGTAACTGTATAATAAGGTTCTCAAATAAATAATACTAATTCTAATTACTACCGAGTCAAACAGTATGGATTCTTACTGTTTCAAAAGGTCGTTGTCTGGTGACCTTCATGTTAAGAGGTGTAACTTGTAACTGCAGGAGGGTTAGAAACACGAAAGTTTCCGATTGACCTTGTCCTCAACAAGGTTACACTTTTCCATGAATATTTTACCGCATTGCACAATCGGCGATACCGGCACTTATTGTTCGTTTAAGGGTTAAATTACGGATGTACGGTTAGCAAACAAGTTTTGAACTCAGTATAAAATTCTAATAGTAATTATTAAGTGGCGAATTCGCAAAATAGTATATTCATTTTTTTGCGTATTTCATTGGAAATCCTCTTTATTTATTAGAGTTTTGGCTACGAGCCATATCTAGACCAATCGTAAATACTGACTATTAAAAAAATTAAAATTACATTTGGTGGTAAAAATAACAAAATTAAAAGTAAACAAGTTATGCAATGTTTAACTGTGCAAGAAGAAGGCAATTGGATGTCGGCTGTGTGTATGTGAAATTAGTGGGCTTGTTGTTAGAGGTAATTGTAATCGTGCTACATTACCACGAAAATAGTTAAACATATCAATTTGTGTGTTACTTTCAAACACTAAACAAAATTTTGTCCTTCATTATAAGTTACCTACTAAATGTATGTGTTCAGCTTCATCACTGGTTTACATACTGCAGCTCGTAAACCTCATTCAATCCATTCCTACATCTTTTGTCAATGTTTTGACGGACACAACTAATCGAGTATTCTGTTGTTGCGAAAAACGGCCGAACTGTCGTCTTTGTGTCAAAAGGCCGTTCATAATAATAGAGACTATTTGGCGGCTTGTGGAAGTGCGTTTTACACTGCCATTGGATACGTGCCGAGATATACAAAATGATTACCTGGAGTTCGCCACAGGTTGCAATGTCACTTTGTAGTTCTATAGTTCATGATTGGCACAATATTCCGCGTTTTTATTTTATTTCCGCCGCCCAAGCCCGCGGCCTCTCTAACGTCCGTTACCGGGCGTCTCTGGTTCACACGTAGAAGGTATTTCCAGTGCAATATTCCGCGTAGTAAATCTATGTGCTTTAGTCATAATTATGTTCAGTGTTTTAAAAGGCATAATTATGTTCAATTTCACTGCCATATTCAATTACTTAGTTATATAAATTTTAAGAATATGTTTTACATGAAATTTACAGTCAGTGACTATTAGAAATGCAAATTAAGTAGTTCTTGAAATGGAACTTGAAATTACCATAAATTACACTAATATTATGAACACGAGAGTTTGTGAGTACTTGTAAACTTCCAAAAGACGGTAGTCTTTTAGGGGTAAAGGGACCTCCAAAAGTCTGTACTAATTTCTATTAAATTTGATATTGAGGTAGCTGACACTATTTGCTAGTAAGTTCTTTTTATTCCAATAATGTGATTTCGTGGGATTATGAACGGCAACTCTAGTACGCCTCTATCAGAAGGCGGGGCCGTCACGCGACAGGAGCACTAGCTGCTCCGGGCGGGGCAGCGAGACGAGCACCGAAGAGGGGGTGCCGCCGAAATATGTTGCGATGACAACCAGGGGTCAATACCGGAAGACGCCGGTCTTCAAAGCCCCCGCCCCTACGGTGCCGTTCCTGCCTAGCGGCAGGGACAAGGAGGTGCCAGCCGCGCGGGAGCTCATGCTGGCTCTTACCCGAATTGCGGAAGCGATGAAGGGTGGCACGAAAAACATGAGGTAAGAGGCAGATAGTGAAGACGGCCGTGACTCACGCTACGTCTTCACTTGATGAGCTCCTAGCGCGGAGCGTACCCGCGGAGGAGCAGAAGCTTCGGGGGTTCAGGTGGCCAGCCTGGAGGCGGAACTTGCCGCGTCCCGGCAACAGATGGAGGCCCTGCGACAGGAGGTCGCGAACCTGACCAGGTTGGTCAAGGGGCCCCCCGGGACCCAGACGGAGCGTCCCATGGCACCTTCCCCGACTGCTGGCCCGTCACCAAGGATGGCAACTAAGACCGCGTCCAACGCGGCGCATGGATCACCGCCACGGCCTGCAGCTACGGAATCGCCGCCACGGCCTGCGGCTACTCTCACCGAGGTCATGGCGGCAATCGAGAGGCGCCTCGGCGTCCTAGAGGACCGGGCGTACCGCCCTGCGCTGACGCAGCCCGCGTTGTCCTACGCGGCTGTTGCCGGCGCCGGCGTTGCGCCCCGCCCTAGAGGCAGGCCTCCTAGCCGCCCCCCCCTGCCCCCATCTTCTGTCCCAGCGAGGTGACCGCCGGCCCAGGCTGCGGCTATCTCGCGGAAGGCCAAGGGGAAGGGCAAGAGGAGTGCCACCCCCGCTGCCCACAGGGCCGCTCCCGCTGTTGCTCCCGCTGCTTCTATACATCCCGCCAGGCGGGAGGGATGGGAAGTAGTGGGCGCTAAAAAAACAGCGAAAAAAGAAAGCGGCAAAAGCCGCCGCGGCGAAGGCGCCGAAGAGGCCCCGTCCCCCTCGCTCCACCGCTGTCGTCCTGACGGTGACGACAGTGGGCGCGGAGAAGGGAGTGGGGTACGCCGACGTCCTGAGGACCGTAAAGGCCTCAGTCGACCTGAAGGCCCTCGACATTCAGGGGGGGCTCCGGTGCAAGAACACTCGCACCGGCGCTCGCCTCCTCGAGGTCTCCGGCGCCTCCAGCGGCTCCAAAGCTGACGCCCTAGCGGCTAAGCTTAGGGAGTCGCTGGACACTGAAGCCGTCCGCGTCACCAGACCCATCAAATGCGCGGCATTGCGCATCTCTGGTCTGGAAGACGCGGCTACAACGGAGGAGATTATTTCCGCCGTCGTGGAGGCGGGTGGCTGTCCCCATGACCAGATTAAGGCTGGAGAGATTTTCGTCAGCCCCACTGGCCATGGCACGACAGTCGTCCAGTGCCCCGTCGCGGCGGCAGTGAAAATAGCGGACGGACGAAGCCTCCTTGTAGGGGGCTTCTTAAAGGCGCAGGTGCACCTCCTGCGTGCCCGGGAAACGAGATGTTTCCGATGTATGGTGGTAGGGCACGTAGGAGTGCAGTGCACAGCGGAAGAAACCGTGGGCGATCGGTGCTTCCGCTGCAGCCGGCCCGGCCATAAGGCCAATGGCTGCGAGGCCCCGCCTCGCTGTTATAGGTGCGAGGCGGAGGGCAAAACGGCGGACCATAGGGTCGGCAGCCGTACCTCGTACTACGTCCACCCGGGAAGCCCGGTGGACCAGGACGGCTCGGCCTGTTCTATTTTTGGGGGTTCCGCCGTGGACACCTCGCGCCTTGCATTGATTGCAAGCGGCCGGGGATGTGTTGCGGCGGAATTTGAAGGGTTTGCGGTCGTGTCGGCCTACATCTCGCCGAACATTGACGAGTCTCAGTTTGAGCTATGGCTCACTGAGCTCGACGTCGTCTTCGCTGCGTGCCGTCCTCGCCCTGTCCTGCTCCTGGGAGACTTCAACGCCTGGAGTGAGGCGTGGGGCTCCCGGAAAACCAGGGACAAGGGGAGGCTTCTTGAGGACTGGACCAGAACACGTGGTCTGGAGGTCCTCAACCGGGGGAATGTCGTCACCTTTTGGCGGCGAGGGGGGGAATCGATCGTAGACGTAACGTTCGCATCCCCTGACCTCGCCCGCCGTATTACAAGCTGGCGCGTGGAGGATGGTGAGGAGACGCACTCGGACCATCGGTACATCCGGTTCGATGTCGTCCCCTCACCTGACCTTCCCACAGCCGGTAGCAAATCCCCCGGATCCGCGTTGGGCACTTCACCATCTTGATCGGGAAGCTCTCCTGGAGGCATCCATCGGGCAGGCCTGGATTCCGGCACCGGACCGGCCTGCCGATGTGGATGCCGAGGCGGAGTGGTTCAGGAGAGCCATGTCGCAAATCTGTGATGCGGCGATGCCTAGGGTTACACCCAGACCGGCCAGGAAGCAGGTGTACTGGTGGTCGCCGGAGATTGCAGAGCTGCGCGCAGCATGCATCTCCGCCCGCCGCCGGTACACCAGGTTTCGCCGGAGGCATCGCCGCCCAGACGACGCGGCAGCCCGAGAGGCGGAGCTTTTTCAGGCATACAGGGAGGCCAAAGGTATTCTCCAAGAGACGATAAAGCGGGCCAAGACGGCGGCCCGCGAGGAGCTCCTGGAGACCCTGCAGCAGAACCCATGGGGGTGCCCGTACCTACAGGTCAGGGAGAAACTCCGACCTAGGGCGCCCCCACTGACCCAGCGTCTCCAGCCGCAGCAGCTGGAGTGGGTCATGGGCTCCCCGTTTCCGACGAGCGCGGAGGAGCACGTCCCTCCGCGCATGGCTCCGTCTCTGCCCGACGCGGATAGCACCAGCGAAGACGACGTACCCGAAGTCAGCGTGGGGGAGTTAGGTGCGGCAGTACTCCGGCTTAAACGCCGGAAAATCACCGCCCCTGGACCCGACGGCATTCCTGGCCGTGCATGGGTCCTGGCCCTCGAAGAACTCGGGCCTCGACTGATGGGGCTCTTTAGCGCATGCCTCGAAAGGGGCCAGTTTCCCAAGGTGTGGAGGACGGGGAAACTGGTCCTGATCCGTAAGGCGGGGCGGCCGGTGGACTCACCGTCCGGATACCGGCCGATCGTGTTGCTCGACGAGGTGTGTAAGCTGTTTGAGCGAATTATCGCGGAACGCCTCG
This sequence comes from Nudaria mundana, assembly GCA_963556515.1. NCBI lineage: Eukaryota > Metazoa > Arthropoda > Insecta > Lepidoptera > Erebidae > Nudaria > Nudaria mundana. The sequence continues at coordinate 11,370,122 of OY748293.1, forward strand.
TCGAGCATCTCACGAGTGTTGGGCCTGACCTGGCGGATAACCAGTTCGGTTTCCGTCGGGGACGCTCCACCGTGAGCGCGATCATGCGCGTGAAGAGCCTGACGGAGGAAGCAGTCTCGCAGGGCAAGGTGGTGGTGGCGGTGTCTCTTGACATCGCCAACGCGTTCAACACCTTGCCATGGAGCTGCGTTAGGGAGGCGCTCGTGTATCACGAAACGCCTCTCTACCTCCGTCGTATTGTCGGGGCCTATCTCTCGGAGAGGGCCATAGCTTTCCCCAGCTGGCTCGGGCCAGCTCGGCGAGATGTGTCGTGCGGTGTTCCGCAGGGGTCGGTCCTGGGGCCGCTTCTGTGGAACATCGGCTACGACTGGGTGCTGCGGGGTGCGTTGCCTAGGGGCGTCGGCGTAACGTGCTACGCCGACGATACCCTCGTCACGGCGCGGGGTGCAACGTACCAGGACGCAGCACTCAAGGTCACGACGGGTGTTGCTCGAGTCGTGGGTCGGATACGGCAGCTGGGACTGGAGGTGGCCTTGCACAAGTCCGAGGTTCTGTGTTTTCACAGACCTCGGAACGGTCCACCCGAAGGTTCCAGCATAAATGTGGGAGGCGTTAGCATCGGCATCAAGCCCTCGATGAAGTACCTAGGGATCGTACTTGATAGCCGATGGAACTTCGGACCACATTTCCGAAGTTTGGTCCCCAAGGTGACGCAGGCATCGGTCGCGCTTTCGCGACTGATGCCCAACCTAAAGGGACCCAACGCTTCCTGCAGGAGACTGTACCTGGGGATCGTGCGGAGTATGGCCCTATACGGGGCTCCCGTATGGGCGGATAGGTTGGCGGTCAAGGGGAACGTGACTCTGTTAAACAGACCACTTCGAACCTTGGCCGTCAGAACCATACGGGGGTACCGCACGATCTCCGGAGAGGCTGCATGTCTCCTAGCCGGGACCCCTCCATGGGACCTGGAAGCGAGAGCCCTTGCGTCATATTTCCAATGGCGCAAGGAGGCGCTGGAACGGGACCACAGGCCTGCGTCTCGAGAAATCGAGGACCAGCGGTCCCAACTCCGCCAGGATCTCATGGAGTCATGGAGGGTGCGACTTGAGCAACCCAAGTGGGGTACCACCATCATCGCGGCGGTGAGACCGATCATGGACGATTGGCTGCAGAGGCAGCATGGTGACCTCACGTACCGTGCGACGCAGATCGTTGCCGGGCATGGATGCTTCGGTAGCTATCTGTTTCGCATGCATCGTGAGGTCACACCCCGGTGTCAACACTGCGAGGTTTCCGACGACGACACCGCACTCCACACGCTGGTGGAGTGCTCAGCGTGGGCGAGTCAGCGCCGGGACCTCGTAGTGGGTCTGGGCGTGGATACCCTCTCGCTGGAGACCATGCTTCAAGCCATGGTCTCCAGCCGGAGTAGGTGGAACGCGGCCGTGTCCTTCTGCGAGCAAGTCATGCTCGCGAAGGAGGCGGCCGGGAGGGAGAGGGAGCGTACCCTCCCCGCCGAGTTCCGTAGTCGGCGGCCAGGGCACCCCAGACTCCGCGACTACGCCCAAGACTATCGACCTCCATGATCGGGGCCTGAGGACAGCGGGATCGCCATCCGCCGTCCTTACAGAAGCAGGCTAGAAGGGTTGCGTGCTGCGGGGCCTTTGCCCCATAGCACGCAACCAGATTCACTCACTGACGCGGGATAAAACCCTTCCCCAACGACGCGGGATTCTCGTCCCGACCCAACACCCGAAGAGACCACAGAGGTGGTCAAAGTCCGCCGGGTGCCACTGGACATACCCTCTGCTAGTAACCAGAGACGCCCGGCAACGGACGTTAGAGCGGCCGCGGCCTAAGGCCGCGGAATTAAAAAAAAAAAAAAAAAAAAAAAAAGTACGCCTCTATAAATAAAAATGTTAGTTGGCATTTAATAATAATACTAAGGATTCAATGGGTGTAGTGCAAACATTCAACGAGTAGTATAATGTACGTTCAATGACAATAAAACAATGCACATGGCTATAAAAACAAATTCTGTGACGTATTACTAATGGCTTGTCACATCCTTAAAGAATATCATTAAGCGGTTTATGAAACTTTCACAAATTATTTAGGTACTTATGAAGATGTTAAATGCATTGTAATTAGGAAGTACCAATAAGCAGGTAGGTACTGCCATTGGAAATGAATAATAAATTATTAATAGTTAAGCTACCAGTCGTTTTACCACGCATTTTATGATAAAACCTTTCACGCTAAATAACTTTAAATTAATTTACTTTAAAGAGAAAATAACTAAATTAAATTATGTATTGTACATACGCAACAAATAGCTAAGTGAGAAAGTAACTTAGGTATTTGACTACGCGTAAGTGAGCAATGAGATAGAAATAGATTCACAAGAAAAATTTCATGAATATTTGAAACTGACAAACTTCGCGGAGGCAGCAAGTGGCTTTATTGGCCTGTATTGTCTGAAGAGAAAACAAAGTAAAATTAATAAATTCATTCACACCGTAGCGTGTAGACGTGCGGCTATGGCTTACTGCTACCATAGCCATAACGAATACAATGGAAGGTTAATCTTTGTCGTCATTCAATACCATATTGAATTGGACATCAATGAACCATTCTAATGCGAATTTTTTTGCTAATGTAACCAGCTATTCATTGCCTTTAAAGTGTTGATGTTATACAATATTTTTGTCTTTTTCTGCTGACTATACTTAACTAATTTGATCAATTCTAAGTTATATTTCAAAACTAAGTTATAATTTAACAGCTACTTAGCCTAGTTACTCTTTGTATGTGGATATGGGTGTTACAAAATAGCCAAATTGTACTGACGTCTAACCTGTACCTAACTAACTCATTAACTTCTCGTAGTGTCTCACGTACATGTACCTTTACCATTGTCTTGTTTTCCTATTGTTTTAGTATTTCTGCAGTTCATTGTTGTGTGTACCGGAAATTGCGAAAAGTTAACTATCATTTTTGCAGAGAGTGCAACAACGCATACAACGTGATGATTTAGAATTGTTTTATTTGTCCCTATAACATTGTGACGCTGGTTTTGTCATTTTTCATAGCACGTATCTATTATCAGCAGTATAAGAAAACTTAACTTAATTCCACTTATTCTGATTGCACTTATGAATGTTCATAACAGATTCCGTTCAAGCCAGCGGTGCTCATAGTTAGTTGTTTATCTATGGAATTAACAATTAATAAATCAATTAATTTGTCAAGCAAGTCGTCAACATGACTGTACATGTAAAAATCTCCTTCGTTAATAACTCTACAAACGGTATATCGTAAAGTTACTGCAAAAGCACAAAAACTCATACAAAAAATAATTAATTCTATTATAATTTAGTTAATGTATAGTAGCTAGTTAACATGTGAATTATGACCCTTTTAATCTATTAGGAAAGTGCTTCTGTGGAAATTATATCTATTAAATGTTAATCAGCAGGAGAAGCACACACAGGATGTGTCCGCAGCAATTTCGTAAAACAAACAATTAAACTACCACTACGTTTATATCCTATTTAAATAGGATTGTATTAAAGTCGGTGAAAAGGGCGTTTGACGATACGTCGCTCGGTCCTGTCATCACTGACAGATGTAAATATAACTCGACAGATGACAAATTTAATAGACGGTCGCCGGGAAAATTCATCGCTATGACTAATTGTTTTGAAGTATTATTATGTGTAGGTGTTTTGCAAAGATTTGTATTATTTCGATATGAATGCGGTGTTCAGCGGATAAAAGGAAGATTTTTTTGGGTTTGGTCCTGGTACTTCAGTTGATCAAACCATTCCACCTGAAAGGGGACTCACCTGTCTCAAATATATACCTACCTTAAGTTTAACATAATTATGTTACTTCTGTAAGTGTAGGTTTTTACACTGTAATTTTGACAGAAAGTAATCTGAATTATATGAATTTAATCGGCAATAAACCCAAACTAATAATTAATTTCAATAATTTTATATTCTTTATTATTCATTGAACGTTCATGTAATTATGACGTAGAATGCCAAATAAATTACGAAAAACGACAGTGTCCTTAAGTATATCAACTTCCTTCGCGTATTTAACGAAATGAACAAAGGTGCCGCTTCTCCATTATACTTATATTATCTTATAGCAGCATTATTCTGGCACAATGACCGATTTACATAGCGAATATTTGCAAAACCATTGTTTGAATATTGAACTCACCAACCCATCATCTCTGTTTGGCCTTTGTAGTGTCGATGAACAATTCTGTACAATTTTCTTGAATTCCGTGCATTGATCAAAAAGCAATTATTTGTTTTACACACATATAACAAGGTCTCGGAGGTGTTTTTGATATTTGCCAGCGATGTTGTAAGCGTCACTACGTTAATTTATTTATCTTTTTAAGATGTTATCTTTGTAAGATGTGGGTAGGTGAATAATTTATAGCCTGGCTAAATAGTTAAATGTGTCTCTAAATTGGGTAGAATTTAAACAAAATTTTACATTTTAATGTTTAAAAATATGGATGAAAGCAACTGCGAGATGCTGCTGTCAACATTTTTAGTAATACCTCAGAATAATTTATAGTACTACATAGCAACACCATCAAATAGCATTATTACCTACCCACCAGTTTATGTTGATACTAGTGGACGTCCGCGGTTTCACCCGCTTGAAAAATTATATTTACTTAAACCCTTCTCTTGAATCACTCTATCTCAAAAGCCGCACCAAATAGAGAGAGAGAGACAGATAGAGGGAAGCGACTTTGCTTTATACCTATGTTAAAATTACTTTGACAATTAAAGTGTGTAAGTTATAATAAGTGTATTTTGGTTAAAATATTTAGACTACACACCATCTGCGTATCTTCTGGCACATCTGAAAGTGACTAGAAGAAATGGGGTCCATATTAGATCGTACCATGTGACAATGCGCCAGTTTATTATTATAATATGGCCGAGGCAATAAATCTCTTTAGTTATAGCTCTCTCACTACAATTTTATAACTCCCACTGACTTTATTCTTGAAGTAGCGACAAAATAAAAACTCGTGTTACCGGTTTCGAAAGAGTACGACCACTTACATTTAGACTAACTATTATAAGTATTTTGAAATATTAGAACATTAGAAAAACACCGGTGCAAGTAACATCAAAACAGTATCCGCCACAGGTGCAGACTATGCTATGCCCATTTGGCATTACAAAGTGCCAACTTTTAAAAAAGCCATGCACGTTCGCGATTCGTGTGAAGGGAAAATATCGGCAATTTCTCCGTTATACAGGACATTTTGTAACCCAAGACACCCGGATTTGGTGTAAACTTCGGTTGGTAAGATTGTATCACTTCTGTCAAACTTCTATGAATGACACACCGATCACCTGCTCATTTACATTCAAAGAGTTAGAATTCTAACACGATTTACCTGATAAAAATTCTTGGCAATAGTACTTAGCCGTTCGGTATGAAACTGTAGATTAGATGTCTTGAGACTCTTTGGCCACTGAAATTTTATTATCAACGTCGATAAATAACATCGTCTTCCTGTCATTCTGGTATGGTACCTATGAGCAGGTAGACATTTCAAGGCTAGCTAGAAATACGTATTAGCTAATTCTGTACTCGCCGCACCATATTTTAGTTACCTATCTATATATATCTTACAAAAGTTACGTTAAATATCTCGTCTCTATAAAATATAAAATGGTTTTATTTCGCAGTTCGTCGCAGATAAAAATACCTATACTATAAGTACTTGTTCGTGTATGTTTGTAACATTATTGATTATTTGGGAATCTCGGCTGGATGCATTTTTGATGAAATTTGATACGAATATCTACATGCCATCATTGGAGATGCCATGTAGAGTAACACACTATTATTTGGAGAGGCTAAAATCCACCGACGGTTGGGTTATCCATCCGGATATCCGATATCCTTTCGAGGACGTACCCGGGCCGTCCAGCTATGGACATTACGGAGGAATTAAAATAAAATGCCACTTTCTTAAATACTTTTTTGGTTTCTATGGCAATAATGAGTTGAGCATAAGGCTTTGGGAATTTTTAACCAAATGGACGCAGTTACGATCATCTGCTGGTATGCTTATAAAATCACTTGTTGAGATAAGAATAACTAAAAAGATCATGCAATAAACGTTGCAGTAACACATAGGTCAAAACCCAACAACTAAACGACATGAACGATTTAAAAGCTCATTAACATCAATTAACTTCTTGCTCTGTTTTGCTTACACAAAGTATGTGGTAGCGAGACAAATTGTTTTTCAACTTATGTTAACATTTTTTTGTTTAAGTAACTGGCTGCATTAGGACAAATTATTACAACCCTGAGGTTAAAACTGTTTGATTGTATCTTCAATAATCATAATATATACCTATACCTAGTAGATTCTCAATTCGATTGTACTTTTTTTAATGTTTGTTTTCTCATAACTTTCGACAGGATGAACCAATTGAAAGCCTTTGCATCTCGTGTGATCCTATTTCAATTTGACCCCATGTCGACAATTTAAAGTTATTTTTTTGCTAAAATTTTAATTGACAAATTGAAGAATTAAATAATTTTATTTCAGACAATGTTATTGTTTCAAAACCCACCCCGCCCTGGCGCAGTCGGGTAAATATTATGATGCAGAATAAATTGGAAGTTAAATTGAGGTGCCCATTCGTTGACTGAGTCACTCTATTATAGTTATACTCGTACTAAGGTCAGCATAATCGACGTTAATTCACTTGTACTTTGAGACAGGACAATGATCGCTATGAAAATGAGTGTGTGGTTTCTGAATGAAATTCTGTGGAGAAATACTTGCATCATGTGTGAAAATTTCAGATTTCTAACTATAACGGTTCACGAGATACATATAGTCTGGTGACAGACAGACGGACATCGGAGTCTTAGTAAATAGGGTTCCCGTTTTAGGTTTCTATTTATATTTGTTGATTTACGTTGTAATCTGTTACACGTTGACGAGTAGGTACCTATGTGTAATTGCGTATTAAATAATTGCTCGAATTTCGTTCTATAACCTTAATATTGCAGATTTATTTTGTTGGAGTAATGTCTTCTTTGTGACACAATTGACATTAAAACAATATTTTTGACACCATTTCATGCGGTTTACAAAGTGAAGTGACTACTCTCTAATTAAACGAATTGTGACTTTTAAGCAACTTAATAAATATATAAATAAATAATAAAGAACAACGCTAACCGTAATAGCGCGATCTAGAAATTATGATATGAAGCCAAAATTGTCATTGACTGTCGTTGGTATTGGCATCGTAGCTCAGTGGTCAGAGCATTCGTCCTGTAAGAGAAAGGCCGTGGGTTCGAGACCTGCTGATGACATCAGTTTTTGTGATCTGTTTATAATTTCTATCTTCATACTGGATACGGTCACATTCACTAACTGCTAGTGAATAAATATTAAGATAGGAATCCCTACATTTTTTTTGATTTCTATTACAGAATAGAAATTTATTTTTTTCCAAAATGTAGTCAACAGTCATAATATCTTCAGATAAGATCAGACTTAGTTGCAATTTCACTTAGATATAATCTTAGTTAACTGTATAATGTCAGTCGCACGGTAACATTTCAGACAACGCGACGTAGTGAATTTGTAGACAGGTAGAGCGCAACATAGTATGTATGTATGAAGCATGTTAAACAACACATTCTTTTTCACAATGTGAAAGTCCTAAAAGTTGGACTGTTATAAAGGTCAATCTAGGTCAATACCTTTTCATAATACTTGCTTTATCAAGATCGTATTGTGCGTGGTAGAAATTGAAGTTTAAAGAAAATAATGGAAGTCGACATAAAACTTTGAACAGTACTTTTAAGGCATTTATTTTTCGAACAATATTTTATAGCTTGAAGGAGCTTAGAAGAAATTTGGATGAACATTTTAGCATATATATAACTTAATACATATACAAGTGAGCAATCTTTCCCGATGTTCCGGCTAGCAACGAATCTACCACCGTTCATTCGGCTAGTGCAACCGTACCTCTATTAATACTATATAATCCATTAGTTTGCGTCTAGTACGTAGTAGTGAGAGCATCACAGATCTAATTATAGTTTGTTTGTATGTATGTCAGGGGGCCGCGGCGCATCGTCCGCCCGCCCTAGAAGGGTCATCTGCCTAACGATAACACTGAAAATATGTGGCATTATGCAAAAATATTGAGTATTCAAATTACTTTCAATTAATAATTGCGAAAGGTTGAATGTTTATATACTTCATGATTATTTAAGCATTTTACAGTTGTTTGGTATGCCTATAAGTCAGGTAACTGATGGACTAAGCAATAAATAATATTCCAGTCTAGGGTTCTGTTGGTTTCAGGAACGAAAAACCAAAACCACTTACACGACTATTTCTCGTAAATTAAAAACGAAGTAGAATTATAGAGCCTTAACCTCTTTTGGACTCTGGAAGAAATCCTCCATGTAGGTACTTTCTAGTTTCAATTTTAAGCATATTTACCTCTTAAAGACTTAACACAGGTCCTGAAGGATTGATAATTTGATGAAGGCGTTTGAAGAATATCTTTTTCTCCGGAAAGGAAATGAATGTTACTTTATCCGTCAATGCGTGATTTAAATAATGTTATATTTACTTAAAAACTAAACGCTTTGATGAGAACTTCAGATAATTAAATTAGGTTAAACAAACATAATTAGTATATCTTTTTTTTTAATTTGTTTATTCAATGCTTTTGATTAATCTTCTTTGATAGAACCGACGAAAAGTATGCTCTTAATAACTCCATCAAAATTTTAACTGTTTGGGATTCATCAAAAGATGTACCTAGTGACCAAAGTGGGAAAAGGGATGCTTAGATGGTTCGGATATGTAGAGAAGATTAATGACAGAACACTGACAAAACAGATAATATGAAAGGACAAGCTAGGAAGGGTCGACCAAGACAAACATACTGCTCAAATCGCAGATGTCTTAAAAATAAAGGCCAGGTAATAAGTATCCGTAACTGGCGAGCATGTCAATGAAATTTGAGGAAGCGAAAGAAGTTTGCCAGGAAGTACGAGGACTACCACAGTGGGGAAAAGGCGTGATTTTATGACGTGTGTATGTAATTCATCTGTAATGCAATTATAATTTACAAGTGATAAGCTTAGTTTAATCTTCCTTCATTCTACAGGCAAACGTACTCGTACAATACCGGAACAGAAAACTAACATAATTTTGACGCCTCTAACCTAATACAGTATTCAAGTTGCGGTCGCCCCGAGACCCGTTACCCTACTCTGTAAGTAGAATACTGATACAAAACAGTCAATGGGCTGCATCTATCACAGTGATGGTTAGCCTTTGTGGTTGATGCTATGGGATTATAAGTTGCTGATTTAGTAACTGAACTAGTAGGTCATACCAAAGGAGTAGGCCAACGTACTTTTATGTTGAATGTGGAATTAGGTATTCGTCTACAACGTTGTAACTTGTACCCTACATACATATTTCAATAGCGTTTACCGATTAGCAAATGTCGGGTTACTTTAGGTCACCAAAACTTACTTACATGTTTAAAAAGTAGGTGACTGTTATCGTTCTTTTAAACTAAATTAAATCGTAGTATAAATCGTTGTGGTTTTTTTGAGTTAACTTTATTTCGTATACGTTATCGTGCTTTTATGTGTCATAATTACATAATCCAGTTATTACGTGAAATGAAACGCTTCTTTGCACTTCTATTAAATTGTAGCAGGGTAATAAAACATTCTAAAGAACAATAGATTTGTTCATATAACCGAAAGAGACAAACATTATATGTTGCAAAGAGATGGTTAGACGAGAAATAAGCCGTAATAATAATTCACACGTATAAGTTAAACCTCGGTTCCCTCCGACACAGTTCAGTATCAGTGCAAAATATTATTTCATACATTTTCTATGAACTGTCAATGTCACTATCAGTGATGACTCAGTCGTGTTTGACACTTACATAGAAAATGTATGAAATAATGTTTTGCACTGATAAATCGCTGATACAGAACTGTGTCGGAGGCTTCACTTATATGTGTGAATCGACCTTAAGTCTAGTGTATGATTACCGGAAGGGATAGGCATCTTATGAAAGTTAACTAAACAATAGCAAAAGTATTTCTTCACTAAACCTAATGTTTGAAAATTACGGAACAATGTATTCAACATATTTAAAGCGCGTAGGCAGTGTCTTCACTTGCGTCTATTGGGTAAAATCTACATTCATCATGTAGTTTATTATTCTCTAGGGTTGACATTAAAAAAATTACATTTTTTTTTATACTGCAACTAAATCCGAGCTGTATTCAGTTTTTTTGCTCTAGTAAAGTTTTTTATCAATTGTACTGTGTATTTTGCTCCCTTTCCTTTATAGCAGTGCAAGATTGGTACGCCTATTTACAATAATGGCGTAATTTTATTTGATAACTTATTTAACTGAAACGTTTAGTCTTCTTCAAGCACTGGCAATTAAAAGAGCAACGTCGTTATTTCAACTGACTAACTTTAAATTTCATTACAGTCATGTCATTACAGTCCGAGACACCCAGGACTTTAATTGGCTGTGCCATAGCGGCTGGCATGTAAGATTTTGTTGCCTTTAATCAACATCTCATCGCAAGGCAACAGGTTTAAAATTTTTATGCAAAATTACAATAAAGCTGCTACTTTTTATTAAAATCATTCGGTCATTTTGGCCATAAGCCACTGTAAATGTACCCGGTGACGGCAATAGGCTTGCCCCCGTGGGACTAAAATACTGGCAAATTGAGGGTGTGTAATGCGCCTCTGCCTACCCCTTCGGGGATATAGGCGTGATATGTGTGTGTGTGTGTGTAACTTTAAATTGAAACAACTATAATCAACATTAAAGTTATTGTGTCGTAAATTAATTACTATATGATTATTATTATTATGACAGCCCTACTATCTGTTAATATGACGTTTCAACGATCCCAATTGATGCCCACGCACTGACTTGACCCTCTATAACCATCCACAAAATTACTATTGAGCCATCATCCGCAATAATTATACTTTATAAGCACAATGAATACTCAGTGGACTCATTTCCTTTATCTAGTTTAGATTAAATAGTATTCTATTAAGTTTTAAATCATTTAGTTAACCATGATTAAAGTCAGTATTGTCTTGTATCAATTTAAAAACTTAATGATTGTCAATCTAATATAATAGTTTATTGTTTTAGATTTATAAAGTTAACTGTGAACTGTACTGTACTCTTACAGCAAAGAATGCTTTAAAGTTATTTAAAACTTTGCTTAGTCGTGTTGTTGTTATTTTAGATACAGTAAAAACAACTGTATACTTTCCCTTGTCTATAATACTGGCTATGCCAGTTTTAAACAGTTTTAAATGTTACAAAAAGTGTTGGTAAGATCAGATTTTATAATTATCATGTACTTTAGTTTAATATGACCATATTTTATTTGCAATCGATTGGTACGTTAAAGTTCTTTGAACTGGTTAAAGAGTCAGTCAAAAAATAAACACAAGAGAAAAGTTATTGTCAAACAAATCTAGATGAAATTAAACAGTAGACCCATGTGGCGGAAATGGGCGCTGCCGTCGCTTCAGAGCAAATGACGCATAACTGTCAGTATGCAATGGACCGCGTGGGAACAGTTATGAATGAAACTACTTTTTTCATGTTTCATTGCTCTTATTTTTTTTTGTATTTGGAATGCTTTAAATTCGAGTTTTCCTTTTTAACCAAGGTACTATTTCTTTTTCATACTTTTTTTAATGAATAATTTTTATTTACAATAAGAATTACAATATACATAATTATACACTAAAAACATTTACATTACAAAACATCGTTTAAAAATTCTTCGTCGTCATTGCCGACTGGGAATGTTCCCAGAATGCTGGCTGTGTTGCCACGTTGGATGGCGATACTTATTCTTTGGACCAGAAAATAGCCAGCATTCTGGTCCTGAGAAGCATCGAATAAGCGTTTAGCAATGTCTCTATAAAGGCGGCGAGCACTTGAACCCCATGACCCCAGTGTCCCAAACGGCTCAAATATGTAATCACTTGCTAATACTTACCCTTTCTTTTTTACTATGAGAAGTTTTGGTTCTGGACAGGAGGTGTACATCCAAGGAAAGTGCCTATCGGTCTTAGGTTTCCAGTCTCCACTAACCTTATACTCGTGTTATATGTGAACTTCTGTTTACAACACGTAGATTAGAGGTTTAAATATTTAAAATTTCAAAGTAAACAAGTAGGTAATAAAATGTTACCAAGGTTTCTCAATCGTGGTACTGCAGCCGGCATGATGGGCTACTGCAGGGCCCAAACTATTTTCACTTTTTTAAATAGCTTCATTTTTAGTATTACGAGTAATTTCATTTTCTATTGTAGATTTTAATTTAGTTTTAAGATTAATTGTATTTGCTATTAAATAAATAGATTTTTATAAATTTACGTTATTTATTTATTTTATCAACCGACTTCCAAAAAAGGAGGACGCTCTCAATTCGACGGTGTTTTTTTTATGTTTGTTCTCATATCTTTGGGCCGGGTGAACCAATTTTGTAATTTTATTATTTTAATTGAGCTACTACTTCCTAAGTATCTACATTTCAATCTGGTCCCATTTCGACAATTATTTGCTCCCTTTTTGGTAATTTGAAGTCAGTTTTTGTGTCAACAAAAAAACACGTCAAAAACTTTACATTTCTTTTGTGTTTTTTCAACATAGATCATGATGAAGAACGAACAGCGAAACAACATCGAATAAAATAAAACAATAAAGAATAGGTATCTACTATAAAAGAAGTAGGTACGATTACTACTTGTACAAATGTTACGTGCGTGCCGTAACAATACTGTTTAAATATTTAAATCGGAGGTCTTGTCAGTCCCTACGTGTTTGCAACACCGACAATTTCACTTGTCTTTAATGGTACTTAGGTATAATCAGGTATAATCGTACACTAGCTATTGCAAAGTAAAAAGCATAATATAGAAGTAACGTAAACTCCCTCAAGCATCTCGTACTCCGTGAGATGCGCTGTTGATAAATTTTAAATGTTGATTTTGGGTTCAATTCAGGCAGAATGATAGTCATGCTAATCGTATTTGCCTTACGTGGCAGTGTCTACCTTGAATTTATTTCTTTATAATTTTTTTTTAATTTTTATTTTATTTTATTAATATTGATTTATAATCTCGCCAAAATCATTAAGTTTCCGATGTGATGCCAGTGGCAATACGTACTTCTTACAATATAAGGCTTTTGTTAATTTTGATGTCTTGTAACTTAATGTACCTACAGTATAAAATTCTTACTCATCCTCTTTTTGATCTTCTAATTACTGACAGTTATCTCAAGATTCAATGTCGAATTTGAACTATGTAGGTACTTTAATTATACATGGGGCACAATAAAAGTTTTGCACTTTGAACGTTGCAACCTTCTTAGTAATAAAAAAAAAACAATTGACGGGAAATCAATTGTTAATTATTTTTTATCACACATCAAAGTTCTACGTATGCAACGAAAATTTTATTAAGTCAAAAAAATTTTAGAGCGATGATTTTTTATGATTTTAAAAGTTCTCTCTCTTCGCAAGACTGTGCCGCTCGTCTTCAAAATGCTTTTAGGAGAGAAGCTCCTTGTTTGAGCACCGCGAGTCGATGGTTTGCTGAATTTGAGAGAGGTCGAGTTTCTTTACATGATGAATTTCGTGAAGGGCGGCCTTCAACTGCCGTCAACGAAAATAATGTGGCTACTGTTAAGCGGTTAAGAGACAATTCGAGGACTATTGGGGATTGGTATGAGTCAAATCCAGAAAATTTTACACGAAGAATTGAAAGTTTGGAAACTTTGTTGTCGTTGGATCCCTCATGAACTGACAGCGGAGCAGAAGCGGGCTCGCGTGGAATGGTGCCCACAGATGCTACTGAAGCACGACCACGGACATTCTAATGCTGTTTATGACATTGTCACAGGAGACGAAACATGGATTTATTGTTTTAAACCCGAAAAAAAAACAGCAATCTTGTGAATGGGTGTTTGGAAATGAAGACAAGCCAACAAAAGTGAGGCAGGCGAGAAACGTTGGTAAAAAAATGATCGCGTTTTTTTTCTCAGCTACGGTTCCCATCTGTACAATTCCACTTGAAGATCAAAAGAGTGTTAATGCCTAGTGGTATTCTACCATTTGTTTACCCAGGGTGTTAGAAAAAGTTCGCGAGAGACGACCCAAAAGCCGCGTTCTCCTACATCATGACAACGCTTCTTCACACACGGCCAACAAAACAAAGTAATTTTTAGCTTCCGAAAAAGTACAACTCGTCACCCATCCTGCGCATAGCCCCGACCTAGCGCCCTGTGATTTCTGTATTTTCCCCAAAATCAAAGATTTGATGAGAGGTGTCACTTTTACAACTCCGAAGAGACAGTGAAAGCGTTCAATCAGCACCTAGAAAACATGCCTTCAGATCAGTGGTCCTCCTGTTTTAAAAAATGGTTCGATCGCATGAAAAAATGTTTAAAATGTAAAGGAGAGTATTTTGAAAAGCAATAAACATAATATTTTGGATTTAACATGTTGTTTTTTTAAGTTACGCAAAACTTATAGTGTGACCTAGGTAGCATCTTACATTGCTATGTGTGAATTACCAGTGATTTCTAAATTGTCTCCCAATTTCGCCAATGTCAAGGTTTCCCGCACAGAAGAACTAGTTATTACGAACTTTTTTTTTTTAAATATTTGGTTCGCCAAATTGACGCCGCCCGCCTGGTGGTAAGTCGCGACGACGTCTAGCGATTGTGGGCCACTCTCACAGCACACAATACTATAGAGAGTGGCCCTCAACTTGACGACCTACTGATGTGCCTCTTTACGAACTTTAAAGAACCCAGGATTATATGTGGGAGGAAACACGTGCACAGGCAGGGTGATCCAGGCCACTATCGTTCGGCAGAAAAACGAATGTTTAAAACGCTCGGTTCTCGCGAACATGCTATCCACTGTGTGGGAGTGGCATCTCTGCCCGGCACGCGTTGTTCGGGATCGAAAGGAAGAGGGTGGGATCAGATTGAAGAGCTCTTCAGAACACTCGCCGTAGTAAATACGGTAGAATGCGGCCAAGGAAGCTATTGTTCGGCCAAGCACTCCGTAAAAACCCAAGTCCTTATGTTACTGTTTGTTATTGTCTTTTTATGAATATGCGTACCTACTCATATGTGGAATTTCTTGCGCAAAAGAAAATGAGGAACTAGAAGTCATTTGCATAGAAGTAAACTTCGATGTTTTTAGTTCTGTTAAACAGAATGTCCAACCCAGTAGCGTTAGAAAAGAGCAGATTCTGTGTTGTTATGAGTATTTGAAGAGTCATTTGCTTCGTAGGGACTATTTGACTATAGAGTTACCTATTTTTTGCAAGGTTCTTATATAAATACGTTACCCTCAGCATCCAATCATCCAAGTCCATTCGGCGTTCATGACATGAAAGGAAAATATGGGATTACAGCCTACATTCATACTATACATGATATATGTAGTTTGTATTGTTATACCTTTCGGTCATCAGGTACTTACATTTTTAAGTGTAAAACAATACCGTACTTCATAGATTAGCATCGTCCAATACATGCGAGCATGTTTTAAAGGTTGATCAAGTGATTAATCGAGTCGTGACAGGGATTTGTCCTAGTAGGCAGGAATTACAAACGATTAAACGGAAAGCCGTGAATATTTATAAAGGACATACCAACATTTTCCGGTAGTTTCGTGAATTGTCTAACTAAAGTTATGCGTAGCGACATTTACCTACGGCATTAAGGATTTGTTTTATTATTACGTAGATAATTATCCGCAGAAACGATATCAATTTTGAACAAACGACAAATGTCAATGACCTAGCACACAAAATTCTGTCTTAATCCCGAAGGCGTAGACAGAAGTGTTTATGTAATTCAAATAAATATAAATACACTCATAAAGTGCATAATTTATCCAGTATTTTTGGCAAAACATAACTATTCGACCCATTGTCCCGACAACTACATACTTTGCTACTGGCAGTAGAGAATCATTGAAAGGGAAATGGATTATCTTGTTTCGTAGGCGATAGTCTGATAGTCTTAACAACCTGTCACAACCTACGCATCGCACATGTTGCGGTCGTCCATAATTCCGAATGGTGTCGAACGGCCGGCACAGTTAGCGCTTTCATAACTGGTCGTAATATCCATTGTGACTGGGTCTCGCATCGCCCTAATGATGTAACGCATGCTTCTGCGTTGTGAATGATAACTTCGAACGTTATTTATTGATATGTAAAATTGAGCAACTAGTTTTGTTTGATGGTGTGTATTTTACTTTTGACAGATTTTCATAGTGTAGGATGGAATATTGTTTAATATGTTAGCAGGTTATATGAAAATATTGCCTACATTATTCGCTTCTTTGATAAATATGTACCTTTCCTACGTAGAATTTAAAACAGGTATAAATTAAACTGTTTTTTTTTTTAATTTTAGGAATATTATAGTATTTTTAAGCGTATTTTGACAAATTTAATAAATCTATTCATTAGGTATTAGTAGTTGTCATAAATATTAATCTATATTTTCTTCCTTTCACAGAGCCACCACGTGTCACAGCGGCGGTGGGGCCACGAAGCAAGCGGGTGCAGACGCCTGTGCCCGTGCGCACGCCACCGGTAGCGGTGGTCGCGCCACCCGCGCAACCGCGAGATAATACGGCTGCTCTTGTACACGCCGCCAAGGGCGTAGAAGCTCTGGGCGTTTTAGTCCAGTATTTAGTGTTTCGAGTAAGTACGCTGTAACACCCATACTAATCCATAGATTCTGTAGACTTTAACTTTATTTATGCCCGTAGAGGTTGAGACCTTGGGCAGTTGAGGCTACGAAGCCAAGAGCTTCGGCGCGGATGTAGGGCGGAGAATTAGGGAGAGGTCCGGTGACTCTCGCTCCGGGTCGTTTCTGGTGCAAAGGTTGTCCATAGCCATTCAGCGCGGCAACGCTGCTAGCATCATGGGCACTTTAGCGCCAGGAATGATGCGGGACGAGTATAATAATTTTGTTTCGTCTGACTGTGCTTTTGATGAATTGAATAAATAAATAAATATATTCTGTAGATTTTCTAAAATCCCAAGACAACCTTCACAAAACTATCTACCGTTAAATTTGGAGCATTTTTTGTTATCAGTCAGATAGATTGTAAATTATACCTTTACATTTTAAAATTTCCAGTTAGACGCCCTAAATGGCAGCACTTGGCGGATGGAGGCGGAGCGATGGCGCGGTATGGCAGCAGCAGAGCGGAGCAGCGCCGCACGCGCCGACCGTGACCGGCAGCAACGAGCGCAAAAAGATCTCGATACCAGTTAGTTCATGCCTTACTAGCTGTTCTTGCGAACTTCGTACCGCCTGATTAAGCCTTTTAAACCTTCCCTGAGTCTGTACAAATATTTTAAGACCAAAATAAGCCAAATTGGTTGAGCCTTTTTCGTGTTTTAGCCAGACAAACGAACGGCGATTCCTTTTTATTTATTTAATAAATATTAAAGTTGTTATGAGAAAGTTATTACTCTATCTTCATTATTATTCATACATAATAATATGTTCGAAAGGTCTACAGTATAAAAAAAGGCTAATGAATATTTTACTATATTGACCATACCTTTATTTCACAATAACTATTTATACCTTAAACATCAGTGATCCAGAGATTGACGACGACCACATTCATTGCAATCGCGAAAATTTCACTGCTTTTGGACTATAACTACTCTACTAAACTGATTTTGATTTATTTAGATCTGGGTTTTAAGACTCCTATTCTCAAGAAAGAAAAATGTTTTATATTATTTGCAGTCGCAGAATGCCTGAGCAAGATCTCAGAGCTGGAGATGGAGCTCTCATCGAAAGAAGAGGTGAATGTGCGTCTCCAGGCGAAACATATCGAGGAGGTCGCTGCCCTCGCCAACGACATCAAAGGGCTCAAGGTAATGACTGCCTTTTAAGTTTACTACACGTTAACACTGGGAGTCTATTGGGAACAATAGAGTAAAAAAAGAAAATAATTGCTAAAGAAACAGCCGCTACTCATATTAAGTGTAAGAATGATAACCCATAGGGTTCTTTCCATGGGGCATCTGTACTGGTATAGTGCTAGGTATATTATTAATCTTATATCTGTGACATGAACTATTTTATTAGTATACCTAATATTCTAGCTTTCGGTTTAACGTGTTTTCAGGATACAATCGAGTCCTTGAAACACGAAGTTGCCGAAAGTAGGGCGCGGCTGCACGCGCATAGCGAAATAGAGCGAACCCTTCGCGCTCAACTGGAAGCTGCACGAGTGGAGCTGGACCACAGCAAGTTGTACAACTCGTCAATGAGCAGTTCGTTCGATACGTCCTATAATACTTGTGACGCGGCCTGTGATCCCGTATGCTGTGAGGTGGAGGATTGTGAACTGCGATTGGCTGCGAACGAGGAATTGAGCACAGATGCCAACGAGTTGGCAGCTGAGGTTAGTGAGAATATGCATTTGCTGACTATTAATAAATTTGTTAACATTAAGTAATTAATTTGAATTAGAACAAAGAAAACTTGAAATCTAACAAACGACCTTGAAGATCGTTTGTCAGGATTCGAAATTTTGTTATAAAATACTCAGATTGGCTTTAATGTTTTATATTATGTTTGTGTAATTAAGTTAAAAAAGAAATTTACTTGATAATACCTAATAAATATTATGTAAATCTGTTCGGGTGGTATTTTTCAGTAAGATGGAAATTTAAATAAATATTACACCACTTTTAAGCATTTTCTAGTCTCAAACTAAATAGTATTATTATATGTCATCGACTAGGTCATGTATCAGCCAAAACTATGTTTTATTTAAAATATCCAATTGTTTTTTTAGGTGCGTTCACTTCGAGCAGTGATCGAACTGAAGCAGGCGGAGGTAGCATCCCTCCGTGACGCGCGTTCCGAGTTGTCCTTAGAGCGGGAGAGGCGCGTCGCAGCTGAACGAGACGCACGAGCGGCGCGACACGCGGCCGAGGAGCTGAGGGAGCGCGCCGTCGCGCGGCAACGCGACACCGACCGACTGCGGGACGACAACCGCCGGCTTAGGGACGCGGCCGCGCGAGACCGCGACCACGCCACCAGAGTCGCCGCTCTCAACGAGGAACTGCGGTACAAGCTGCGGCAGAAGTCACAGGTATAAAGTGCAGCACTATCATTACGTACACAGAATTAGTATCTATAATTAAAGCAACTTCACTAAGATCTTTGGTGTTGTAATACAAATAAACAATTATTAAAAAAAGGGTAATTTAATGCAATTAGTAGAAGTTATTGGATGTCACTGGGGGCTCGCCTACGATTTCAGCACACTAATCAATAGGGTATAAAATCTAAATATCTCGAAGAAAAGTGGAAAAAATGAAAGTATTACGTACATATATTCAGTCGGTAATATTATTTATTCAATTGAGTCTATTTTGAAACCATCCATCAATGCAAGAATGACTGAACTTTGCATAGGCTGTGTACAGGTGTAAATGGCCTGGAATTCGAAGTGTCTTAGTGTACCCTCTCATATTACTAAAGTAATTAAACGATGTTTTAACTTCCTGCCACTATTTAGGTAGTGTCTCTACTCGCGGGTGGTGGTTACATAGAGCGGCCACCAATCCGCACGCGGACGTCATCGGCGGACTCTGGGCGCTCGGCGTCTCCGGCGCCGGATTCGCCGCCGTCACCGGCTTCCTCCCCCGCACCCGACACTCCGCCCCTACCCGCCGTGAAAGGCGTCGTGGAGAAGCATGACTCTGTCAGTTGGGTACTTGAAATCGAAGAAACCCCCGAGGAAGTGGCTTCGAGGTAAGCATTTTATTTTTATGTTAACATTTGAGTATATTTTAATATAGTAGAGACTGTATAATACTTACATTTATGTTAAACAAAATAAAAAATCGGTATACATACCTACATCCAAATATATTTTTTTAATTTTGAACCGTGCGTAATAATTTGTAGGCATTTCTGGTCTTATTTTAGTGATATTGATATTGTGATGATTATGGACTTTGCCATTGTGTGTTGTGGTTGTTTTTATCGCTGTAAGGCAAATCTTATACCTGTAACACTGTGCGATAAGAACTTCGATACTATATTCGATGTATTGTGGCTGTCTACATTGAGTGTCACTTTGCAGGCTGGCCCGGAGGTCGTCGTTCCGCACGACGGCGTCCCCCAGCGGCGTGAAGCGGCGCGGCGGCGGTTCGCCCGGCAGCTCGCCGGCGCCGGCGTCCCCCGCGCCCAACGCATCCAAGCTGTTCCGGCCCGGAGAGCTCGACTTCCCACCGCCACCGCCCCCGCTCAAGGAGTCCGCCGGGGAGGCCATTTACATCTACGACGATCGCCAATATTGAACACGACGCCGCGACCGCTCGTGATTCACTAGTCTGTCGCGCTCGCGACGCCCTCGCGTCTCGGGGCCCGCCCCGATGTGATGTTCTTGCCGGATTCTATTTTATTGTACGGTTTGCAGGCGTAGGTTTAATGAAAACTTGGGACCCGATCGGAGTGCTTGTCTGTATTACGAGTATTATAAAATTGAAACGTACGTACCTTATGTGAGAATGGTGACCGATAATAATATTGTTTGATCGATGTTCATCTGTAACTTGTTTCTGTGGAAGCACTATTGGACTTTGCAAGAGAATAATTTATGAGCTTTGAAATGTTATTTTACGTAGATTTAATACGAGGTAGCTCTTTCTCAGTAGATTTTAGCTTGAAGTGATAATGATATGTTATTCTCGTAAAAATATAAGAATACATTAGATGTTTCATGAGTACCTATTGAATATCTTAGAACGAATGGACCTACTCTTATCTTATTTCAATTATTGTCACCCTAATGATGTATAGTTGGGACCTAATAATTATAACATAAATGGAATAAGATAGGGATGTAGGTCGAGACTCACGTAACTATAAGAATCGCTTTCCCTACAATTTGGCCTCAAAACATATTTATTAGAATTGGGCTGCATTTTAAGGAAATGTTTATTATGTACCTGTAGGTTGCATCAATGAACCAATATAACTTGTTCAGCTCCTGTACTATTGTCTACCTTTGACTTACAGTTTAATTTACTACAACTATTTCAATTACTTGTTTCTTTCTCATCCCCGTTTTCTTACTTCTTGTTTTTCCAAGTTTCCATTTACGACTGTCTTTTTCTTCTTTTGGTTTGTTGATGCAATCTTTTTCGTTTCTGATTGTTTATAAAAAGTGCTTGAAAGTGTTATTAATTATGCTCAGTCCTGTTAGATGATGCAGGTTGTTTATATGCATTATTTAGCAATATATTGATTGTAATTAGGTATTTATATTGTTTTGTATGGTAGTTTTAACTTAATTATTATATTTTATCACACTTGTTGAATTATTTTGTACAAATAACAATTTTAATTATGAAAGAATAACATAGTTTTAAGTGATGGTGTAATAATGACGTTATGTTCTGTCTGCTGAGTTGGTATATTGACGCTTTCATTATGTTTGAGCTGAGACACTTCTATTCTGTCTTTAAATGTTAATTTTGAATTAATGTTCAAATTTCGTTTTTTTAGTGTAAAATAGTTTACTAAAACTATTAAACCAAAGAGTAGTACTCATTTGCTCTTTGCCACGTTCCTTATATTCACAACGGTGTTGCATGATGAATAACGTTGTATATTCAGTTTATATATGATTTTTTTATTTATTTTTAAGCTTATCGTTATATTACATTAAATACCATTCCAAAATTAAACTGTAATCATAAATATTATAACGTGATTGCGAAGGATATTAATATAAAAAAATAAAATAGTATGTTAAATATTTTGTACTTTTATTTTTCGAAATTCTGCCCAGCTCTAGACCGTTGTGGCTTTCGATTACGGAGGCTTATACCCTTTGGTGTCAATTGGGGCTGACGATGAAGATGATGAATTACAAATCTAACTTAACTTTCTAATTAATAGAAACTCTTTCTTTGGGAAATTGTTATCCCGCCAAAAACCTTCAGCTCACGAAAAAGATAAAAGCTTCTATTGTATTATTTTGAAGTTACATTTGGAACACAAGTGCGAAGCAGTTAGTCGTCCATTGACACTACAAGAGCATTACCTAGATTTCATCTAAATCTGTCCACTGGATTTTAGATTTTATTTAGACATACATTTTGTACAACCATGAACCGTATCCGGTAACAGCATAGGCAATAGTACTTTTGACAACCAGCGAGACCGATTCCTAGACCCAAATGATTGCCACCAACGCTAACATTTTCCAGCTTCGCGGTACGACCTTCTAGACAGGCTAAATGTCCCTATTACGTGAAGAATTTATTTATTTATTTTTATTTTTTTATTTATTAATTTATGTACACACATAACGGTATAAGAGCGTGAAGAATACAATACAGAAATATCATTAGTACAAGGGCACCACTTATTTCAAATAAAATCTCTTCCAGTGGGCCAGGGGATGAAAATGCTAGGTAGAATAAAGTTAATGTGTGCGTAGATCGGTTGAAATACATATATACATACGATACACATATACATACATATTATACTTACATAAAATATACATAATTATAAAATAAATAAATACATACAAATATATAAGTACAAATTATACAGAATACATACACATAAATATAAAGATATACATAATCTGAATATTAAAAATACATATACATATAGTTAATTCAAGGCAGAGAGGAGAGATAGAAATCTTTCACTTTTCTCTTAAAGGTGAAGATAGTGTTACAGCATTGTATGGTCGGCGGCAGAGATTTCCACAGCCTGACCGCATGAACAGTAAAGGAGTAGAAATCGGATTTGTGAGAGGGACAGGTGAGGCGGTAGTGGAGATGCGACCTAATTATATTATATTACCTGTGGCAGAATCAACAAAGTTGCTGGCAAAATATGAACTGTATACACCTGCCAGCCTCCTAAGGCATATAGGCGTGATTATAGTAGGTGTATTAGATAAATATTCAACAACGATATAACTAATTTAATGACATTTTCTAAGTAATACTAATACCTATTATGTAGAGCAAAGAATTAAAGAGGGCTACATCGTATATTTGCTGTAAAATGGAAGTCCCTTTGACGTATGGATATAAATCATACTTAATATTTCACACTATAGGTAAATCACAAAAACAAAAATCTTAGCTGAACTCGGTGGACACAGGGGGAATGCTCTCGCTGCAGCTACGAGACCAGCGACGAGAGCCACAAGCCATCGGTGGATAGTTCCTTGAACTACTTCGATACATGCATTCGCCCTGTAACCCTGTAAAACATTAAATCGGTGCCGTTCTACCCACAAAAAAGTGAGTAATTGATGTTAATAGAACATTGTCCATGCAAAGAAATTTGCTCGGTTTCCTAGAGGGCGGGCGGCGATCGATACCGTTGAACTCACCAGCATGACGTCACTCACCGCTGCGTTACAACCGCTCCAAGACGGCACCGCCTTTCTAAGAAACTTTAAAAAGGGAATTGTCGCTAGTTGTTTTTTGCTTGTGCTTAGAAAAGTTTGCGTTGAACACACATTTACCTATGTATGTATATATGTGTTCTTATTATAATTATGACTATAATAAGAGCAATGTTAGGATAAGGAACAAGATAGTAAGTGTTTGTCCTTCATTTAAATCATACTTTACGTTGGTTTGGATACACAAAACACATTAGTCTACTTATTCTACAATGTTTATTGAACACATTTAGATAAAGATTTTAGTTTTAACCTTATTACTACTCGTTTATTAAATGGACAGACACACTATTTCTAATATTTTATTATAGGTACATAGTATACAAACATACAATTCACTAAATCACATCTTTATCCCTGAAGGGGTTGACAGAGACGTTAATTACGCTCACATTTCGTCAGGAGTCTATTGCCCATTCCGGGCTGAGTATTATTGCCACAGAGCCTCCTCCGTCTGTCCACACAAGCATCGCGTGTAGGTAAGGATGACTTAGGCCTTAAAGCGGTCGATTAAGCCACTTAGCACCCATAGTAGTAGTATTCAGGCCGTAGAACATTGAAACTTATTGATTAACAGCAGGCTCATTTTTCGTAAATAGCTTTATTTTGCCGAGTCTCCCACATATATCGATACGAGAAGTTTCAATTCGGGTAGCTGGAGATAATAGGGGTTAAGTATAAGTATAATTATATAATATATAAGTTGACTTGACGATTCCAAAAAAATATTACCAGTGAGATTTTTATTATACTTATGTGAAGAGAATCATTAACATTATTGAAATGTTTATTTGTCCGACTAAATATGTGGTATGGTACAAGAGTCCCCAGCTCCGAACCATACATGTTTGTGATTACGAAGTCGAAGTTACGAAGTTCGCCGGGACAGCTATATAGTTGACAGCGTCTACATTTAGAGATTGGACAATTTTACAATTTTGAGTTTTGATTGGCTTTTTGGTTGTTTACTAGAAACAATATTTTTAAAGAGAAAATTGCAAAAAATTCAAATATGTTTGCGAGGTCTAATGTTCGACCATAGACCATAGGACACTAGTTTGTTTATATTTACATGACATAAATGCGTTATTTCAATTTTGTACAAAACCTTACTTCGATCAAGAGTTGACCAAATGGGATATTATTATGTATGTAAGTTTGATTTGAGATTATGACGTTTTTCGATGTGGAGCAAGTAGAATAATTGAGAAAAGGACGAAATGCAACGAAGCGGATAAAATCATAATATATTTTGAACAATAAATATTTTTCGAGGCTTGAGTGGCAACAAAATAACCTATTAAGTTTATTTTAGAATGAAAAAATCGACGTATTTTACCCCTAATAATAATAAGGCCTAAAATCTGGTTGTTTTCAGCAGGAGCAATTCATAAACATTTAGCTTGATAAGAATTAATTTTACATTACCAAAGTACTACAACTTTTGAGCGTCGGACTCGGATAACCTACCAGTCAAATTAGAGGACACAGTTACTGTTATATTATATAAATATTAAGTAATCAACAGTAAAAAAATCCGCTTGCTGGTAATCATAATGTTAATGATTCTCTTCACATATAATAAAAATCTCAGTGTTGGTAATATTTTTTTTGGGATCATCAAGTCAACATACTTAACCCCTATTATCTCTCTTAGCTACCCGAATTGAAACTTCTCGTATCGATATATTATGTGGGAGACTCGGCAAAATAAAGCTACTTACGAAAAATGAGCTTGATGGGAGTTCATTTTACATCACCAATTAGTACTACAACTTTTGATCGTCGGACTCGGATAACCTACCAGACAAATTAGAAGACCAAGTGACTGTTATATTATATTAATATTAAATAACCAACAGTAAAAACATCAGCTTGCTGGTAATCATATTTTATGAACTCGTAATCCATACATGTTCGGAGCGGGGGACTCTTGTACCATACCACATATTTGGTCCGACAAATAAACATTTCAATAATGTTAATGATTCTCTTCACATATTATTATAATAAAAATCTCACTGTTGGTAATAATTTTTTTGAGATCGTCAAGTCAACATACTTAACCCCTATTATCTCCCTTAGCTACCCGAATTAAAACTTCTCGTATCGATATATGTGGGAGACTCGGCAAAATTTACGAACAAAAAAACTTACGAAAAATGAGCCTGCTGTTAATCAATAAGTTTCAATGTTCTACGGCCTGCGTACTATAGATATAGATTGGCAAATTGGTAAAGAAACTAGGTATAGGCTACACTACATTATAGTGGTCTCCATGCAGTTAATTTTCTGGAAGTAGGCACTGTAGGTAGATATGCTGCAAAACAGGAACTGATTTACGATATACAAGGTTGTATAACGTACTTAATACGATTTCAAACCAGTTGGGCAAGTTTGAAATAACTTTTTATTAAAAGTAAACAGTTATAACACTTATAAGTGAACATTTACATTCAAATACTTATTGACTTTCTTGCTATAATCGGCAAACTAGTTCGTAATTTACTTTACGGGAATCAACACTGATATACACATTGAAGCGTTCATGCTATTTTACGTCTTTATCAATTTACTAGTACGGTGTCTTGCGCGGTGCTTCGCACCGCACCACGTCATAGGTTTTGGCCTATAACTTTTGACACCTTAGGGCTAGGTCAAATATTCGATATTTTGATTTGCCTCCAGATCGAGGGCTAACCATAGAGGGGTCAACCATCATTGGAGCATAAGCAGTTCTCGAGAGCTAAGGGGGACAAAAATTACATTCCCCATTTCTATGTATAGATAGATATTTGTTTAAATCAATTTAGTTACACGCTCGCTATGCATCACGCGTAAATCCCCAAAGGGGTAGGCGGTGCATTATACACCCACACTTTGCCAGTAATTTTGTCCGTCCTTAACGGTGTGACAAACATTCTCCTCACCGATATACACGTTGTAAAACCTTGCCCTATGTCCTTCTCGTACCTAACCATGTGACTTCAATTTCCCTATTCCCTTTCATGCCTTTCGGATGACGTCCTTTCCAGGTGTTTAGTTAGTGGTCTGGTCAGTAGATTGTTTTCTTCTGTAGGCACTTTTAATTTACGCATAGTGTTTTGTCCAACGGTATATTCAGAATGAGTTGTTCAAACGAAATACATTGTAACATTATTTATTCAAGTCCTAGCTTTGACATAGGTACTGCAAATATCAGACGTATGTACCATTCCAAAATGAAAATTCAAATTACTTGTCTAAACAATTAACAAAACTAACGCACTATCGTTTACTCGACACACAAAATAGTACAGTTACCATTACAAAGATAAACCAAACTAAGTACGAAGCATTAAATCTACAAGATTTACCAGCATACGGACGTCGGTACTCCAATTGTTTATAATCAGTCGCGAGGATGTCAAGGAAAGCACAAAATGGTGTAATAAAGTGATACTCGCTCGCCCGTATATAAAAACATTGCGACACTGGAAACGGACATTCGTGAAAATCTTGCAATATGTTGAAGTGTTTTTATGTTATTCCCCTCATTATTGTCACGGGTAAGGACCACTTTTATATTTATTTAACACTGAACACACATTTATCATAGTCGTTTGAAGGCCAAATGAGATGATTTTTGAAAACTTTTACTAAGTGAGTGTTTAAATTCCTGTTATGTCGTTTTATTTCTCAAACTGGTTAAAGTGAAAAGAATCGGACGTTTAAAACAAATACATAAATTTTGTGCCTGCATCCTCCTTTCACTGCCTTAAAGAAATATCGTGATGTGAATACTTAACATAACACTCAGTCTGGCAGATTTCCTATATTTTTTGACATAATACAACTTAAGTAAAGTTAGCTTCACCAAAAAGTGAACTATTTATTGTGGAATGACCTTGACTAACCTCTATCAGCACCATGCAACTCTATTTTAACTATGGGTACTGGACACCTTGCCCAGTTTTAATCAAAGTGGTGGCACAGAATTGGGAATAGTATGTAAGTACTTACAAGTGGTCTTTTATATTTCTTAGAATTTATTTTAGAAGGCATTGCTTTCATAATTTACGTTATATTCTATAGTACCAGTTTACTGGAGAACCTTTGAACGGACCAATCGGATACAAGTAGCAGGGGTGACTAATACAGACATTTAATAAGCAAACTTCAAATAAATGGGTAAAGTTTGCGGCAAACTTTTTTATTACTTTACTGATATAAACATTATTTCTTCGTCATAATTTGGAAGTTTCTAAAGATTTCACCTTGATTCGTAATTCTTTTAGAAAAAAAATGCAACATTGAAAGCTTATTAGCCGACTGCTTCGGTGGCGGGGTCGGTAGTGCATCCGCTTTCGACGCCGGAGTCTCGGGTTCGATTCCCGGTCGGGACAAACTTTGTGTGATGGCACAAACGTTTGTACCGAAGTCTGGGTGTTTCCTATGTATAATATGTATGTATATACAAAAAAATAATTATATAAGTATTTATATCAGTTTATCTAGTACTCACAAGCTCTGCTTAGTTTGAGACTAGATGGCGTTGTGTGAATTGTCCTAACATATTTATTATTTATTTTTTATTTATTATTATTTATTATGATATCAACTTATGGCCTCCAACCAAATACATCGTAGCCCAAATTTTTAACCCTTCCTTTGCCGTCACTAGCGCCGCTTTTACGTACTTAGGTACGTCTGTATTTCCGAAGAAGCAGGCATAGGAATATTAATCACCTACATTTCGCCAGTGACTTTACTGGTCCCACGTAATGGCGAACCTTTAATCGGGATAGCTTGCCAAAGCCTTGTCTGTTTACCGGCAGGTGCACCACTTGCAGGTGAGGTAGGCTTGATGCTCTTAGATCTTGTTGAGATCACTATGCACCCGTACCCTATCATACCTGGTATGTACGGTTTACGTTTCTAATAACTCATTACTTTTCCATCCATTTCAGTGTTAGGAGAAGATGAGAATGTGCCGAAGCTCAGATATTATCACAAGTAAGTAAAACTTTAAGTTCGTTGCTAGATATCCTCCAATTTAGTTTCAAGTGTGATTGGTCCACTCCCACCTGCATCCAACGAGAACCAGTGCATTCCACTAGGTCGTCGGTCCATCTGCTAGTGTTGCCGATGCAGCATGTGGGCCGGTCACACTGCTGCAGCGCGGTCTTAACTCAGTAATATTTTTACCCTATCGACCACATAGCACGCAGGTGTCCGATCTTCGTGCTATGTGGCTGGCCGACTACCACTTCAGCTTGCTAATCCTTCGGTCTATATCAGCCACCTTGGTTCTTCTACGGATCTCTACAATTCTAAATTGATCACGTAGAGAAATAGCAGTCGTAGCCCACTTAATTGCTCGTTGCGCGACATTAGCCTCCTTCACTTTTCGTAAAGCACCACGTCTCAGAACCATAAGGCTGAAGCCTTACGGTCATTTTGGGTCCGTTAGCGGTGCGATGCACTACCGCACCGAAATATTTCGCGGTGTATGGTGACAAACGGTGAATGCTTGTCATCACATCTATCTAAGGCACTTTTTTGGCGGTGCAGCGCTGTACAGCCACCGCCGAATCTTACGGTTTGACACAGTGATTTTGATGAATAACGGACCAAAAATACGTCTGTGGGGCTGGGCCCAAGTTATCAATGGTAACACACACATTGGTTGTATACCTTCGTCCTATGCACACAAGTATATTGAACCAGATTAATCAAACAACTTAATTAAATTTATTTTTAGTTCATTTGAAAACTTCACCGAGTTGCCGTTTCATAATGCAACGAAAATCTTGTCCACGCCGTGGTTCAATTGTACCAAAGTAACTAAAATCTTCTGTCATGGATTTACAGGTAACTTCATTTTTTATACCTTTACTAAATCTATATTATAGTGTTACTGATATTTTGATGCTATCGCTTTATAGTAGGAGTAGTATGGCATTGTGTGAACTGCCGCGGCCGCCCCTACGTCCATTACTGGGTGCCCTGCTCTTGGCATGTAATTTATTCATTCATTGAAATAATATATTGTTCTATATGTACGTAGGTCACACTATAAGTTTTGCGTAACTTAAAAAAACAACATGTTAAAACCAAAATATTATGTTCATTGCTTTTCAAAATACTCTCCTTTACATTTTAAATATTTTTTCATGCGATCGAACCATTTTTTTAAACAGGAGGACCACAGATCTGAAGGCATGTTTCTACATGCTGATTGAACGCTATCACTGCCTGTTCGGAGTTGGTAAAAGTGAAACCTCTCATCAAATCTTTGATTTTGTGCTTGGTAGGGGCTATGCGCAGGATGGGTGACGAGTTGTACTTTTTCGGAAGCTAAAAATGACTTTGTTTTGTTGGCCGTGTGTGAAGAAGCGTTGTCATGATGTAGGAGAACGCGGCTTTTGGGTCGTCTTTCGTGAACTTTTTCTAACACCCTGGGTAAACAAATGGTAGAATACCACTCGGTATTAACACTCTTTTGATCTTCAAGTGGAATTGTACAGATGGGACCCGTAGCTGAGAAAAAAAACGCGATCAATTTTTTACCAACGTTTCTCGTCTGCCTCACTTTTGTTGGCTTGTTCTCATTTTCAAAGACCCATTCACAAGATTGCTGTTTTTTTTCGGGTTCAAAACAATAAATCCACGTTTCATCTCCTGTGACAATGTCATAAACAGCATTAGAATGTCCGTGGTCGTACTTCAGTAGCATCTGTGAGCACCATTCCACTCGAGCCCGCTTCTGCTCCGCTGTCAGTTCATGAGGGATCCAACGACAACAAAGTTTCCGAACTTTCAATTCTTCGTGTAAAATTTTCTGGATTTGACTCATACCAATCCCCTATAGTCCTCGAATTGTCTCATAGGTAATCCGCGGGTTTTCTTCAATTAACCGCTTAACAGTAGCCACATTATTTTCGTTGACGGCAGTTGAAGGCTGCCCTTCACGAAATTCGTCATGTAAAGAAACTCGACCTCTCTCAAATTCAGCAAACCATCGCCTCACGGTGCTTAAACAAGGTGCTTCTCTCCCAAAAGCATTTTGAAGACGAGCGGCATAGTCTTGCGGAGAGAGAGAACTTTTAAAATCATAAAAAATCATCGCTCTAAAATCTTTTCGACTTAATTCCATTTTCGTTGCATACGTAGAACTTTGATGTGTGATAAAAAACAATTGACAAATGATTTCCCGCCAATTGTTTTTTTTTATTACTAAGAAGGTTGCAACGTTTAAAAAAATATAACATTCGAAATTCAAATAGTTCCGATTAGCTAGAAGTGCAAAACTTTTAGTGTGCCCCATGTATAAGTAGTTAAAGTAGGTAATATTTTGTAGTCCTATTCTATATCTACACAACTTTTAACATTAATTGAAGTGTCGGTTTGCACTTCCAAATTAAATGTTTTTCACTAAATAAATAGAATAGGTACGAAAGTAATATTACGGCACTAACAAAAAAAATGTTATGCCGGTTTGTTCCGGGTAATCTCTGAAATGACTAGACCGATTATAACGGGATTTTCACTTGTAAAAAAAATAAATTGAGTTTAGAAGGCCTTGCGAAGCAGGAACGGACAGCTAATGCATCCTCTTCTTCTTCTTCTTTTACTCTGGAACGCCTGGATGGATTTGGCTAAATTGGCTAAAAATCTTAAAATATTCGTACAAACTCAGGGAAGGTACCTTCTTAATTCTCAGACAGCTGGCGTTCAATAAATAAAAATAAAAATAATAAAACACACTGGTCATTCACCATAATGTTGTGACGCTGTCTTACGCGTCACCGCACCAGATTCGCGTGTTCCCATGCTATCGCACGCGTACGACGCTTTCACACACGTTAAAGTGTCTTAGCACACACCACATTTCAAATAACGTACACAGACGTCGTAAGACGTGGTATACGTAGGACCAGTGTGTCGCTGTCTCCCACGTCGCATGGCATACGTCTTATGTGAAGGACCAGTATGTGTTTAGCTTTACTCTCATCATTTTTATTGCAGGTTTTCCTCTTGGTCCCGCCGTGACTGCGATTACTAAAGTATATTTAGAAGATTCCCGTTACAACGTGATACTTTTAAATTGGGATAAACTTGCGGCTCCTATACATAATACTATAGCCACATCATATTTGAACTGGGCGCTTCCAAATGCTCGAAAGGTGAATTAAAAACAACTGTATTCTTCTATATAATCTACCTATTATAATAAAATCGTATCTATAAATAATGTATCTGTAAGTACATAATCAAAATGCATCACACACAAGTACTTAACCTGTATAAAAAAAATAGTTTAGGCTATATAAAGAGCAATAAAACATTTTTCTGTATTTCAAAGCAATGAGTTGCTTAAACTATTCTTAAAATATTAAGATAAAAATAGTAAATAAATCACAAAAACCAAAATGTCATCGGCAGCACCCAAACTCACGACGGTCTTTTCCGTAAAGAGAAATAAAATATGCCTTTTTTTTCATTATTGTCTGTCTTTATGCTAATCTCCGAAGTTACCGATAGACGAAGATTAACTCCGAGCAACATTAAGGCTTTGTACACTCAAAATAAGCAATAACAAATTAAAAATAGCAACACGAACCTTGTAACACTTTAAGCTGTTCTATATATTTTTTTATCTATGAAATTATTTTATTAATTATTTTATCGTCAAATCTAATATGTTCTTAATTATTTTATGCAATTATTCAATTCAAAATTCAAAATAAAATATAATAATATATCGATTTCAACAGGTTGCATCTCAATTTGCCAATGTTCTACAAAGTCTATCTCATGCTGGCCTAGACTTAAACATGACTCACTTGATAGGACATTCACTGGGAGCCCAAGTTATGGGCATCACTGGCAATATAATGGCTAAAAGAGGTTTATTAATGCCTTGGTAAGGTTTATTTAATACTTATAGAGTTTTTGATTATAATAAAATACTAACTTATTATAAACGTGCAATTTACGAGTACCATTGTAAATAGATACATTAGTATTCTTTTGCTGGTGTCAGTGCAACCGTGAATAATGGCGTTTGTGGTGACAATACATTTGACTATCGATAAAACAATGGTAAGTAAAATGTTTTAAGAAAAAACTTTCTAAAAGTAAATACTATCGATAAAAGTAAATACCTACATGATAAATAGTCCGTTTGTAAAAAAAATCACAGATT
This sequence comes from Nudaria mundana, assembly GCA_963556515.1. Classification (NCBI taxonomy): domain Eukaryota; kingdom Metazoa; phylum Arthropoda; class Insecta; order Lepidoptera; family Erebidae; genus Nudaria; species Nudaria mundana. The sequence goes on from OY748293.1 coordinate 11,402,970, forward strand.
TAAATGATCACAAGGTTACGTTATAATAACATACTACCTGTAACACCTTTGGGCTACGTGATACTGTGTAAAACAATGTCCGAAATATATTTCTGTATATAAAAACATGAGTTTGCTTCTATTTCTCTAGGTATTTGATAGAAATAAAAATCACAAAAACTAATGTCATCGGCAGGACAACCCTTAATAGCGCGATCTAGAAAATATAGATGCATAAATTGGATGATGAGCATTCCCCTTGCTAGGAAAAGGCCGAGGAATCGAGTCCTGCCGGTGACATTTATAACCATGACAATAGCACCTAAATATTTTTTACATTATTACAGGATTACAGGCTTGGATCCAGCAGGTATCGGCTTCGATTCAAAGCCCCCTCAAGATAGGATAAATCCAAAGTCTGGTCGTTTTGTTGACGTCATTCATTCGGACCCGAACAAATACGGCAGTAGGAAGTCTTTGGGAACTGTCGATTTTTGGCCTAACTACAGATCTATTGGGAAAGTCATGCAACCCGGTTGCCCTGCTGTTATTGGTCTTCCATTTGCTCCAGAAGGTAAAACATTAAGCCTGTTTCCCCGAAAGGGCCGACATAAGCATATTATTCGCCAGTAACCTTACTAGTCCCATGTAATAGATAGCAAACCTATTGCCGCCAACAGGACATTTTTATGATTGTTAGGGCCTTGTCCGTTGATCTGCGGGTGCACCACTTGCATATGAGGTTGGCTTATCTTGCTGATAAAACCATTATGCACCCATTTTTAGAAGAAGACGGTTTATATGACTGAAAAGAATAAGAAAGTTAATAATTTAACAACTAATATTAACTTTTGTAATATACTCGTAGTATACACACATACCTATTATTATTCCTCAGATCTATGCGACCATAATAGGTGTTGGCAGTTTCTAATGGACGCTTTGAAGTATCCAGGTACACTCTTGGGGAGTCATGCTAGAAATTATGTGGCATGGAAAAAATACTTGAAGAAGGAAAGACTCGCGACGGTACTAGAAATGGGCAAGTTTACACTAAGCGCGTAAGTATATTTCATAGTAAAAACAACGGAAAAAAGATCTTGGAAAGAGACAGCTGTCTCTTTGAGATGGTCTTGATAATGCCTCGTAAGTAGGCGAAACATAATTATGTCGACGCTTAACATGTCTTCTATTTAGCGAAATTATTGCAATTTTTTAAATTTCAACATCATTTTTCTATTGTTTTTATCATGGACTTTCGCCAGGTGACGCCTGATTCCCTTCAGTATATTTCATAGTACCTACACACATACGTATAACTACGCCTATTTCTGGGCATTCTCACACTACGTCATCTAGCCCAAATTAAGCTAATATAAGCTTGTACTATAAGATCTGTACATACATATCATAGAAAACACCCAAACTCCGAAACATACATTTGTAGATCACACAAATATTTGATTTGACCTGGAATCAAACCTGTGACCGAGCGCCACCGAGGTAGTCAATGCCTAAGTATGCTTATGCCTGCGAGCACGCGAAAGTGAATTACACACCCAAGTTTTGCCAGTAGTAATGTTATTCCTACGTATTAGACGGCAAGCCTATTACTACTATTACCCAGCCCCACCGTAATAGACAATCAATAATCATTCTGTAATCAGAACTTACATTCCAAAATCTAGGACCATGCATTAGGTACCTACTGTAGTAGGTATGTAGTATGAAACTGATGATAAAAGTCAGGCCGGAAATAAATGGTTTACTAGGTTAATGTAATTGTTAAATTGCATCTGCAACATGAAATATTTTACTGACACTAAAACAGCAGTGCAACGCTGCAAAAGACAGTAAACATAAAACATTCGACCTCAGTCCTCACCTCTGTGACACTGCATTTAGCGTAGAACTTACCTATGCCTACTTTAAGCCCACTACATACCCCTCTATGACGTGTGAAATACATTTGGGCTGCATACTGATACTAATACATGGGGCACACTAAAAGTTTTGCACTTCTAGCTAATCGGAACTGTTGTCGTTGGATCCCTCATGAACTGACAGCGGAGCAGAAGCGGGCTCGCGTGGAATGGTGCTCACAGATGCTACTGAAGTACGACCACGGACATTCTAATGATGTTTATGACATTGTCACAGGAGACGAAATGTGGATTTATTGTTTTGAACCCGAAAAAAAAAACAGCAATCTTGTGAATGGGTGTTGGAAAATGAGAACAAGCCAACAAAAGTGAGGCAGGCGAGAAACGTTGGTAAAAAAACTGATCGTGTTTTTTTTCTCAGCTACGGGTCCCATCTGTATAATTCCACTTGAAGATAAAAAGAGTGTCAATGCCGAGTGGTATTCTACCATTTGTTTACCCAGGGTGTTAGAAAAAGTTTGCGAAAGACGACCCAAAAACCGCGTTCTCCTACATCATGACAACGCTTCTTCACACACGGCCAACAAAACAGTCATTTTTAGCTTCCGAAAAAGTACAACTCGTCACCCATCCTGCGCATAGCCCCGACCTAGCACCCTGTGATTTCTGTATTTTCCCCAAAATGAAAGATTTGATGAGAGGTTTTACTTTTACCAACTCCGAAGAGGCAGTGATAGCATTCAATCAGCACGTAGAAAACATGCCTTCAGATCTGTGGTCATGTTTTAAAAAATGGTTCGATCGCATGAAAAAATGTTTAAAATGTAAAGTAGAGTATTTTGAAAAGCAATAAACATAATATTTTGGTTTTAACATGTTGTTTTTTTAAGTTACGCAAAACTTATAGTGTGACCTACGGATGTACGGCTGTAATAGTGTAAAACGAGATGACGCAGACGTCATTTTTAATTTGATTAACATTGAAGTGGTTAATGTAATTTAAGATGGATTAACATATTTACGTCCCAGAATTTGTGGTAGATTTTGTTTTCTTATTTTATTTTCTTAATTACAGATTAATAAAATAATATTTTCTTAATTACAGAGTACCTGGAAACTATTACCTCTTGACTAAAGAGGAGTCACCATTCGGTCGCGGTGAAGACGGCTTATAACTACTATGATTCATAATTATAATTTATTTCTTAATAGCTGTGTGATTGTAATATCACAGTATAAGATTGCCAGTATCTTTCTTGTAATATTGTCCATTTTTATTTAGACGTAAGAAATAAAATGTACAAAATATACATAATTATATACTAAAAATATTTACATTACAAAATATCGTTTAAAAAATCCTCCGCGTCATTGCCGACTGAGAAGGTTCCCAGAATGCTGGCTGTGTTGCCACTTTGCATGGCGATACTTATTCTTTGGGCCAGAAAATAGCCAGCCTTCTGGTCCTGAGAAGCATCGATTAGGCGTTTAGCAATGTCTCTATAAAGGCGGCGAGCACTCGTACCCCATGACCCCGGGGTCTCAACCCCAAACGGCTCAAATATGTAATCACCTGCTAGGTTAGCATATTTACGTAAGTTATTTATTAAACGTAATTGATAAGACGTGGAATGAAGCAAATTTTAACTTTGAATATTGTTAGTAAGTTAATAAAAAGGATATTGAGGCTGTTTTCTTGAATTTAAAGTTTTAGAATTTTAGAATTGAATAGAATCGAATTCGTTGATTCTGGTTTTGCCTATAACTATCTATAGTATATAACTTATGATTCTGTATTTTGGGACGGTCGTTAACTTAGTTATTTTAAAACTTGAAAATTAGGTTGGTACCTACATGCCAACAGCTTTACTAGTCAAGTCGCTGCATCAAGTAAGTTTATTAATCTTTAGCTTCTTAAATTTTTCACTGAAATAAACAGATTAATCATATTAGAAATGTATCGCAAAAATAGCAAATATTGTAATATTATTATGTACCTACACAACACTATCTTACATAATCTATATACCTATAAAGTGAGGTGATATTATTATGTACCTACACAAAAGGTATAATATGTTTAAAAAAATTAAAAATGTTTGATCTTGGAATTCAAGTTTTTCTCAACTGGTAAGATGTGAGAGTGATGGTCTTTAGAAATAAAAATATCTGAGGTATTATTTTTTCACTCGTTATTCTTTCGAAGATTTTGTCTTCAAAATAGGCCTGTCCGAGGCATTATGTACGATTTATATGAAGTTTTCTGGTATTTATAATTACTATGCAAAATTATATCTACATTAAAATTGGTCCCAATGAACTGAAGAACTTCATTTGCCGTTAATTGCTGCTACTCGTGATAATGATTCGTCAAATATTAGTAAATTAATGATGGCAGACCAAGAATTTTTGCACAAATCATTAAAGCACTTAAAAGCCAAATGGATTCAGTGATGCGGATGCCAAATGGAGTCTTAGCATTTTAATACAGGTCATTCCACTTGCTCGATTGTATTTTACATGATGAACTAAGTATGTTCTTTGCGTTAACCTTTTTTATTTTTTTTTAATTCCGCGAGACCGCAGCCGCTCCCATGTCCATTGCTGCGGGCGTCACTGGTCTAAAATCAATTACCATGAGTTTGACACGCAGACCAATTATCTTATCTTATGTTATCTTATCTCAGATTTTTTTTGTACCTACCTACTTTGTTATGCAGTTAGTCCTGAATAATATTTCATCCATAATTCTATACTTACTCTATTTTCTGAATAAAAATATCTTGAGTTTTACCAGTATATGTCCAGATTATATTGTAGGGGCAATGTAGACAAGTATGAAAGAGAGAAATGTCAACATCGCGTATTAAATCCCTTCGTGAAAAGGGATACTTACATATATACCTAAACTTATTGTAGTGGTTGTTGGGAGGTATATTGGGACGTTTACAGTAACACAGTATGTGGATGAATGAATATTTATTGTTGACATGCATTCGCTTTTATAATAATGGATACAAGTACCTATAGTACTAGAATATTCCCGATGATACAAAACTGGTTTAGGTAGGTGTGGCTTAGACAATAGGACAAGTTTAAATACCTATACTTATGTTGTACCTACGATTTGTTTACTTTCATATAATTGGTTGGTTTAATTATAGAGAGGTACTCGAAAGTTCTGGGTGCGCCTTCTTGTAGTATCTAGACGTATGACGTCAGATATAAGGTATGCGCCACACTCCTCCCCCGGTGAGACCGTAACTACGGGTGATAGTAATCTGGAAATCGCACTCTGCGTCCACTTCTTGTTTTCCTTGTGAGGTCATCTGTGGGCTGGTAGTTCTGGACCTGTAGCTGGTCGTGTGTCTCGTCAGGGACTTCTCTGGCCAAGAAAGCTGGCTTTAAACGGTCTATAGTGACCTTTTGTGTCTTGCCTTGCACTTAATATCGTATGTCTTCTCGTCGCGCCGAACTATTCTGTATGGTCCAGAGTATGGGGCCTCGAATGGTTTTTTTAATGGACCTTAGCGTAAGAAGACATGAGTAGCTGTTGGCAAGTTCTTGGGGACGTAGAAGGTTCTACTTGAGCTGGTGTGCCATGAAGTTGGCTGTGAAGTCAGCTTTGCCATATGTAGTCGAATTCTGCCGACTAGCTCTGTCATGACCACTGGATCTTGAGGGCTGGTGGTTAGGAACTGTCCAGGCAAGCGTAGTGCTTCACCGTAGACAAGTTCTGCTGCTGAAGTCTGCAAGTCTTCTTTACATGAGCTTCGTATGCCTAGAAGAACCCATGGAAGTGCTTCAGTCCAGCTTGCTGTAGCGTGACATGATATGGCCGATTTGAGCGTCCAATGCATTGGTTCCACGATTCCATTGGCTGCTGGATGATAACTCGTTGTGAGATGATGGGTATCACCTAGAAGCGACACCAACTGCCGTCCGCGGTCTGTGGTGATGTGCTCAGGGCATCCATAGCGTGCTATCCATCCTGATATTAAAGCGTTCACAACGGTCTCAGCTGTGATATCTTGCAGCGGATATGCCTCAGGCCAGCGTGTTGCGCGGTCGATTATAGTGAGGCAGTATCTGTAGTTGGACGACAAGGGTAGCGGACCTATGAGATCAAGGTGTAAATGTCAGAAGCGACCTGATGGAGTGTCGAAGGCACGTAGTGGAGCTGATGTATGGCGAACTACTTTGCTTCGCTGGCACACCTCACACTACTTGGCCCATAGTCTGCAATCGCGTTTTATGCCTGGCCAAACAAATCTTTGCGTCACTAGTCGTACACTAGCTTTCGCACCGGGATGGCTCAGGTTGTGCAGAGACAGGAACACTTGCTTCCGAAACGATTTCGTGACGAATGGCCTTGTCGTTGAAGATACGTCACAATAGACTTCGGTGTTGCAGCCTGGCAGTCTGACTTTCTTCAGGTGCAGGGACGAACCGTTTTCAAGATAGTCACGTAGCTCAGAATCTGTTAGCTGTTTCTTAGCTAAGGCATTGTAGTCTAAAGGCTGTGTCAGCTCTTCGATTCGGGATAAGGTATCGGCGACTACATTTTTCTCTCCGTTGATATACCTGATGTCAGTTGTAAATTGACTGATAAAATCAAGGTATCGAAACTGCCTTGGAGAACATTTGTCTCGGTTTGTTTTGAAGGCAAATAAATGGCAAATGAATGGCTTGTGATCAGTGGCAACGGAGAAAACTCGTGCTTCAATCATTCTGGGATGGACTGAGTTTTCTTGAGAAGAACACGAGAGGTTGCCAATCTTGACTTTTACCTTGTTGTAAGACTGCGCCTATTGCTGTATCAGATGCGTCCGTCTGGATTTGGAGCTCAGCTTTTGGATCAGGATGTGCCAAAAGTGCGGCTTCAGAAAGACTTTGCTTGCACTTCTGGAATGTTTCCAAAAGTTTGGCGTTAGGGTAACTGGATGAGATCCTTTGAGTTTTGGTCCAGTTAGTAACCCATTGAGTGGAGCTTGAAGGGCTGCAGCTGCTGGAATGGAACGTCGATAAAAATTAAGCATACCCAGTCGTAGCTCTTTAATTGTTTTAGGTATTGGAAAGTCCAATATCGCTTTGACTTTGCTGTCTAGCGGTTGTATGCCTGCTGCGGAGACTCTGTATCCCAGGAATTCAACTTCTGGTCTCCCAAAGACGCACTTGCTAGTGTTAATGAGTACACCGTAGTCGGTTAGCCTTTGGAACTGTTGTCTTAGGTTTTCTTGATGTTGAGTTTCGCTGTTACTGCTGACCAAAATATCATCTAGGTATGCGAAACAGAAGTCCAGGCCCCTGAGTACCTCGTCCATGAAGCGCTGGAACGTCTGGGCGGCGTTGCGGAGCCGAATGCCATAAATGGGAACTCCTACAATCCCATGGGACTCGTTATTGCAGTCTTCGGTATGTCTTCTTCAAAGACTGGGATTTGGTTGTACGCTTTTACGAGGTCGATGGTCGAGTAAATAGTGCTGCCAGTGAGTTGGTACGTAAAATCTTGCAGGTGCTTGATTGGATACTGATCTGGAGTTGTGCGTGAGTTCAGTAGTCTGTAGTCTACACATGGTCGCCATCCATCATTCTTCTTGCGTACCAAATGGAGTGGTGAAGACCATGGACTGTTGGATTTACGTGCGGTACCGTTTTGCAACATGTCCTCGAACTCAGCTTTCACAATCTTTAGGCGTACTGGATCCAAGCGACGTGGGCGGCTGGCTACTGGTGGGCCAGGAGTGGTGCGTATATGGTGCACCGTTGAGTGCTTCACGATCTTGGGTTTACCAGCAGGGCGCGTGATGTCCGGGTACTGTCTCAACAAACGATAGTACACGGTGTTATCAGTGACAGTGTGGACGGATGAAATACCCTCAGTTGGAGGTTGATGTGGAGCAGCTAGCTACTGCTAGTGTTGTAATTCGATCAATCAGGCGTTGGTTGCGGCAGTCGATTAATAAACAGGCTTCTACTAAAAAGTCGACGCGGATGATTGGCTTTGTGACGTCAGCCACAATAAAACGCCATGTGAACGCGCGGCAAAAGCCTAAATCTAATCAAAACAATGGTAAGTAAAATGTTTTAAGAAAAAACTTTTTAAAATTATATAATAGCATTAATTTTTCGCAGAATTAAAAAGACAACAAAACGTCGACAATTGTTTCGCCTCTAAACGAGGCATCATCAAGACTGTCTCAGAGAGAACAGCAAAATTCGTGGTTGGAACGTGTTTGCTTATAAGTAAACGCGTGCAAATTTCATTATCGCGATGTAGGATTCTTTACAATAACTAACGTGGGTAGAAACCTCAGATCATGCTAACTAAGTTCCAAAAATAGGTATTCACCAATACAAGACCTTATCTGTTTGATTTATTTCCTGTCTTTTGATAAGTTGCGTAGAAAAGCCAAATGACACACACAAACCAACAACAATTAATGTGTCTGTCTGTACGTAAACAGATTAAGTAATGGAGATGTGTGAAAATCTATTTGTTCGTTGAGTAAGGTGTCCGCATCTCTTCTAACTATTTCTAGCCTTTCCCAAACACTTAACTTGAACCCTTTCTCACATAAACGTAAAACTTTAAAAGTGTTACTATTGTTCAAGGAATGACCAGTGTCAAGAAGATGCTTCGCGAAGAGGGACTTCTCAGGACAACCATTGCGGGACGCCGCTCTATGTTCCTTATATCTAATATCGAAGGACCTACCAGTCTGTCCCACATACTTCAAACCACATTCATCACAACTCAACAAATAAACACCTGATCTGCGTGAGACCGACACCGTATCCTTGCCATTACATAGCTCCCTCAAGGTGCTCTGAGTTCTAAAAGCAACAAATATACTACTTTCCCTCATGATCTTAGCTATACTCAACGAGACGGGACCCACGAACGGCTAACAGGCCGTGTACTTCCTAGGTGGATCTTGAATTGGATGTAATAAATGAAAACTAGCCTTTCTGCGTTTTTTATTTAATAATGAGTGGACCATTCCTACGTCATAGCCATTACTTTGTGCTATGTAGCAAATGATGGACAATTCTTCACCAAATGCCTGTGGGCTCAACGGTACCGCCAGTAACCTGCTCAGTAAGCTGTGGAAAGCTGCCATTTTATGTTGCCATGGGTGATTGGATGAGTAAGGAATAACTGTGTCTGTAACTGTTGGTTTCCTATAGATACGGAACTCATGACTACCGTTCCTTCTAGTAATTGAAAGGTCCAAGAAATTGAGAGTGGAATCTGACTCCAACTCTAGTGAAAAATCAATTCTAGGGTGTACTGAGTTCAACTTGGAAACAAGGACGCTGAGCTGACGTTTTGTTCCTGTCCAACATATAATAATATCATCCACATATCTAAAATAGTACAAGACATGAACGTACCCAACTATGTGGTTAGTCTCGAATGCATCCATAAATATTTCAGCTATTAAAGGACTGAGTGGCGATCCCATAGCCAAACCATTCCTCTGTAGAAAAAAACTGTTGTTGAACTGAAAGTAATTCTGAGTCATACACAATCTTGTTAAGTTATAAATTTCTTCTATTTTATTAAAATTGATCCTTTTTATTGTTAATTTGTGTTTTAAAATATCTAATACTACATTATACGGTACGTTAGTGAACAAACTTTTCACGTCCAAAGACACAAGTTGAGCATAGGACGGTAACTTAATATTTTTAATCTTGTTTATGAGGTCAGTACTATTTTTTATAGAAAATTTTGGGTTAAAATCTATTGCTTCTTTAATGATTGTGTTCAAAAACTTCGACAAATTGTATGCCGGAGCGCCCCTGTATGCGACAACAGGTCTAATTGGGCACCCTTCCTTGTGTATTTTTGGAAGGCCATAAAACAACGGACAACTGGGATTCATGTTTATCAAAGTTTTATGCAACGAAGAGTTCTCAGGGAATAAATAAGACGTGGATTTCAAAGCAAGCTTTAGTTCTGCCTGGAACTTAGCTGTAGGATTGAAGGTTAAGTGTTGAAAATCATCAGATGAAATGATGTCATTGACTCTTGCTATGTAATCCTCCCTCGGGATCAAAACCATGGTGTTACCCTTATCAGCCTTACTCAGAACCCCATCCCCGTCCCTAAGTTTGTTGCGAATCGACCTTTGTACAGTCAATTCGGAGTTAAAAGTACCAGACAAACAAACAGAATCGATTTTTTGTGCAACCAGTGCCTTCAACATTATGTCACCCTTATTTCTAATGATTGCCACCTCCGCATCTACTGCCAAAGGTTCTAAAGATTTTTTATTGTTAAATGATTTAGGTATGGAATATTTTAAGCCCTTATTTAAAAGGGACACCTCACTGTTGCTGAGATGAATATCAGAAAGGTTCCTGATTCTGGGGTAAAATGTATGATTAGAAAACACCTGCTCCCTTCGGTCAAGAAACTCGCCTCTACCCACCCTTAGATTAAATAATTTTTTTGATTGTTTTAAAATTTTTTTATGTATAAATTTAGAAGCTAAATCTCGTGCCTTTTTATCCAACAAATCAAATTCTAGTCTGTGTAAACTGAATGACAACTCAGAGTGTAGAACCTTTAAATGCCACTTCAAATTGTCTCTCACTCTAAATAAACTCCTAATTTCCGAGTTTAGCCACACTGTTTTTGCTTTTAAAATAGAATTCCTAGCCGACACTGAGTTATTGTTTGTTTTTAGGCAGATGTACCTTGGAAACACCCCAAAGCGCTTACACTCTTGATTGAACCAAAGATTTTGACTTGCTGTTCTGTGGAGCTTGATCAACTTTATGTATAGTTTAGCCTGGATAGTGATGCTCACTGATCTCAAATATTGGATAGAAACAGGCGTTACTTGGCGAAAATCCATGACAAAACAATGGTAAGTAAAATGTTTTAAGAAAAAACTTTTTAAAATTATATAATAGCATTAATTTTTCGCAGAATTAAAAAGACAACAAAACGTCGACAGTTGTTTCGCCTCTAAACGAGGCATTATCAAGACTGTCTCAGAGAGAACAGCAAAATTCGTGGTTGGAACGTGTTTGCTTATAAGTAAACGCGTGCAAATTTCATTATCGCGATGTAGGATTCTTTACAATAACTAATGTGGGTAGAAACCTCAGATCATGCTAACTAAGTTCCAAAAATAGGTATTCACCAATACTTGACCTTATCTGTTTGATTTAATTACTGTCTTTTGATAAGTTGCGTAGAAAACCCAAATGACACACACAAACCAACAACAATTAATGTGTCTGTCTGTTCGTAAACAGATTAAGTAATGGAGATGTGTGAAAATCTATTTGTTCGTTGAGTAAGGTGTCCGCATCTCTTCTAACTATTTCTAGCCTTTCCCAAACACTTAACTTGAACCCTTTCTCACATAAACGTAAAACTTTAAAAGTGTTACTATTGTTCAAGGAATGACCAGTGTCAAGAAGATGCTTCGCGAAGAGGGACTTCTCAGGACAACCATTGCGGGACGCTGCTCTATGTTCCTTATATCTAATATCGAAGGACCTACCAGTCTGTCCCACATACTTCAAACCACATTCATCACAACTCAACAAATAAACACCTGATCTGCGTGAGACCGACAACGAATCCTTGCCATTACATAGATGCTTTTAGAACTCAGAGCACCTTGAGGGAGGTGCTCTGAGTTCTAAAAGCATTTGGTGAAGAATTGTCCATCATTTGCTACATAGCACAAAGTAATGGCTATGACGTAGGAATGGTCCACTCATTATTAAATAAAAAACGCAGAAAGGCTAGTTTTCATTTATTACATCCAATTCAAGATCCACCTAGGAAGTACACGGCCTGTGTGCCGTTCGTGGGTCCCGTCTCGTTGAGTATAGCTAAGATCATGAGGGAAAGTAGTATATTTGTTGCTTTTAGAACTCAGAGCACCTTGAGGGAGCTATGTAATGGCAAGGATTCGGTGTCGGTCTCACGCAGATCAGGTGTTTATTTGTTGAGTTGTGATGAATGTGGTTTGAAGTATGTGGGACAGACTGGTAGGTCCTTCGATATTAGATATAAGGAACATAGAGCGGCGTCCCGCAATGGTTGTCCTGAGAAGTCCCTCTTCGCGAAGCATCTTCTTGACACTGGTCATCCCTTGAACAATAGTAACACTTTTAAAGTTTTACGTTTATGTGAGAAAGGGTTCAAGTTAAGTGTTTGGGAAAGGCTAGAAATAGTTAGAAGAGATGCGGACACCTTACTCAACGAACAAATAGATTTTCACACATCTCCATTACTTAATCTGTTTACGAACAGACAGACACATTAATTGTTGTTGGTTTGTGTGTGTCATTTGGGTTTTCTACGCAACTTATCAAAAGACAGTAATTAAATCAAACAGATAAGGTCAAGTATTGGTGAATACCTATTTTTAGAACTTAGTTAGCATGATCTGATGTTTCTACCCACATTAGTTATTGTAAAGAATCCTACATCGCGATAATGAAATTTGCACGCGTTTACTTATAAGCAAACACGTTCCAACCGCGAATTTTGCTGTTCTCTCTGAGACAGTCTTGATAATGTCTCGTTTAGAGGCGAAACAATTGTCGACGTTTTGTTGTCTTTTTAATTCTGCGAAAAATTAATGCTATTATATAATTTTAAAAAGTTTTTTCTTAAAACATTTTACTTACCATTGTTTTGTCATGGATTTTCGCCAAGTAACGCCTGTTTCTATCCAATATTCCTAAATCTAATGTCAGTGCCAAGTCACCGTAGGTGGCAATGATTGTTCCATTGGCACCGAACAACTCATACCGGGTTTTCATACGTGGTTCCCGAACAGCGGATCGTGGGAAGACGCACAGGTCTGAACCCGTGTCAATGAGGTATTGAATCTTCGTCTTGCGATCCGTTATGAACAGGCGGCTCGAAATAGAAAGGCAGTCGTTTACCGCCACTAATGGCTGCCTGGGAAGTTTTCCGACTTCTTAAACGTGCAGGGCTGTGAGCATTGGCGTGCTTTATCCCGGAACCGATTATGGTAGTAGCAATGTGAGTTATCACCACTAGTACATGAGCGCGACCTCGAGCGGTTATGTCTGGGAATGCTTCTGTCGTTTCTGGAACGTGAGCGGGAAAGTCTATGCAGGTCCATGCTCATTGCCTCCAATCTGCGGCTGAGGTCCGATACGGTACGAGTGAGCATAGCTACGTCAGTACTTTCGGCGGTCGTTGATGTTGTAGCTGCTACTTGCCTAGGGACTGGCGCACCTACTTGCGCGGTTACTGGAACGACGTCGTTCACGCAATCTAACTCGGATAGGTCCTCCAGAGTCATTTTACACTGCTGGGCTGCTATGCAGGTCTGTAAATGTGTAGGCAGCCTACTAGTCCAAATGGATTTGATGAAATCTGAAGGAACATTAGAACAAGCAAGTAGTTGTAAGTGCCGGAGGAATTGACTAGGCTTCCTGTCACCCATCTCTTCGTGCATGAGAAGCTGTTGTATCTTCGTTTCTTGCGAGGCTGACAGTCTTCGTATGAGCTCGGGAGAAACGATCAAATCGCGTACTTCCGATGAATGCTGCGGTTCGAGTTGAACTTGGACGTAGTTGAATTTCGTGTCATCGGCGATTATGCGGGACGGTACGAATTGTCCCTCCATTTGCGCGAACCATAGCTCTGGGTCATTGGGGTTGAACGTCGGGATCTTGACTCCTACTCGGTAAGCTTCTCCCAACACCACATCCGTAATCGTAGCTGCGGCTGTACCAGGCTGTCCGGATGGATCCGTCATTCTGCGGCCGGGAACATCGCTCGATGATGATGATTACGCGGTTTGTTACTGTAGTTCAACCGGGAACGGCGCTCAGATGATGATGATGATGCGGCTTGTAACTGTGGTTCAACCGGGAACAGTCCTCCGATGATGATTATTATTGTATTCAAGCACTGTTTGCGTGATACCGAGTGTCACCAGTAAAGTCGAGGGTCACCAGTGACGTCGGGAACTTCAGCAAGTTATTTGATTTTGATACTTACATATATACCTAAACTTATTGTAGTGGTTGTTGGGAGGTATATTGGGACGTTTACAGTAACACAGTATGTGGATGAATGAATATTTATTGTTGATATGCATTCGCTTTTATAATAATGGATACAAGTACCTATAGTACTAGAATATTCCCGATGATACAAAACTGGTTTAGGTAGGTGTGGCTTAGACAATAGGACAAGTTTAAATACATATACTTATGTTGTACCTACGATTTGTTTACTTTCATATAATTGGTTGGTTTAATTATAGAGAGGTGCTCGAAAGTTCTAGGTGCGCCTTCTTGTAGTATCTAGACGTATGACGTCAGAGATAAGGTATGCGCCACACACATACCTAACCTATTGTCTGTTATTGGTTACTTTCTTTAGTATTAATGGGTACAAATCTTAATTCTTAATTATCACAACTAGTCTTCGCAAACTTCTGAACATCGATCCTTACTTACCTACTTAATTGCGCGTTTATAGTATATTATTTGTAGTGTTCACCAGCATTAATAGTTGCACTTTCGATCGATAGATTGCGTTGTACCCTTTTTGCAATTGGCACTATGGTTTCGTTCACACGGCAGCATAAAGGTTCTTGAAGAAAAGAATTATTAAGTTTTACAAGCAACACCCGCTTGTAAAATTTTATAATTCTTTTCTTGTTGTTTTGTATCTATACATACAGTACAATACGCCCTCTGGTGGTTTTGTTTAATTGGAATCATCAGATAAAAAGTTTTCAGTGGGGCGGTGTGAGTGAATCATGGAGCTACGTCTACGTAACATTTGGTCCTGCAGAACCCGCAGAGCAGGCATTTTTCAGTGGTGCTAGCGCATCCTTTATGGGCAGTGGATCGCTGTTCCGGGCGCAACTTCCTCAGCCAGGGAAGTAGCGTAGTTTCATGGTGCGCCATCTACATTGCGATCTGACAATCCGAGTACAGTGAGTGGTAATACAAGAAGATAAACCGTGAGTTTGAACCTTATTCTAATGAACCAATAGACTTTGAAAAAATTAGTACAGGAAAGATAGTTAAAATTTTAGAAGTGTTTAGGACTTAGAATAATTCGTGAAAAAGTGAAGTGAGTGCGAAGTTATGCCCGATTTTCTATAAGTTTTAAAAGTCTCAAACACTTAGAATAATTTTAGTGAAATTGGCCAAATATTCTTTCACCATGGATGTCTATTGCACAATGCAAGTCAAAATTTATAATAATATACAAAGAAACAGGGTTAATTTCAAAAATTCTTCAAAAGAACGCATTACTAAAGCTTATGTCGAAGTAAGAATTGAAAGTTTAGAAAGTCAGTAGGCATCATTCACCGATACCCATCGCAAAATGATTGGAGAATCGGAGTATGACCAATCGCTGCACGGCAAAGCTTTATGAAGCAACTGAAGATATGTATTTAGATTATAAAATGGAATTAAAAGAAAAGCTTTTGCTCGTCAGTGAATTCAAGCGACAGGAGACTAAACCAAGTATTATTTCTGAAGTTAAGGGCACAAACGTGAAATTGCCCAAAATATCAATTCCAACTTTTTCAGGACATTATATAGAGTGGGTCAGCTTCCGTGATCTATTTACATCATTAATACATAATAACAAATCACTTGATGATGTTAAAAAAATACAATATTTGAAAGGTTATTTAACTGGGGAGGCTGACGAACTTTTGAAGAATGTTCCTATAAATAGCGTAAATTATAAACTATGTTGGGAGCAATTAAACAATCAATACAACAACAAAAGGGTTATGGCTAATGCTATTTTAAAAAGGTCCCTTAGTCAGAGGAACATCATAACTGTATCTTCAAGTGCGCTCAAAGAACGTTTAGATTCCAGTAATAATTGTTTAAATGCTCTTAAGAACTTGGGAACAAATGCAGATACATACTTGGGACATTATTACTTACTAACTATACTTTCTCTTAAACTAGATGCAGAGTCTAGAAAACTATGGGAAGCTAAGGTGTGTGAAGGTTCGGAAGAACTTCCTAGTATGGAACAATTTAATAAATTTTTAGAACATCGCTTTCGTTCCCTTGAGTTTCTAGACGGAAAATCTTCTAAAAGCACTGTCAATAGGTATTTTCCGGTTAAAACGTTACTTATTGCCACACTTGCATGTTTGTATTGCAAATTAGATCATAAACTTGCTAATTGCAACAGTTTTGTAGCGAAAGTATAATTGCACGTCGTGATTTCGTCCAATCCAATGCTTTATGCTTTAACTATCTCGGATCAGGTCATCTTGTTTATACTCAGTTGACCCAAACGGAGTAAATAGTCAATCAACTGATACCGCTGAAAACCAAATAAGTACAATAACTAATTGCGCGGCTACTGTCAGTAGCCAAGAGTTATTGCCCACTGCGTTAGTTAAAGTAAAAACTGGTACTGGTTCATTGTTCACTGGCTTCGTTTATTACAGAGTCGGTAGTGCAGCTCCTCGGATTAAGGATGTTTTGACTTGGTTAGGGGACAATGGGACTAACTGGCACTTCATTCCACCTCATACTCCTCATTTTGGAGGCCTTTGGGAGGTTGAATCAAGTCCACGAAGCCGTCATAAATTGAGTTTTCAGACCCCAGAACCCGTGGTAGGTGATATAGTATTAATTAAAGAAGATGGGTTACCACCGGCTCAGTGGCTATACGGTAAAGTAGAGCAAAAGCATCCGGGGTTGGACGGCATTACGCGCGTTGTGTCTTTGAGATGTAAAAACTCTGTCATAAAAAGATCTGTAAGAAAGTTATGTGTATTACCTATTACTCAATAACGTTGTCAGCGGTGTCTGCAACTCACATATTTCATATTTCATATTTATTTAATCTTAGAACACAGGTACATAATATATTATCTCCAAGATGGCACAGGACATACAAGCTCGAACCATGTTCTACCTATACAGGCATGCAGATTACAATTACCCAGATACATACAAAGAATTACCTAGACACTAAATTATCGTACTTACTAACACTATCCAATTCAAATTATAATACCTTACCACATAAATATTTTAATGCCAGTTATTTAACCAAAATTGCATAATATGTAATAATATTCATTAAAATTGTATCAAGAAAATATTTAACACAATAAACAATGTCGCGTAATCAATGTATTAAAAGTAACTACAAAAATAGAATGTCAAAAATTTTATGTCCGAAGAACTACTAAATGTCAAAAAATTACCTAACTAAATGTCAAAAGAACTAAATGTCAAAAAATCAAAGATGTCAAAAAGATTTCACACATTAGGGGTCAAACACGTGTTTTGTATAAAACAAAATATAGTAAGTATAGGAAACTATTAAACAGCTTTCCGATCTAAGATGAAGAGTTTTCAGTGGAGCGGTGTGAGTGAATCATCGCGAGCTACGAAACATGTAGTATGTTGTGATCTATTAACAAAATGCCCTTTTTATTCTTTCATACACTATGAAAGGAAATACAATAATTAATTTACTTTGTGGGAGGGACGCCATCTCGACACTAGGCCCTCCCTGAAAAACAGCGCTGTTCAACAGAATCAAACTTAGAGTGGGCACTTTAAAAAAAATTTGTTGCTTGTTTTTTTTTGTTTTGTTTATGTATAGGTACCCTGAGAATACAGTGTATTTAAGAAAAGGTACCCTGTATTCTCAGTATCTGTGTCCATTTCTGTGTAGAGATAAAACGTATTTTATTTATTTCTTTCTTTCTAATTAAATACCTTTTTTTTTTAAATCCGCGGCCCAAGGCCGCGGCCGCTCTAACGTCCACTGCCGGGCGTCTCTGGTTACAAGCAGAACTTATTTCCAGTGGCGCCCGGCTCTAATTATATACGAGGGTGGATTGAAAAGTAGTCGGCCTAACACTGATCCATTTAGTTCTAAAAATTAAATCTACCCACATTATTTAGTTCAGTTCAGACCTGTTAATTGTGTGTAGTTTGAAACGTGTGCGATAATTAGTTTTAATTTTATAAATTTATTAACAAAGCAATCTGACATAATTTCCACAAATGGAGCAAATCGAGCAGCGTGCCGTCATTAAGTACCTCCATAAGAAGGGGTTGTCATCAAAAGCCATCCATGATGATATGGTCAGTGGGTACACTACATAAATACGAATAACTTTATTCCATCAGTCACAAATACGAATTTCAAAATACTGATTTTCATAATTCCGACTGGTTCCAAATTCCGAACATAACAACTCCGATTGATCATTATTCCTATATTTAATATTCCTAAATTTCAATATTCCTAACGTTTATAATTACTACTCTCAAAATACCGAGCTTCAATAGATCGAATAACAAAAAGTCAGACTTTATGATATTTCGAAACATCAACAATACGAATTGTTTCGAATAAAAAAAAATTGTTTAATTTGTCACATGCCAAAGTATGTTTCCTAAATTTTTTATATAATACAGATCAATTCCGGTTGTGGTCACAGTTCTAACCTAACCTAACCCACTTCTACACATTCCAGATACCCAGACCAGACAGCGTGAAGTTGGTTCTGCAGCGATTTCTTTCTGTCACTAAATTCTGTACAATAAAGAACAATTCCGGCGCTTCGCCGGCCGCTGCCGCGGCACGCTCGCTTCACTCGCTCGGCTCGCGCTCTGTTGTGGTCACAGTTGTAACCTAACCTAACCCACTTCTACCCATTCCAGATACCCAGACCATACTACGTGAAGTTTGTTCTGCAGCGATTTCTTTCTGTCACTAAATTCTGTAGAACAAACATGTTGACTTTTAGTTTATTCGAAGTATTGAAAATCGGAATGTCGTGTTTCGGACCGAGAACCCTTCGAGCATTTGACTCTTCGAACGTATGAAAATCGGAAAACTAACAAATCGCATTAATGACTTTCGGTAAAATAAGTTTCGTGATTTTTAATTATAGACATTACAATTCTTCGGTATTATGAAATTCGGACTTTTGAAAATCGGAACATCGAAATTCGGAATAAAGATTTTCGGAGTATTTGGGTGTTCCCATGGTCAGTACATTAGTAGATTGCGCTCTTTCATATTCATCCGTCAAAAAGTGAAAGACGAACCCCGCTCTGGAAGGCCTTCGACGTCCACTACTGACGAAAATGTAAAAAAATACTCGACTTAATTATGGGAGACCGTAGATTGAAAATTAGAGAGATAGCCGAGATTATAGGCATCTCTTATGAACGTACTCAAAACATAATAGTCAACGTGTTGGGTTTCCACAAGGTGTCTGCGAGGTGGGTTCCGCGACTGCTTTCAGTTGAGCAAAAAAGGATGCGATTGACTATTGCACGCGACTGTTTGGAGTTAGTTGAAGCTGATGAATGTGATTTTTCGAATCGTTTTGTTACTATGGACGAAACATGGGTTCATTACTGTACACCGGAAACAAAACAACAATCAAAACAGTGGAAAAGACCTGGTTCACCACCCCCCAAAAAGGCTAAGTCGATTTTGTCGGCAAGTAAGGTGATGGCTTCAGTATTCTGGGACTCGAAGGGTGTGGTTATGGTTGATTATGTTGAAAGGGGTCAGACTATAAACTCTGATTATTACTGCACCTTATTACGTCGTTTACGAGAGGAAATAAAAGAAAAACGTCCAGGAATGATCAGAAGAAAAGTCCTGTTTCATCAAGATACGCTCGTGTTCACACGTCTGTCCAATCAATGGCAGAAATTCACAACTGTGGCTTTGAACTGTTACCGCATCCACCTTATTCACCTGATCTGGCACCGTCAGACTTTTTTCTGTTCCCTAACCTAAAAAAGCACTTGGGAGGTCAAAGGTTTTTGACAAATGACGAGGTCAAAGCAGCAGTAGACGCATATTTTGACTCTAAGGAAGAATTTTTTTTTTCAACGGGCTAAATGCTTGGAAGGGAAGATGGCAAAAGTGCATTGAACTTGATGGTGATTACGTTGAAAAATAAAAATATATTTCATTTATTATGTATTTATTTTCTTGGTTAGGCCGATTACTTTTCAATCCCTCGTACCTAGATTATGGTACTCGTAACTATCTACTAGGTACACATTAATACGAAAAATTATAATATTTAGGTACTTTTATAAACCAATGCAATTAGTAATTAGCTGCTCATTACTAGTTTAATGTTCCAATTTTCTTAAAAAATATCGTGCGCAAACGTATAGTAAGTATGTCTATGTAGACCCACATAGGTAGATAATTGTATGCAGGTCTACAATAATACTTGACTTAATTATGTGTACATAAAAAGCACAAAGTTATTATACAAATATAATATAGATTCACAATCAATAGACTACTTTAAGTTAGCCAGCTTTGTACACGCTGCAACGATTTCCCGGCATCTGTTTGACAATTTACGTTTTTAATAATAGTAGATACGGTTGTGCATGAATTACCACACGACAAAATTAAAACCTTCAAACTTTGTGAAACACCAGTAGGCGATAGAGTGCGTTCGGGCACAAACCCTGTTGTGCCTCTGTTATGACACTGTGAATATTCTGAAATTTACAGACGATTTGTTCCTTCCGTTTTAGCTGTGATACAGTTATTGGAGAAATTCTGTAGTTTTGTATCTAAAAGTTATAATGGAAAAATCCATTTATTTGTAGATTTGATAAAGGAGTTATAAGTGACTGAAAGATAAATTAACTTTTAACTTAAACTTATCTTAAAACAATAAGTAAACTGTTATATATTTACAATAGGAGTTACAATACCTATAAATAATGATGTACAAAACCTATTTCTAAACCTACCTATCTACAAAAGTCCTCCGCATCATTGCCGACTGGGAAGGTTCTCAAAATGCTGTCTACGTTGCCACGTTGGATGGCAATACCACAGAATAGGGAATAGTACTTACATACAGAACTTGCACTCGACGTTAGCACATTCTATTGTTTACGGAGAACATAATTTTATTCTTTGGGCCAAAGAAGCTTTCGGGTCCTGAGAAGCGTCGATTAAGAGTTTAGCAGTACTTGTTAGGTATGTAGTACCTAAGTATAATTTATAGTAGGTAAGGTAAGCCTCTACGCGAAGATATAATACTGATATAAAATAAAGGCGTAATAAAGGTCTTATAGAGTTATTTATTATTAAAACAATGTATTTTAAACACAATACATAATTAATTCTTTTTTCGTCCATAACCTTTATTGTAACTTTTCTATTATTAGTTAAGTACCTACTAAATTAATTCGGCCCTAAAGAATAACTTTTGTTAATCATAAGTGCGCGCACTTTAGTACCTATAATAACACCCTAATCCACAGACACTACCAATTTCATAAGTTATGCAAATTAAAGTATAGGGTTGAAGCAGCAGTCGAAGTACACGTGCTGAGTGAATTCCTAATGCGCAGTGGTGTTCATATTATGGACCTACATTGTCAATCGATGCTAACGTTATTACGAGATGTAGTTTTCATTAAAAACTTGAAAGCTACAATAGTTACAAATGAAAGCATGGCAGCGTCGACTTTAGTCGAATGAGATGCCTGCTGTATCTTCGAAAGGGTAAGCAGAAGCGTGTTGTGGGTGCAAAGGGGTCCTTCTTACATCTATCGGGCCCCAGCGACCTCACCTGCTAGTGGCGCACCTGCTGATTAACGGACGAGGTTCGTATATTACGGTACCCATGTGGTGGCTTTGGCCCCTACGTGGATACCAGGTGGTACAACAGTGTTGGTCCGGGGGGGTACCACCGTGCAGCTGTGCTAAAGCCCCCCAAGTAACCCAGCCCAGGCTGGGTTGCGTTAGGGGTTCAGCAGCTGCACTGCCGGGCCCGGGGCGGTGTATGGTGCGGCAGGCAGGGGTCCAGTGGGGGCGAAGCTGAGTCTAGTGTGGGTGGTGTGGGTCGATTCGCCGGCCAGGGAGACCCTTAGCAACGGCGTTGCCGCGGCCGCCCGCAACATAGTCATGGGGCCCGCCTGGGACCAACCACCCCAGTAGGCTGCCCCACATGTTGCGCATAATCCTGTTGTGGGGTCGCCGCTCCGGGTGGTAACCGGTGTGGGGTAGCGGCGGCCTTGCATCAGGGGGGTTTGGGAGCCCTTCCGTCCGGCGGGTCGGCTCCGACCTAACCACACGGTTCTAGACGAAGCTAGCCTCTGCACTTTGTCACTTACTGCCGCACCAAATATCGCCCTGTATTCACGCTTCCCCATATTTCAAAATGACAGTGCAACAAGAGAATAGACGGTACACAGCGGCCCCTAGAAACCCCACAAAGTTGACTTCGTTTGAGGTGGAGTTCGCGAATATCCGCGGACTCCATGCAAACCTCGATACCGTCCACCATCACCTGGAGTCGGCACGGCCTTCTGTGATGTTCCTAACGGAGACACAGATACGCCGCCCTGACGACACGTCGTACCTCTGTTACCCGGGCTATATCATTGAAGAACAATTCCGCGATAAAGCCGGGGTGTGCGTGTTCGTTAGGGCGGATGTTTGCTGCCGCCGGTTGCGCTGTCTGGAGAACCCCTCCTACTCCGTCCTTTGGCTGCACGTGGATCATGGCTCCATGAGCCAGATCTACGTGTGCGTCTACCGCTCCCACACAGGGGACACTGGGACAACAAGGCTTTTCGAATACCTCAGCGAGATGGCTGACGATGCGCAGGTGCGGTTCCCGAACGCTGACCTGGTTTTCCTGGGGGACTTTAACGGTCATCACGTTGAGTGGCTGGGGTCTCTTAGGACCGATCATGCGGGACGAACCGCCCATGCATTCGCTCTCTCCCACGGGCTGACCTAGATGGTACGGGGGATCACCCGGATACCTGACAGGTCAGACCACACGCCCGCCTTGCTGGATCTACTGCTGACGAGTCGCCCAGCCGAGTACAGTGTGTCGGTACGCGCCCCACTGGGCACATCCGACCACTGTGTGGTGCACGCCAGCTTCCAAGTGCCACCGCCTGCTCGTGCTGAACAAATGACTCCACGACTATGGCACTACTCGTCGGCAGACTGGGACGGTCTCCGCGATTACTTTGCGTCCATCCCGTGGAGCCAGCGCTGCTTTGTAGGGAAGGCGCCTTCGGATAGCGCTGCTGCCATTGCTGGCGAGATCAGTCTAGGGATAGAATATTATATCCCTTTCACTGATGTCGCCAGCATCCGCAAAGCTCGCCCCTGGTTCGGGCGTGAATGTGCCGATGCTGTCCAGAAAAAACAGTCGGCATATCGCGCCTGGGTCAGGGCTCGGGCGGCACGTGACCCGAACGTGAACCGCCTCAAAGCAGCGTACAATCGGGCCACTAGGTTCAGCAAGAGGGCTTTCAAGAGAGCGGATGCCCAGCGCGTCGCGCGGCTTGGTCAGGAGCTCACATCCCATCCCACGGGCAGCCGTGGATACTGGCAACTGGCCAAAGCCGTACAGTCAAATTTTTGTCAACCCTCGCTGCCACCACTGCGTTTTCCTGATGGATCACTGGCTCACAAAGCCCAAGAGAAGGCGGACATGCTCGCAGACCTCTTTGCGGCTAATTCCCTGGTCGATGACCGTGGCCTGCAGCCCCCCGCCATCGCCAACTGTGGCCACACTATGCCTGATATTGTTATCAGGCAATGTGATGTACGGGCAGTGCTGCGGTCACTCGACACGCGGAAAGCCAGTGGCCCTGACGGCATTCCGGCGGTGGTGCTACGAAAATGTGCTGCTGAGTTGTCTCCAGTATTAACGCGTCTGTACCGCCTGTCATACTCTACAGGCCTCGTGCCGGAGGCCTGGAAGGAGGCGAACGTACAACCGATCCCCAAGAAAGGGGATCGATCCGATCCAGGCAACTATCGACCCATAGCTGTCACCTCAGTCATTTGCAAGGTGCTCGAGCTTCTTATTAATAAGCAGCTCATGCGATACCTGGAGGATCACTCGCTAATCAATGATCGGCAATATGGCTTCAGGCCAAAACGATCAACGGGTGACCTCCTGGCATTCGTCACGCATGTATGGGGTGGGGCTATGGAAAAGTTTGGCGAGTCCTTGGCTATTAGCCTGGACATCGCCAAAGCTTTCGATAGGGTCTGGCATGCTTCGCTCCTTTCCAAGCTTCCGGCATATGGTCTACCTCCTCAACTGTGCATCTGGATTGCCAGTTTTTTAAACGAGCGCCGAGTGCGGGTCCTCTGCGATGGCCAGGCTTCTCGCTTTTTGCAAGTGAATGCCGGGGTACCGCAGGGGTCCGTACTGTCACCAACTCTCTTTCTTCTGCATATCAATGATATGCTTTCCCTCGGGAACATTCATTGCTATGCAGATGACAGTACATTGCACGGGAGTTACTCGGTTCGTCCGACGGCGGGGCGATCTGTGATAGAGGAGGAGAGACGACATCTCGTGGGTGATCTCGACCGAAGCCTCGACAGTATCTCCCAATGGGGTGCCGAGAACTTGGTCGAGTTCAATGCCCACACGCATTTACAGCGAAAAAATCCCCTTTCCTTCCCCTACCCACTCTTCAGAATGCAATATTACCAATGAAGGACAATCTAGACATCCTTGGCATAGACGTTCGTCGAGAGCTCAATAAGACAAAATACATTGAGAGATGTATTGGGCTAGCTTCGCGGAAACTAGGAATACTGAACAAGGTAAAGCGATTCTTTACACCGCACCAGAGGTGTCTGCTGTACAAAACGCAGATTAGACCCTGCGTTGAATACTGCTCTCACCTCTGGGACGGCTCCGCGAAGTATTTGCTGGACGCACTCGACGCTATGCAGCGACGCGCTGTTCGCATTATAGACTGTCCGGAGGTAACGGGAAGCCTTGAGCCGCTAGCCCAGCGCCGAACAATTGCTTCCTTGGCCGCGTTCTACCGTATTTACCACGGTGAGTGTTCTGAAGAGCTCTTCAACCTGATCCCACCCTCTCCCTTCCGATCCCGAACAACGCGTGCCGGGCAGAGATGTCACCCTCATACCGTGGAAACCGTCTTCGCGAGAACCGAGCGTTTTAAACGATCGTTTCTCTGCCGAACGATGGTGGCTTGGAACGCCCTGCCTGCGCACGTGTTTCCTCCTACATATAACCCTGGGCTCTTTAAGCGAAGCGTGAAGAGGCACATTACAGGGTCGTCAAGTTGAGGGCCACTCTCTATAGTATTCCTGTGTACTGTGAGAGTCGCCCTCAATTGCCAGACGTCGCCTCAGCTTACCATCAGGCGAGTGGCGTCAATTTGTCGACCTAAATATAAAAAAAAAAAAAAAAAAAAAAAAATACATGCCCACATTTCGACATTAGCTTTGTTGGTGCCAAGTAAAAGGGGCTGAAGTTCATATGATGTGCGACTGTTAGCTTAGACGTTAAGTATTACTATCTCTTGCCGCGGCTCCATCCGCGGTGAGTAATATTCTTGTAAATATTATTCTTGTAAAATTCTAGCAGAAAAACAAAGTTAATCCAGCCAATAGTACATTAAAGTCCATTTAAATATCGACACATCCATATAAATCTATACTATAATAAAACAGTAGTAACCGTGTGTGTCTGTATGTATGCACGCGCTAATCCACAAACTGCTAAACAAAAAAATTCTAGTGGTTTTCACAAATAGTCTCCTATACTCAGGGTAACATATTAGGCTTTGGCTTACCACAATTATTATTATTACAATTGAATGGGAGGAAAAAATGTTATCCTCATACGCTAGCTAGTGTAATAAAAATTCCAGGAAAACTTTATCGTTTATAAGTGGGATGGAAAAGATCTTCATATTCACAAAATATTTTTATATTTGAAACTGCATTTTGCAATGGTATCACTCGAGTTCCAAATAGTCTCGTATGTCAACTCATAAGTGAGTGTGCTGTCAAAGGGTAAAAACAAAAGTACGAACGACACAGTTCATCACAGGAATAAGTCCAACAAAATTCCCTTGGGCAGAGTTGGACTGCAGACTCACTACACTCTCTAAATACGAAACTGAAAAACGTTTTATGAAAAGCCCATCCCGAGGCGACAACCTACTACTAGCTAGCAGGTATTCAGTCTTTGGCGTTTTTCAAACGCAAAATGAATGACTCTACGTTATATAAAATCACGCCTGTTTCCCTAAAGGCATGTGTGTGAACCAAGTGCCCCAAAACCGAACATTTTTTGTTTGATAGAGCCTCTTTCATTGATCAGCAGGTGCTTCACTCGCAGGCGAGGTTGGCGTGGGTCTAGGGACTTGGTGGGGCCGATGCATAAAGTTTAATACTTTAATGCTAGGTAGTATAATACCCCTCCATGGGACCTGGAAGCGAGAGCCCTTGCGTCATTATTCCAATGGCGCAAGGCGCTGGAGCGGGACCACAGGCCTGCGTCTCGAGAAATCGAGGACCAGCGGTCCCAACTCCGCCAGGATCTCATGGAGTCATGGAGGGTGCGACTTGAGCAACCCAAGGGGGGTGCCACCATCATCGCGGCGGTGAGACCGATCATGGACGATTGGCTGCAGAGGCAGCATGGTGACCTCACGTACCGTGCGACGCAGAAAATTGCCGGGCATGGATGCTTCGGTAGCTATCTGTTTCGCATGCATCGTGAGGTCACACCCCGGTGTCAACACTGCGAGGTTTCCGACGACGACACCGCACTCCACACGTTGGTGGAGTACTCAGCGTGGGCGAGTCAGTGCCGGGACCTCGTAGTGGGTCTGGGCGTGGATACCCTCTCGCTGGGGACCATGCTTCAAGCCATGGTATCCAGCGGGAGTACGTGGAACGCGGCCGTGTCCTTCTGCGAGCAAGTCATGCTCGCGAAGGAGGCGGCCGGGAGGGAGAGGGAGCGTACCCTCCCCGCCGAGTTCCGTAGTCGGCGGCCAGACCGCCCCAGACTACGCGACTACGCCCAAGACTATCGTCCTCCATGATCGGGGCCTGAGGACGGCGGGATCGCCACCCACCGTCCTTACAGAAGCAGGCTAGAAGGGTTGTGTGCTGCGGGGCCTTTGCCCCATAGCACGCAACCAGATTCACTCACTGACGCGGGATAAAACCCGACCCCAATGACGCGGGATTCTCGTCCCGACTAAACACCCGCAGAGACCACAGAGGTGGTCAAAGTCCGCCGGGCGCCACTGGACATACCCTCTGCTAGTAACCAGAGACGCCCGGCAACGGACGTCAGAGCGGCCGCGGCCTTGAGCCGCGGAATTAAAAAAAAATTAAAAAAAAAGTAAAAAAACATGTAGTATAATAATCTTATAACTGTGGTTGAAGTAATATTTATGCATCATACAGCTCTATGAGTAAGGCATCGGAAGAGTTTGTCAATAACCAATGATGTCGTAGAAAATATCGATCATGTGACTCAATTAACAATTTTTTTTAATATTTATGCGATATCATTGATTATGGACAAACTCTTCCGAGCGCTATGGTAAGGGGGCAGATGGAATCCAAGCTATTAAAAAACCTACTTGTATTCTATGACTTGAACGAATCTTCAAATAAAAACCCATCTCCAACTTGATCGCTTGAAAACCTCACATTGTAGTGGCCAAAATGTCATGTTGATATTAAATAGTTGAGTGACATTTTACGAACAGGGCTCCTCAACAAGGTCTCCAGTTATTGTAACTTAGGCTAGGAATAATAGAATAAATAAGCCAGCCAGCGACTGCCAGACTTATGTAATGTTATTTATAAGTAATAAATTATTATTATTCAAACTCACTGATAGTTCTTACCTATGTTAGAGACATGCTCTGAGAAATGTGCAGCCTTTATTCACTGACTTTTATTTTACACATAGTATATAGGTATATATTTTGGGTATGTATGTATGTAGAATTAAGACAAAATCGAATAAAGAAAAATATGTTTAAAAAAATTACTATTTATATATATTTATTACTTCACGAGCTAGACTTCCGCCGGGCGCCACTGGAAATATCTTTTGGTGTATACCAGAGACTCCCGGTAATGGAAGCAAGAGAGGTCGCGTTTGCGGACTTAAAAAAGAAAAAGAAAAAGAGGAGCTTGACTTAATGTACATAATATTTAAATTGCAACATTTTTATACATTTTTTTAGCCGTAGCAGTGGAATAGTAGAGTAGTATATATTATAGTTACTAACAAAGACAAAATATAAATTTAAATGTGCGCCGTCGCGACTGATTGACCTAATTTGAATAGCTTTCAGTTACTATAAAAATAGTAACTGAAAGCTATTCAAATTAGGTCAGTCTGCTCTTCTTAAGGTCAACTTAAATGTAAATTTAACGATAAAAATCGTTAAATTTACATTTAAGTTACAACGTAAATAAACATTTTCATCAATTTTCAATTAAAGCTCGCGACTATTAATTTGATACCACAGAAATACGTAATCGGTCGTAATTTAAAATACGTAATCGTTTATTGTTCGCTAAAAGGACGGTCATAAGCCATTGCTTATGACCGTCCTTTTAGGCATTCCTATCAGACACTAGCTTTTTTGTTTAGGTAAGTATGTCTTTTCAATTAGCGTGTACTATAACAATACCATACTATTACCTATTCTGTGATATAACATAGTATCGCAATAAATAAATAACTTTCACAATCGATCAAGAATTCCACACAAAATTGGCAAAGGGCTAAACTGATCACGGTCATTTTCATAGTGTTTCAATGAGGGGACGTAACCAAAGTCGTTCGCTACATCTGTTTGACAATTTACGCTTTTAATAATAGCCGACACAGCCTTTGAATCGGTCGCGCACGAATTAACAACCGGCAAAATTAAAGCCTTCAAACTTTTTGTAGAGCCAGTAGAGCGATAGAGCGAGTACACTCTGCCCCAATTAAAGGGGTTTTAAGGAAATTCTAAGCATTAGAATAATTTCAAATCGGGTTCATTGGTTCATTCACTGGTGGTCAGATTTAGGCAATACGAGTATCGCCTAAATCTGTCTAAACAGTTGCCTCTCGTGTTTTACTTTTATTGAACACGACTATCTACTTATCGCCTAAATCATCTAAAACCTTTTAAACCCTACCTAACCTTCTAGGAATATTTCATGACCAAAGATAGACAAATCGGTCCAGCCATTCTCGGGTTTTCAGCGAGATAAACGAACAACGATTCATTTTTATTTAGAAGAAGAAGGAGAGAAGAAGAATATAGATATATATAGGTTGAAGATAGACATTGTGAGTACTGTTCGGGCGTCTCCGCTAGTCATTGGCCGTCGTCGGGGACAGATCGTCTAATCGCGGCGCTTTCGACAAATATTATAACCACTGTTTATAGTCCGAAAGGCCCAGGACTGGAACTGGCTGTGCCGTAGCAGCTGGCACGTAAGATTTTGTTGCCTTTCATCAACATTTCATCGCAAGGCAACGGGTTTAATTTTTTTTCAAAATTACAATATAGCTGCTACTTTTTATTCAATTCATTAAGCCATTTTGGACATAACCCATTATTAATGTACCCGGTGACAGCTCCTATTGCGTGGTATTAAAGTTACTGGCAAATTGTGGGTGTGCAATTCACCTATACCTACCCCTTCCGGGTTATAGGCGTGATATGTGTGTGTGTGTTTATAGTCAACTGCATTTCATTTTATTACCAGCTGAGCATCGCAGGAACAAGAACCTCTGAGTATATTTAGATTATCTTGTAGGTTTGCGTCTGTATAATATTTACAGTCATGACTGATTAGTAATAAGAACCTACCCCATTATTCATATTTGTACGACTATAGGTCTCTATTATAAGCTCACTATTATATTGAGGACTTGTGAGGAACGAGGGGGTTTATTGTTAGTTCTAAATTACTCTACCAATATTCTTAGGCGGTGCACCGGCTCACAGATCGAGAAGTCTTGAGAAAAAATGACCAAAGTGCCCGGGAATGGCAATAGAATTGTACCATTATCATGGGGGACCAACACTGACGAAATGTGCGACGAAAAGACATGATTTTGCATTGTAAGTAGTGAGTGAGGAACTTTGTTGTACAAGAAGGAACTGCATGTCCATATAAAACATTGCGTTAATGTATATCAATGGTACATGTGTAAAATTACCTTTGGGTAAAGTCATAGGGAGAACGGTTTAAATATAACCACATTCTCGACCCATGCACATTATAGATTTTGATATCTTGAACATTCATCATTCACCGAGCCTTTTCCCAACTCAGTTGTGTTCAGTTTTCCAGTCTAACTGCGATTCGGCTGAACTTCGATATTTTCCGTAAAACGACTGCCATCTGATCTCTGCAACCCATTGGCGATATCGAAGTTCTGTAGTTAGACCGGTCGGATTTTTGATTTAGGGCTCTTACTACCCCTAACGACTGCCATAGATGTTCGTATGACCACCGGGACCGACGGCTTAATGTGTTCTCCGAGGCACGGAGGGGTCTCAGTGTCTTAATTAATTGTCACCCATCGTAAGACCGGCCTGACTAGATGTTGCTTAACCGTTGCAATGTGTTAACATTGTCGGTTACCACTAGACCAGGAGCGCTTTGACATCTTGAACATTAATTAATAATATTGTAATCGTCTTAACTATTCCGTAACTGTTACCTTATTCTGTCAGTTAGTTCCGTTTTCTGTTCCGATACCTGTAATTCCTCACAATCATGTATGTTACCTATTGTTTTCTCCTTCCCTCACCACACTGTTCCACATTAGTATTGACATTGCAATCGTACGAAGGCGAGGCGATCCCTAGGATGCATATAAAACTGCCTCTTGAATCACTCTATCTATTGATTTAAACTATAGACAAGACTAAAATAAAATCCGTTTTGTAGTAAAGATATAAGCGTACAGACAACGGGAGCGACTTTGTTTTTAAGCAAAGAAGAAGCAATACAATTTTTATATCAAAACACCTTACATTTACATTTTAACCACAAAATTTAGGCTATAACGTCTTACGACAAAATGCAACGATTCCACAAATTCATTTCTGTAGGTACACATTATACCATTTAAGTATACCCTTTTCATTAATAATTACAAAACCTAATATGTAGTATTAGTTCGCCACCGAGTTTGCTCACTGTAATTTCAGACATTAGTCAGTCCTATATCCACTTGCACTAATATTTTATAATAACTAATGCAAGCTGAATTGTGGGGGTTGAAATAACAGTCAAAGTACTCGAGCACGGTCAATTGAATACACAGTATTGTTCATATTATTCACTTTAGCAGATATCATGCTATCTTTATGCCGCAGTAATCGCAGTACAATACAAAATTTTGACAGTTCTGAGTCGTGGTAAAAGCAAAAACTTTATATTCTTTCCATGAAATCTCATGATATTTTTTTAAATTTACTATTTTGTATTAAAAATACAGAATCTACCTCAGAGAATTAGCGTTGAGTGGCATGCTAGTAATCTAGTAAATATTCTGTGTTTATACTTTACGGTCAGGTTTAAGCAATTTTTTGCCACAAGTCTTTCCAAAAATATTTAGTATCTATTTATTTTTAATGAATAAAGTTTAAAACAATGGTAAGTAAAAATTTTTTTTAAGAAAAAACTTTTTAGCATTAATTAATAGCATTAATTTTTCGCAGAATTGATTCTGCGAAAAATTAATGCTATTAATTAATGCTAAAAAGTTTTTTCTTAGCATTAATTTTTCGCAGAATTGATTCTGCGAAAAATTAATGCTATTAATTAATGCTAAAAAGTTTTTTCTTAAAAAAAATTTTTACTTACCATTGTTTTGTCATGGATTTTCGCCAAGTAACGCCTGTTTCTATCCAATATTTGAATAAAGTTTACATTTTATAAAAAAACAAGTGATTACAATAACTTTACGCTAGGAAAATTACTGCAATTAAATCTAAACAGTATCCCAAGAAAATACCCTTTTGTTAAACAACAATGTGACCGCCAGTACGTAGTGTTGTATTTCTAATTATTTCCTTACAATAGGAAATACGGTATTTGAGAAATAAAGTGAGAACCCTAATTATTAACACTCGGTGTATTATTAGCGTCTAAATACATTTTCAATTAATAACTACGGTGATTCCTGAAGGTTTATAATGAATAGAAGGGAAAAGCCCGATGGACAGGTAAACGAATAAGAACTGTGGGTTCTAAGAACATAGAACTAATGGTACATGTTTAAACTTATTGACCAACGTTAGTCAGTCTAATGCGGACATAAATTGCGGTATCCGAGTCGCTTTATTGAACTACCTACCATTCGTATTGCATTTCATTATTAAAAGAGTAAACTTGTGAAAGGAGTCAGGGTTGTCCACATAATATCCTTTAAATGTTGGTGTTGTACTTTCGGTATACCAAAAGATTCGGTTCTGGTTGTTGAAATTTAGGTTCGCGGATTATAGAAATGCTCTAACCAATTGAGCTACGATGACGATGAATTGCATTCCCCCTGTAAGGGAAAGACCGTGGGTTCGAGTCCCGCCGATGACATTTTAGATTTGTGTTTTTTTTATAAGTTCTATGTTAATATTTAAGAATAGTTTAAGCAAACTCATTGCTTTCAAATACAAAAATATAGAATAGTTTTTGACTTTTTATTTATATAGTGCGTGTTAACGGCAATAAGCTTGCACGTGCACCGTGAGGAAATATGCAATATAATGTAATAAACACAAACAAAATATTAAGACAACTGAAAATGTACAACTTTCAAAGAAGAGTGAATTCAGTTAGAAGGTCGTTTATCTGGTAAATTAGAATTCAAATCGTCAGTTACATTAATTAAATTGAATTCTAACCGTCACTTCGGTTTTATTGAACAACAGTGAGTATTTGAACAACTTATTTTAATGGTCACGGAATATAATAATTTGTCAATTTGTCTTGACATCACCGTGGTTAAATTATTTGGTACCAGTAGTAGGTACCTAATACTTGAATTACCAGTTTTAATACTATTTAGTTACAAAATATTTACAGGTTCCATTGCCACTTGCCACGTTGATGTCTTTTTTTAAATGAATTCCACTGCCCAAGGCCGCGGCCGTTCCTACTACGAAGAATTTTCAGTGGCGCCCGGGCGGCGGCCACATTGTCGACGAGTCTAGATTTTGTTTCGACTTGGCTCAAACCTTTACATACGTAATATTACCTTACTTAATATTTTAAGCTAAAAAGTTTGTTTGTTATCTGGGAACTACTGGCTGGATCTGAAAAAATAATTTTGTTTTGAGTAATCATAATCAATTTATCGGTGAATTCTGTAGAACATCACGCCGCAACAAATTGTTACAAAACGGGATCTTAAAATGAAGTCTTGAACAAGTCGTGGTCGCTCGCGAGTAAGTACAATATCAATACCATTAAAGTTACATTTATTTGCGGCAGATTACAAAAAGGTTTTACAAAATAGACCATTTTATATCTATGGGATGTCATTTGTAAATACAAACCAAAAAGACAGATTTTGTTGAGTTTGTACTTGAGGCAGATATAAAATGTTTGCTGGTAGCCAACTTCTTAGTCGTTCTAAACTTAGGGTAAACTATTATCCGCTAGTGGGTAATAAATTTTAATATGAAATCTCTAAGAAAAAATATGTTTACAGGATAAAAATATGACGTCACATATAATCTGTTTCAACCCTACATCCGATCGCGGGGCAGGCGGGTCAGTATTGGTCCGGTACATTGAACCTCGTCAAATATTAAACAGAGGATTGAATCGACTTTCAACTTTCTCATACACATTAATATATTGGCTATATTATTTATGCATGATACGCATGTTATACTAATAAAATGAAGGAGTCTCGTCAGATTTCTCTTTATTTTGCACATAGGTAACAGACATTTCACTTCGGTTGAAATCAGAGGTAATTTACATGCATGCCTAGTGGGTGCGAAATATTAGAAGTCGTTATTATTGCTAATTAGTATGATGTGCGAGCAACGAGCTGTTTGCATGCCATCGACTCCATGAATGAAGTTAGCATACTCGTCAACTTCAAAGAAGAGGATGTGAGACTACTACTGTTAAAGACGCTGGGTAAGCTTGTCGAGACGCCATCTCGATGGAGGGATGCCACTCAGAAGAGCATCCACGACATCGTCACCTTGCTTAAGGTGGCGTTTGATCACGTCGATGTCATCAGGTTGTTCAAGGATATCAAATCAGGTACCTACGTGCCGATAATTAAGTAGCACTATTTTTACAAGTAGGTCACCGCACGCTTCGAACGTTTTCCCGTATTGTGGAGCTCAAACGGTGAGCTGATTTGAGTTGCTAATAATAATTGTCCATTGAAATGTTACATTTTTTGGGGCTAAGTGTGCAAAAGTCAAAGGACGCTATTTTATTTTTGGTTAGTGTAAAGCTGAATCCAAGTTTGTGGGGTCCCAACCCTTCGATTTCAGAAATCCGTGGTCTCTGCCTACTCCATTGGGAAAGAGGCGTGATTTTATGTATGTATGTATGTAGAATTCTAGGAAATGTACACTCTGATTAGAAATTATTGTGAAAATCAATCATTTCAAAAGTTTCGTCGTGGGGGAAAAGAGTCCATAAATAGTTATTAATAACAGTGCAACATCAATAATTACAATGGTTTTTATTTCAATAATGAAAAAATGAGAGAAAACTGTGTGATCATTCAGTTTTTATGTAAATACTTACGAGTATTGGAGAATACTGTTAATTTCGGAGCGCTGTAAAACCTTTTTTCTTTGTCCTAGCCTTTTCCCACTTTAAGTAGGGTCGGCTCTCCTAATAAGCCGGCGCCAAGTAGCGCGATCCTGTGTTACAGGATCCTGCAGATCTTCTTTTATAATCAGCCGGGCCATACTGGTCCACCATGTTGAAGGGGGGCGGCCCCTGCCCCTTAGTCTTTCTGGGAGGTTGAGGGCCATTTTGACCACATGATCTTCGGGTCGTCTCATGACGTGACTATACCATCGCAGGCGGCCCTCGGTAAGCTTGTCCCGTATGGGTGCCACTCCAAAGCTACCACGGACATATTCGCTCCTGATTTTGCCATGTCTTGTGACTCCACCAGACCATCTTAGCATCTTCATTTCCTTCGTGTGTAGCTTCTGCACATGCGTCTCTTTCACCGTCCAGCATTCTGCACCGTACATTAGGGCCGGCCGAACTGCCATTCTGTAAATCCGGCCTTTTGTGCGAATCGGCATTTTTGGGTCGCAGAGTACTCCAGTTAACGAGCGCCATTTCTGCCAGGCCACGGATACTCTATGATCGACGTCACTCTCTACTTCCGCTGTACAGGTCAACATGGCACCGAGGTACTTAAATTGAGTAACCTTTCTCACAGGCGTGCCATCAGGGTAATATATAGTAGATGGCCCGTTTGCATTATCTGCACTGAAGTTACACTCCATGTGTTCCGTTTTCGACCTGCTGACTCTGAGTCCGGACCTTTCGAGAGACGCCACCCAAGAAGACAGTGTAGCCTGCAGTTCGCCAGGTGTTCTGGCAATGAGTACCACATCATCCGCGTACAAGATATTCCAAGTTAGCTTTGCCTGGATAGACTTGGTTATGTAGTCTAGCACGAGATTAAATAGGAGAGGGCTAAGTGCAGAAAACTGATAGTGACGCTGTTGACATTGTGCTCGCAACTAAATAAACTTTAAAAATAATTAAGTGTAAAAATAAGCGCTAAAAGTGATAAAATATACAAAAAGTGTAAAGTTCCACCCGGATAATATAAAGTACCTAGTTTATAACCAGTAAATCTTGTGCAAAAGTGCAAAATTCTATCTAGTAATAATTTCTGAGTGAAGCCATCAGAAACAACAAAAAGAAAAGACAAACAGTACAAAAATAATTCTGTTACGTGAGATTGTTATAAATGTAATCAGAGCAAAACGGTGAAAAGTGCTAGACATCAAATTGTGAAAAAGTTAAAACCTCAAATTGCAAATTCATGACTCATTATAAAAATTCAACGAGTGGCAACGACCATTATTGACCTTCAGACCTCTAGAGGGCAAACGTCATTACTTTCCATTCCGATATATATATTACTCTATGGTCAAAACGCAAACGTCATGGAGGAAATAAAAAGTATGTTATTAAACATGCAACAAGATTTAAAACAACAAAAGCAAGATATGTTAGAAATGAAGGAAGACATCAAGAATACTATAAATAATAACATTAACGAGAAATTTACTACCTTAGAACTTAAAAACGAGCTATTAGAGAAAAGAGTGGAGGAGCAAAGTACAAAAATCAGTAATCTAGAAAGGCATATTAGACGCAAAAACCTAATATTATTCGGAGTAGACGAACGTGAAACTTATTATCATGAACTAGAAGAAAGTATAATAAACTTATTAAACACTAACTTTAGAATTTCATGTGATAGTAACAACATTGAATCTGTAAGGAGGTTGGGAAAGAAAAATGAAAAAGTGAGACCGATTGTGATATCGTTTACTACAACGGGACTGAAGGTAAAATTACTGAAAAATAAAAATCTTTTACAAGGCACCCCTTACTATATAAAAGAAGACTATCCAATAGAAGTCCTAAAAAGGCGGAAAGATCTACAGCCACAACTGCTTACTTACTTCTCACAACCAGTTAAACAAAAGGAACTTATCTGAATCCCCGGAAACATCATGCACTAACAGTCAAAGTGCTTATCACCGTAATAAACAACCTTTGAAGAAAAATAAACCAACCACCATGAAAGATTATATATTACAGAAGCCAAAATTTAATTACACTCAAACAGATAACTCCAAAAGCCAAACGGATCTCACACAGTGAGACACAGAAATATAGCAACCAAAGAACAAGAAGAATATCTCAACAACTTAAAAAAATATATACCAGAACTTATGACATCACATGAACACTATAAAGCTGAATAATACGGCCAAAAACTTGTGCACTCTATACTAGACAGTTTAAGATCTACTAAAAGAAAAGAAAGAAATAAAATCTTGTCAGAAAAGGCACATTACAAAATAAGGCAAAATTGGATAGTGAAGACAAAGAAAAGCTAAAAAAATTATACAAAGTTACTAATAAAGAAATAAAAATGTGCTACAATACTCACAGAATAAATACTTTACAAAGACACCTCGAAAAGTCTAGATCTAAAAAAAAACCTTACAAGGAATTAAACAGAGCACAGAAATGGAGTCCATCGCTTCAGTCTGACTCTACCAAAAGCAAATCACGACTGGACGTCATAGACATGGCGACAGACTTCTACTCAAAGCTATATAGCCAGCCAGACTCTTTCAGACAAACGAGTACTATCAACCAGCCCAAACATACCTCCACGGTTCTAGATTTTACTGAGCCTGAAATCTTGAAACAAATTGGACTGCTTCGGTGGCGTGGTCGGTAGTGTATCCGCTTTCGACGCCGGAGTCTCGGGTTCGATTCCCGGTCGGGACAAACTTTGTGTGATGACACATACGTTTGTACCGAAGTCTGGATGTTTCCTATGTATATAAGTATTTATATCAGTGTATCTAGTACTCATATCACAAGCTCTGCTTAGTTTGAGACTAGATGGCGTTGTGTGGATTGTCCTAACATATTTATTTATTTATTTATAATTATTTATTTATTTAAATAATGAAGCTTAAGCCTGAAAAGACCCCTGGCCCAGACGGTATCACAAACGAATGTATTAAATGTGCAAAGACTCTACTACTGGGACCTATCACACTTCTATGGAACAAAATATTAGGTGAAGAAGCTGTGCTCCACTTATGGACGGAATCTCAAATTATTTTGCTATATAAAAAAGGCGATCCAGCGGACATAAGGAACTATCGTCCAATAAGCATCATGTCCTGTCTCTACAAACTCTTTGCATCCTGTCTACTTGAAAGAATATCTTCAGATATTGAGATACATCAGCCGATTGAACAAGCAGGTTTTAGAAGTGGTTTCAGTACTGTGGATCACATTCAGGTGGTGGACCGGGTGATAGAGGGATATCTAGAGTTTCGCAGACCACTATATATAGCTTTCATAGACTACAAAAAGGATTTCGATTCTATAACACATGAAAGCATCTGGGAAGCATTGAAAACGCAAAATGTAACGAAAAAATATATAAATACCTTAAGAAACATATATGCCCACAGCACAAGTAGAGTCAAGCTAGATAGAATAAGTACAAGATTTAGTATAAACTGGGGCGTTAGACAGGGCGACCCGATTTCCCCGAAACTGTTTATAGCCGTATGTAATGTAGATGTAATGAAAAACTTACATTGGTCTGAGAAAGGTATAAACATTAATGGTATTTTTTTAAGCCACCTCAGATTCGCTGACGACATCGTCTTATTCTCGGAATCTTCAAGACAACTAAACGACATGTTAAACCTTACGGGTGGGATTGGAAATGAACCTGGAAAGAACTAAAGTAATGACCAATCACCACAGGGTACCCATCTTTGTAGATAAAAACCTTCTAGAATTTGTGAAAAAATACGTTTACTTAGGAAAACAGATATCTTTTAATAAAGAAAGTAATTCAGAGGAAATAGACCGAACAGTGGCGATTACGTGGAAAAAATACTGGGCTAATAACGAAATATTCAAATCACAGCTGCCGCTGCACTCTAAAAAGATATTAATGGATTCAGAGATATTGCCCTGTCTCAGCTACGGCTGCCAAACTTGGACGTTTGATTTCAAAACCAAAAACAAAATTCAAACTACACAGAGAAGAATGGAAAGAAGTTGCCTTGGTATGACACTAAGAGACAAAGTAAAGAATGTGGACATACGTGAGAAAACCAAGGTAACTGACGCCTTAACTTTTTCACTACAAAGAAAGTGGAAGTGGGCAGGTCATGTTGCTAGATACAATGATAGATGGACCTTAAGATCTGCGAAATGGTCTGGACGAGGTACTAGAGCAAGAGGTCGACCATGCGGCAGATAGGCAGATGACATAATATCGGTAGCGGGTAAAAAATGGTTAGAAACAGCAAAAGACAGAGAAAAGTGGAATTCCTTGGAGGAGGCTTTTACACTTAGGGGCTCCATACAAGTAAATGAATAAAGAAATATAATTCTTTAAACTTTCGCGTTTTGTACACATTATAAAATTTAAGACTAACGGGTCTTTTACGCCATTATTGAGATATATACATATCTCTTTATTACCCGACGTTTCGGCCCTGTTACAAGAGCCGTGGTCACGGGTGGACTCGGCCGAAACGTCGGGTAATAAAGAGGTATGTATATATCTCAATAATCGCGTAAAAGACCCGTTAGTCTTAAATTTTATAAAGAAATATAATATTATTGTTCAATTAAGTAGATAATAATTATTTAACTTATTCAAGTGTTTTTAATTATATAATTGTAATATTTATCCAATTGTAATGACATATTTTTACTGATTTTGTATGGAATTAAATAAAGCTTTATTATAATTATTATATTATTATAAGTGCAGATCCCTGATGCACACCCATGCGCACCTCAAATTCTGGACTGGTACCAGCTGGGCTCCTAACCTTGGTGCGGACGTTTTTATACATGTCCTGTATCAAGGAAACATAACATTCACCAACCCTCTGGGAATTCGGTCGAAAGCTTTCTCGAGATCTATAAAGATGAGGTGTAAGTCTTCTCTGTTCAAGCGATGTTTCTCTGCGAGCACCCGGACAGCCTGTATCGCGTCTGTTGTGGATTTTGATGGTGTGAATCCGAATTGGTTTTCCGTAATTGAAGACATCATCTAACAGTGAACAAGTAGGTACGTAAGTACCTACTTGTTCATTGTTAGATGATGTCTGCAGCTCTACCCATGTGGAATAGCTTATATCGATAATAAAAAATGTTTTGCCAGACAAAGTTTACAAAATTGCCTTTGTTTTGTCCCAAGCTAATCTCAGTCAATTCTGTAAAACGTGCATCTAATTGCCTGTAGGTACTTAAAAAGACTCAGACGGATATAAAAAAAATACCTTTTATGTTGTATTTGTATTAATATTTTTAGGTCACCTTTACCCATGGTTTGTCAAATAAATTAAATATACACGACTTTCGAGTTTGTTTTAATTGTAAACATTTTGCTGAAGTCTACCCTATTTAAATATTTCATTTCGTAAGAAGTCCTATAATTTGGTTTTATAACAATCCATTTCATGAATAGATACTATTGGCAGGCTACCAAATAGAGGATTCCCAAGGAAAACTTGCCAAGAAACAGGCTGTGTCAATCTCAATTCATTCATGTTATACGCTTCTCATTTCACGCTGCAGTAAGTAGGTATTTGTGTAGTTTGATTTTTATAATACGAG
Organism: Nudaria mundana; assembly: GCA_963556515.1. Taxonomy (NCBI): domain Eukaryota; kingdom Metazoa; phylum Arthropoda; class Insecta; order Lepidoptera; family Erebidae; genus Nudaria; species Nudaria mundana. The sequence continues at coordinate 11,443,083 of OY748293.1, forward strand.
TAGCTTAGAGTTTTAAAATGTGTTTTTGTTCGTTCTTTGATTATTGAGATCTTAGAATTAAATTTGGATCCCTTCAAAACTTTGAAAATTTTCACGTTAAGTGTAACACGAGTCTGTCTGTATGTCATTATCCACATAGTATGGTCCAAATGTTATTAACAGTTAGTTTAAAAGTAATAAGTTTATTTAGCCTCCAAATGTGCCGGGCGCCACTGGAAATACCTGCTTGTAACCAGAGACGCCCGGCAGCGGACTTTGGAGCGGCAGCGGCCTTGGGTCGCGGAATTAAAAAAAATAAAAAGCCTCCAAATGTATGTCCCTCGTAGAATACTATCTCGTAGAATATTGAGCCTTAAGTCGCCTGTTATAGATGTAAACGCTAAATTAGTAGAATGGTGTATTCCTTCAGTATCCAATAGGTAAACGTATGCAAAGTACAATTAAGTTTCTGTTATGCCACTATTAAATTTTCAATTAAAGTGATCGTGCATGCAGTATAAATAAATCATGAATGCAGTACCTAAACCTCTAATAATGTTAATGGTCAGTAGTTGACTGGATTGGTTTTAATACCTTAATAAGGAACTTGGAAAGTTATTCAACAGGCAGACAGGACGCATGCGCTTTACTTCCTGAGTCTGCTTCATATTTCAAACTTTTCAGTGGTCCGTCTACTACTGTATCGGGCGGCTGCCGCCAAGGTTGAGTTCATACATACATCGCGTTCGAGTACATTCACGAACAAATACTTAAAAGTGTCTAGAGAATATGAACTATTCCATTAATTTCGTGCTCCTGATTTTGTGCTCAAGTTGGTATAAATGTTTAAGTTTTATTAATATTGCAGTTTTAATGTATTCAGTAATGTTTTCCGTTGCGTGTTAAATGTTTAGCTCGTGTGTAATTTTCCCGTCATCCTGCCTTGATTGGTAATTGTTATGCCGTGTTTTTAAATAACAATCACGCTTTATATTTCGATCAATTACTTAGGTGCCTGCACTGCGTTGCAAAGCAGAAGTACGTTAACAGAGATGTGATGGTAATAGAGGAAATGGTTGGGCCATCGTCTTAGTGTTGAAAAAAGCTACACAAAAATAGCTGAAATGTTATCCGTTACTCTACTATTATTCTCTACTACTATTTATTCTTAAGAAATAAATGCTAAGTTATAGTTACGTTAATGTTTTAGATTATAAGATCTTGTCTGTGAGTGGAGATTATTCAGTAATTATTTAAAAGAGTAAACAAAACTATTTTACCTTTGTATCGTAATATTCTTCGATATTAGAAATACCTAACATTAGTAATTAACCTGGACTTTGATCACCTCTCAGGTTATTATTGGACACATACATGTCAAATTTTGGTGTCTCAGGTGACGTCGCCAGGGTCATCAGAGTGGAATGAACCTTTTATAGGGAAGCAAAGCAACTTCGTTGCCGTCACATACTTAGATATTTCACCAATTTTCTGGAAATTTTTAAAATTAAAGTCTATTTATTTTTTTGAGGGTAGTAACACATGTGTAGAGAAGTTTTCTTGTTCCCGTTTCCCACGGGATCACATTAGTATTTAGTGCGTTAATTTAGGAAATTAACTATTTTTCAGACCTATACAACGGTTTACCTCCGCGTTATTAATTAACAAACATCTAAATGTATTCACAAAATTTCATATTTACATTTGTAGAATTGACAAAAATATGAGGACATCGTAGTATATTTAATAATTGATTTGTAGAATAAAAATTTGAAAGAATAAATATAAATATAAATATAAATATAAATATAAATATAAATATAAATATAAATATAAATATAAATATAAATATAAATATAAATATAAATATAAATATAAATATAAATATAAATATAAATATAAATATAAATATAAATATAAATATAAATATAAATATAAATATAAATATAAATATAAATATAAATATAAATATAAATATAAATATAAATATAAATATAAATATAAATATGAATATGAATATGAATATGAATATGAATATGAATATGAATATGAATAAGAATATGAATATGAATATGAATATGAATATGAATATGAATATGAATATGAATATGAATATGAATATGAATATGAATATGAATATGAATATGAATATGAATATGAATATGAATATAAATATAAATATAAATATAAATATAAATATAAATATAAATATAAATATAAATATAAATATAAATATAAATATAAATATAAATATAAATATAAATATAAATATAAATATAAATATAAATATAAATATAAATATAAATATAAATATAAATATAAATATAAATATAAATATAAATATAAATATAAATATAAATATAAATATAAATATAAATATGTTAGGACAATTCACACAATGCCATCTAGTCTCAAACTAAGCAGACCTTGTGATATGAGTACTAGATAAACAGATTTTTTGTAAATACATACATATTATACATAGGAAACATCCAGACTTTAGGACAAACGTATGTGTCATCATACAAAGTTTGTCCCGATCGGGAATCGAACCCGAGACTCCGGTGTCGTAAGCGGACGCACTACCGACCACGCCACCGAAGCAGTCGTTTTATTCCTATATAGCTAGATTCCAGACAGTTGTAATTTTCTTAGGGAGTAAATCTTATTATTTTCCATAATGTACGTTCATAAAAACACCTCTTATACCACACACAATTTTTTCTACGTGTAAACAAAATAGTAAATCAAATTCATTATAGACTTCCCTTTGATTCCTGTCGACTCAAGAAAAAATATCCAACGACAAGCAATCGGAACAAACGCGGATAATACCCATAATTTCCTGTGTTTTGATTACGATAGCATCCAATGTTTCCTCCTGAATATATAGATCAGTGATTTCCAAAGTTTCGAGAAACATGTTTTACAATGCTCACTCGTATGCCTTGAGGGTGTAAGTACGGCGGAGTAGATACATATCGTATTACATAAACCTAATAGAACTTTCAACACTTTTACATTTATAGGTGTTTAATTCAGGATTATACCTATAAATCTTCAACCCGCAACCTTTTTACAACTTTACTGTAGGTATCTTAATCTACGAGTACTTAGGTTTATTGTAAAATAATGACTGTTATTTAAGACAATTAAGCCAACGGCTCAGAATGATATTAAAGCACCCTTAAACCTGCTCTTAACCATGCCAAAATAAGTCCCTAACGACTTTTAGATAGGCTACCTTCTTATTTTCATAGACAGACTTTCAAATACCACTATATACTAGGTATAATACTACGGGTGGATACAGACAATTTCTTAGCTTGAATTCCTGATAGTCTTCGGAACTTCAAATGATGATTGCCATCATCAGTATTCATCACCAAGGTTTTATTATGAAAGAAAGAAAGAGAGAGAAACACATTTAATTTGTCCAAATAAATGAATACAAAACATTGTAGGAACTAATCAGGCATAAAAGAAAAGAAATACTTAAACGAAAAACCACAAACAAACAATAATAATTTAAATATTAGAAATTCAGTCAAGTGCGAGTCGGACTCGCGCACGAAAGGTTCTGTACCAAAACGGTAAAAAAATCAAAAAATCACTTTCCTGTATGGGACCCCCCCCCACCCCTTTTTTAATTCTGCGCAAGCCGCATTTACATCCATTGCCGGGCGTCTCTGCTATGCTCCAGAAGGTATTTCCAGTGGCGCCCGAACAATGGGAGCCCCCTAAATATTTATTATATGTATTGTGTTCCTTAGTATTTGTTCTTAGGCAACAGAAATACATCATCTGTGAAAATTTCAACTTCCTAACTATCATGAGATACAGTCCGAGATAGACGGACGGACGGACACCGAAGAGTTCCGTTTTAGCTTTTGTTTACGGAACCCTAAAAACTGATGCTATCATAATAAAAAAATACTCACACTAATGAGATAATGGGTACCCATACACCTGCACCGGTACCGTTACAGTCATCTAGCGTCAAATTAGTGCAAAAATTAGGCCTTCTCTCGGCTTGGCTGTATCGATTCTTCATTTTTGAACACACAAACTCTCATCTCTGTTCCCAAAGAGATAACTAGGAGTTGCGGTCGCTGCCGTGGTCCTGCGCTGCAGCATGCAATTGAGCGAAGCGACTATTTCTATTAAGGCATTTATCAATCTATAAGGAGCAGGTTTTGTTGCCGAAAAAAGGTTATTGACCAAAAATATGTCAATAACTTTTTTTGAGGGTCCTAAATCAAAATTCGGTATCGAACAAAACCTGCTCCTCAGAATGCTTGATTTTTGAGTGAAAAAATCATGAAAATCGGTTGGGTAGTTGTCGAGAACAACGTCGAGACAAGTACCCAACCGATTTTCATGATTTTTGAGTCACCTGATAAGGAGCTCCGCTCGCTATGCCCGCTTCGCTCAAAAATATAAAGTACCTACCTACTTACTTGACTGACTAACAAATAAGGCATGGGATGGCTCATGTCATCCTCGCTTGACTTGGGGCGGATGACTACGGCTACAGGGATCTATAGGGCACCTTAGACTCGGTTTTTATGTTATTAAAAAGTTTATATCTCTTCTTTGTAACTTTTTCATAAAAAAAATACATTATACACAAATAGTAGCATAACGTCTAACACTTAGGCTTTTACACAACGTATTAAATTCTCTAGTGACCTATTAGATGGTCTAGTGGACCGTAATTACGTTCATAACTTAACACTCACACCTAACGTTCATATAAACTTTAATATATCTCAGTGGACACAGTCTGTAAAAGGGACAAAAGGGAACAAGCGTTCGCCTAAATAGTATCAATGGGAAGGTAGGGAAGGTATTCGGCCTTCCTATGAGGTTTGGAACCACTGAACATTCAAGAACAAACTAAAGACTGGATATTATCGTTGTTGTCAACTTCCACAAAGGAATTGATACGTAGGAGTTTCCGACTCCTCCGTCAGATATATTGACGTCTGCTACGTGAAGCCGAAGCCAATATTCTTTGTTGAATATTTTCTTAATAATATGTTTTAGATTAAAAAATTAAGGTTGCTGCGTATTCAAAATTTTACCTTAATGTAGGTACGAGTACTTACAAAATTATTATCGAAAAGTTCTCAGTCAGGCAAACATCAAATCCCGGTTAGCGGCAACAATACGGGATAGAGGTATTTATGCATCAACAAATATACGGGTGAAAAGAGGGCGTATGGTTATGTCTCTGTCTACCCCTTCGGGATGACAGATGTGATTGTATGTATGTATAGTCTGAGTACGTCAGTTCAGCATTGTGACAGACTTAAATTATTAACCTTAAAGCTTAGACCAACACGCAGGGCTGAAATTCATTGCTCTGTGTACTCGTATTCGTTAAGGTGCTCCGTCAAAGGGTGCATTTGCCTTTAACGTACCATTGGTATTACCACGGGTAAGTAGGGTCTTATAGGCCTACATAGGCAAATACTCTCGGTCGGGGAATTAAAGAACAGTAGAGATGCTACAAATTCAGAAGATATCACTTTTTAAAATGATAAATGGGTAATACTTGCACTGTATCATATGTTTACTAAGTAAGTATAATAATATGATAGACAAAATGAATTCTTCCTCAATAGTAAACCAACCTTCCGATCATTTGAATATTATTATTACGTCGTAGCAGTTACGAGATATTGTTTTCGTAGTTTATCATTCTCAAATAGTCCATGAATAATGTATCATTGCTATTATTGGTTAATCATAATTTATCTTATAGGTTCGTGTAGGCTTTCAAGTAAATTGAAACCTCACAGTTGTTATTGTATGTATATTATACATGTATTTATGTATATCCCTTCTGTGTTTCATGTTTCAGTTGACTTACTTAATCTTACTTTATTTATTTACTTTATCATAAAGATAAGTTTATGGCATGTAGAAATAGAAATAGCGTTTCTTCTTCTGGAACTTTATGCCCAAACTAAAAGGAACCCCACTAGAATTTATCGTCAACTTTAGCTCGCAATACTACTAACATGCTAATCGCTATTCTGTGACATTACGTTTGTTCTATCTATGACGAAATTATTCAGTATACTAAAATGGAGAATCTCGAAAATTTTGTTGTCGAATTGTTGGCAGTAGTAGGTTTAGTCTTATATAACAGCTGTTGACTAAATGACAGACACAGACAGACATATCTCGCTTATATCTCCAAAGGGGTAGGCAGAGGTGCATTACACACCGACAATTTGCCAGTATTTTTGGCCCCACGTAATAGGGGGCAAGCCTATTGCCGTCACCGTGCACACAAAAGTAGCAGCTATATTGTAATTTTGTAAAAAAATTTAAACCCGTTGCGTTGCGATGAAATGTTGATGAAAGACAACAAAATCTTACGTAACGGTCGCTATGACAGCCAATTAAATATCTGGACGTCTCGGACTCATCCTGGGCGTCTCGAACTCGGAATTGAGTATATGAAGTAGGTATAAATCGTGCTGGTTTTGTTAAACTATTTTGCTCGTAACCTCAGTGCAGTAAACAATATAGTCAATAGAAGTAAAGATCTGTCTACAGTGCGATGAACTGTGCAGACTAACATTTCAAACTTCCAACTAAGTTCCCGGGACTATAGTCAAAGTTTCACAGAAATTCCATTCCTACGAATAGGATCGTGAGGAACTATAATTAACTTACTATCTAGTTCTTAATGCGGTGAAAATTTACTAACTCTGTTGTAGTCCGTTACTGGAAATCATTCAAGACTATTTAATGTATGCGGTTCCGCCTGCTCATTCAGTTTTTCATACTTTTCATTGAGCAAATTAAGAACGTCATCTACATGTAAACCAAATCCGTTGAATAGTCATAGCGAGATGGAATACCGATCAAAAAACGAACTTCTAAAGAGGAAGATTCACTCCCCATACTTATCTGGGCTAATTTTGAAAATGCCGGCCAACAAAAATAAACTTAATATTCTAATAGAGTATAACAAAATAAACACTTTTTATTACCAGACCAAAGCCCTAAATCAACTCTGAGACATAATATTCAGCATCAAAAGTTTGTGAAAAAATTCTAATTATTGGAATATTTTGTCGTAATTGCGAGAACTCGGGCCTCGACTGATGGGGCTCTTTAGCGCGTGCCTCGAAAGGGGCCAGTTTCCCAAGGTGTGGACGGGGAAACTGGTCCTGTCCTGTCCGGTCCTGTCCGTCACCGTCACCGGACCGTCATTGTTCCAATGGCGTAAGGAGGCGCTGGAGCGGGACCACAGGCCTGCGTCTCGAGAAATCGAGGACCAGCGGTCATGAATCTCATGGAGTCATGGAGGGTGTGACTTGAGCAACCCAAGTGGGGTACCACCATCATCGCGGCGGTGAGACCGATCATGGACGATTGGCTGCAGAGGCAGCATGGTGACCTCACGTATCGTGTGACGCAGATCGTTACCGGGCATGGATGCTTCGGTCTGTCTGTTCTGCATCTGTTTCGCATCTGTTTCGCATCCATCGTGAGGTCACACCCCGGTGTCAACACTGCGAGGTTTCCGACGACGACACCGCACTCCACACGTTGGTGGAGTCCTCAGCGTGGGCGAGTCAACGCCGGGACCTCGTAGTGGGTCTGGGCGTGGATACCCTCTCGCTGGAGCATGGTCTCCAGCGGGAGTAGGTGGAACGCGGCTGTATCCTTCTGCGAGCAAGTCATGCTCGCGAAGGAGGCGGCCGAGAGGGAGAGGGAGCGTACCCTCCGCGCCGAGTTCCGTAGTCAGCGGCGAGGGCGCCGCGGACTCATCTACGCTTAAGACCATCGACCTCCATGATCGGGGCCTGAGGACGGCGGGATCGCCACCCGCCGTCCTTACAGAAGCAGGCTAGAAGGGTTGCGTGCTGCGGGGCCTTTGCCCCATAGCACGCAACCAGATTCACTCACTGACGCGGGATAAAACCCTACCCCAACGACGCGTGATTCTCATCCCGACCAAACCCCGCAGAGACCACATTGGTGGTCAGTCTGCCGGGCGCCACTAGAAATACCTTCTGCGTGTAACCAGAGATGCCCGACAACGGACGTTACAGCGGCCATTTTAGATAACCATAACAGTAGCAATAGTAGTTATTAAGTTTAGACAAAACAAGGCTGTTTTACGTCTACGCTAGTCACACTTTATACTAAATATTTAACCCTAAATAAAATCTCAAGTAAACGATTTAGAACTTTTGTGTAGTAATAAAAAATGCTTACGATATTGTGTTCTATCAAAATCAAGCATTTTTTTTAGTGGCCGGCAAAATGAAAATTAGCCCAATCTGAACCTTGGCCTTTTCTGTAAATTCTAATAAAGACACAAGAAATACAAAATTTTATGGTAAAGAATATATATTCTCAATATAATCATCTCACCACTAAGTATAATTTAGGATCTCATTATTTAAAATACTTACCAAAGATTATATTATGCAGTCAAAAATGAATAAAGAAAAAGCCGGCCAAGTGTAAGTCGGACTCTTGCACAAAGGGTTCCATACCAAAACGGCAAAAAAAACTCGTTTGTATTCTGTTTTTTAGTATTTGTTGTTATAGAGGCAACAGAAATACATCACCTGTGGAAATTTCAACTTTCTAACTATCACGGTTCATGAGATACAGCCCAAGACAGACGGACGGACAGACAGCGAAGTCTCAGTATATTCAAAAGTTCCCGTTTAACCCTATTAGTACGGAACCCAAAAAAAGAATACTTAGATCTCAAACATTTTGTAGCTGTAGGTTTAACTTCCTTCGAAAGGTTCATTGTTGAACTAAAGGCGTTAAAACCCATTAGAATCCATAGCCATTAATTAAATACCATCATCACGTTGAGACTTACTAGTTAACAGAATCAAGTGATTAACTTTGTCCGTAGAACTGCTGCTAATACAGGATCTTAGTATTCTAGAACAGTTCTATTCTACTTAATTTCAATGTCATTGATCTTAAAACTTGTAAGTTTTAAGTGAATTTATTAATAAAAGCCTGTGTTTGAAAGTTAAAACGAAATTAAATTTTGAGAAAAAAGGAAGCTTTCAGAAATAAATTTTGAACTTTTTTTTCATAAGTCCTAGTTTCCAACATTTTGGATTATTTAGTTACAGATTTATTTAGATTCAAATTGAAGATTATTTTATTTGTTATTATATTGAGGAAAATCAAAAAATATACGAGTATTAAGTTTATGAATATCCATACACCCATCTTACACCAGTCAACCAAGACTTCATGACTTTAAAGTCTTAACGGTCGCACTGAGCATTTCTTTAGTATGTACCTCTACATCTCTACATCTACGGGTTCTGTCAGATCATGTTTGCGACCGTATTTATCAACCGATTTTCATGAAACTTTACGGGAACACCCAAATACTCCGAAAAACTTTATTCCGAATTTCGATGTTCCGATTTTCAAAAGTCCGAATTTCATAATACCTAAGAATTGTAATGTCTATTATTAAAATTCACGAAACTTATTTTACCGACAGTCATTAATGCGATTTGTTAGTTCGCTGCAGAACCAACTTCACGCAGTCTGGTCTGGGTATCTGGAATGGGTAGAAGTGGGTTAGGTTAGGTTAGAACTGTGACCACCGCCGGGCGCCACTGGAAATACGATCTGCCTGTAACCAGAGACGCCCGGCAACGGACGTTAGAGCAGCCTAGAATAAAAAAAAAGAACTGTGACCACAACAGAACGCGAGCCGAGCGAACGAAGCGGGCGCGCCGCGGAAGCGCCGGAATTGATCTCGAATTTTAATATAATTAAAATTTTGGGAAACACTTTTAATTCTACCTCCTCATACTAAATATAATATTATACCTACTTCTTTCTGATGAGCAATTATGTGTTTATGTGTCTTGCTATTTAGGTATTTTAATAATCAGAATTCGTATTGTTGATGTTTCGAAATATCATTAAGTCGGACTTTTTGTTATTCGATCTATTGAAGCTCGGTATTTTGAGAGTAGTAATTATAAACGTTAGGAATATTGAAATTTATGAATTTTCAAAATAGGAATAATGTTCAATCGGAGTTGTTACATTCGGAATTTTGAACCAGTCGGAACTACGAAAATCGGTATTTTGAAATTCGTATTTGTGACTGACGGAATAAAGTTATTCGTATTTATGTTTTAAATTCGTATTTATGTATGTATTTACCCCAAACTTTACACACACACTCCTTGCTTACAATGAATAACATGTGAATGATATTTTTAGGATTGGATGAAAAGTGAAAGAGTAATAAAGAAAATTTAAAAATATTTTTTCTAAACAAAGCTTCCGAAGTCTACGGTTCACAGAACCACTAAATTGACTGAGGGAGCGAAGCGACCGAAGTCTCCGTTTCAACTTGCAGACTGGGGAGAATTTCTTTCGTCTGTACCTACCTCTACATCTCTACATCTACGGGTTCTGTCAGATCATGTTTGCGGCCGTATTTATCAACCGATTTTCATGAAACTATACACACACACTCCTTGCTTACTATGAATAAAATGTGAATGCTATTTTTTGGATTGGATGAAAAATGAAAGAGTAATAAAGAAAATTGAAGAAGAAATTTTCTAAACAAAGCTTCCGAAGTCTACGGTTCACAGAACCACTAGTATAATTGACTGAGGGAGCGAAGCGACCGAAGTCTGTTTTTTTTTTTTTATTCCGCAGCCCTAGGCCGCGACCGCACCTACGTTCATTGCCGGGCGCCTCCGGTAGGCACTAAAAGAATTCCCAGTGGCGCCCGGCGACCTCAACTTGCAGACTGGGGAGAATTTCTTTCGTCTGTACCTACCTCTATATCTCTACATCTACGGGTTCTGTCAGATCATGTTTGCGGCCGTATTTATCAACCGATTTTCATGAAACTATACACACACACTCCTTGCTTACTATGAATAAAATGTGAATGATATTTTTTGGATTGGATGAAAAATTAAAGAGTAATAAAGAAAATTGAAGAAGAAATTTTCTAAACAAAGCTTCTGAAGTCAACGGTTCACAGAACCACTAGTTATGTATTTTACTAGCGTGTGTCCCAGCTACGCACGTGGTTATTTTTCTAGTATAATAAACAAAATCAATGTTACGAGTACTCAGGCAGGCAATGTATAGGTTGTAGCAGTAAAATAGAGAGAATTTTTGAAATCTTCTGTTTTATGTTTATTTGTTACAAACATACAAAAGTACAAACATTTCCTTTTTATAATGTTACTATACCTAGATATATTTAGATAGATTGGTCTCCCCATCTATGCAAAGTGGTAGTTGCAAGGGAACAATTTTTCATCACTGGCATTACTCATTATATGCGCAATGCCACTTGTAATCCCAGTGATGTTGATAGATATAGATTGACAATAAGAAAAATAATTAAAAAATAATTAATCTCACACTTTTTACAGCGGATAAGGTAGTCAAATTACACTGTGCAATTATGATAATTGCCTCACTTAGTTAGAGATCAAATAACATATATTTTTTTAAACTTTTAGATAAAGGGGTCATAGACGTGTTTGTAGTCCGAGACGGCCAGGACTTTAATTGGCTGTGTCATAGCTGCTGGCACGTAAGACTTTGTTGCCTTTCATCAACATTTCATCGTAATTTTAGGGTTTCAATTTTTTTCCAAAATTCCGATATAGCTTCTACTTTTTATTAAATTCATTCGGTCATTTTGGACATAACCCATTATAAATGTGCCCAGTGACGGCAATAGGCTTGCCCCCTATTACGTGGGACTAAAAATACTGGCAAATTGTGGGTATGTAATTCACTTCTGCCTACCTCTTCGGGGATATAGGTGTGATATGTGTGTGTAGACGTGTTTAAAGGCGTCCCATCAAGATCAGTATAACAAGTTCAACTAACTGCAAATAGTGCACCTGCTGATCAACAGCGGCAATAGGGTCTCCCTCTAAAAGTGGGTGCATAATATGCCCTTACCTATTCCTCCGAGGACATAGGAAAACCGAAACTCCTTTACATAATTCTCCACGTCATTGCTGACTTATTTAATATCTACCTATTTTGAGTATGACGGTTTCCAGTAAAATTAAAAAACACGTCAATAATTGACACAAAAACCGACTTAATTTTACAGAAATGGGACCAAATAGTTGTCGGTATTGGACCTCTTGGGAAGTAGGTAGTAGCCATGAAAAATAAACAAAATCCAAAATCGGTTCACCCAGTCTAAAAATAGGAGGAAACAAACAAAATACCGAACATTGGTTTTTTCTCACCAATTTACACCATCTTTATCATACTCGTAACCCTGATAAAGTGCCTTGTAAACATTATTGTTGTGAAATTAAAAAACTTATTTCACCAGCCCCAAATTGCATCTCTCGAACTCATTGTATTATTATCATTTATTATTATTTTTAATGTGAAAAAAACATTAACGTTATTTATCATAATACCTCATTCCGCAAGAATCTAGTTTAATTAAAAAATAATTGGCCAAGTGCGTGTCGAGCGAGTTAAGCCTCTATAACTACTGAACTAATAAAGTTATACCATTCGTTCATTACAGGGACTACCATCATGATTTTTTTTTAGGTTCTTCACGCCAACCGTTTAGATTTTAGAGGGGGGCTGTTTTTGCAAATACATTCTCTTCGAACCTATCCCTTCGAACTATTAGCGTTCCGAGATTTGAACAACGGAACCCTAAAAAGAGAGAAAATTCATTAAAGTCATGTTTTCTCATATTGTTATTGTTGTTGTTGTTTCTAATAATATTAGATACAACATTGCAACCATTTACAGAGTTCTGTACCTAAAGGGTAAAACGGGAACCCTAGATGTATTTCTGATTGCCACTATAACAAAAAATACTAAAAAACAGAATATAATAGGTAAATATTTGAGAGGTCTCCCTTACAGCAAATATGATTTTTTGCCGTTTTTTGTGGAACCCTTTGTGTGTGAGTCCGACTCGGACTTGGCCGGTTTTTATATATAATGGTACGGAACCCTTCGTCTGCGAGTCCGACTCGCACTTTCTATCTCTACCGGTTTATTCTATAGATAACTTAAAAACGATCTACATTACCGCTACCCCCTAAGCTAATGATTGTACAGGACTAGGTTTACGTCAGTAGCGTGGTGACTGGGGTTCGAACTCATCCCACCATCGCAAGGTGAGTCTTGCTTTTAGTGGCATGAGTTCAATCTCTTATTGGCCACCAGGCTATTGACGCTTCATTAGAAATAGAAGGATAAATCGCTACCAATGTAAAAGAAAGATAATAATTAATAAATAATTGCCACTTGCCTTCGGCTGGGTACACCTTGTGTATCCCCGCATCATTGCACCTGTGGAGTAGCCGTCGATAATCTGGGACACCATGGCCTTTCTTGTAGTAGAAGCACAGGTCGTATACCTTGGCACGCTATTCTAAACGACATAATTCGTAGGGCTCTTTCCACCGCAGGTCTTCCGGCCCTACGTAAGCCAAATGGGTTAGCACGAATGGAAAGAGACCGGACGGTATGTCGTTGCTACCGTGGAAGATGGGAAGGCCTTTCGTGTGGGACGCTACATGCGTTGACACCTTAGCACCTTCACACCTTCCAAGCACATCCGGATGTGCCGGCGCTGCTGCTGCATCGGCTGAAGGCCTCAAATGGCGTAAATATGCTAACCTAGCAGGTGATTACATATTTGAGCCGTTTGGGGTTGAGAGACACTGCGGTCATGGGGTCCGAGTGCTCGCCGCCTGTATACGATACGCCTGTAGAGAGACATTGCTAAACGTTTAATCAATGCTTCTCAGGACTGCTGCTGGCTCTAAGAATAAGTATCGCCATCCAACGTGGGAACATAGCCAGCATTCTGGGAACCTTCCCAGTCGGCAATGACGCGGAGGATTTTTTAAACGATATTTTGTAATGTAAATATTTTTAATAAGTATATAACTAGGTATGCAATGCATTATGCTGTTGCAATAATTGAGCTGAGTCTGTCGATCCGGGTCGAACTCCTAAATGACGGGACCGATCTTTATGAATTCAAATATATGCACTCACGGTGATGGTCACTATGATCGTGCCAAATTTCAAAAAGATCGGCCCAGTCGTTTAGGAGGAGTTTGATCACGAACGAAATACACGAGGCGCCTAAGAAAGAGCTTCGCTTCGCTCAGCTCATTTATGTACTCGTATATTAAAATTCTTATTGTAAATAAACAATGATCATATTAGAAAGAAAAATATGTATAAACAATATTCTTTTTTAAATATTAAGACAGAAATTGTAAATCACAAAAACTAAAAGCTCATCGGCAGGACTCGAACCCACGGCCTTTCCCTAATAAGGGGAATGCTCTGACCACTGAGCTACGATGACCAATACCGACATCATCTAATCTTTGGTTCATGTATAATTTCTAGATCGCGCTATTTTATATTTTAAGAATCGTAGAAGCAAATACATTATGAAATGACTCACTTGTACAGATATTCCACAATTTTTTACTTTTAATAGGTTAATAGGTTATTGGCCATTTTTTTGTTAAAACAGAGCGTCCCCCCTCTCAAATATAAACGATTAGCTCGAAGAATCTGAAAAAAATCATGATGGCAGTCCATATGAACTTTGAAGGAAAACTTTAACACACCAGATAACTTTGTTAGTTTAGGAGTTATAGAGCCTATAATGTGTAACTACGGAACCCTTTATTATGCGTGGCCCAATACGCACTTGGCTAGTTTTTCAATTATTTTTTAAGGAATTGTGGGTTTTTTTCAAAATTTTGAATTTTGTTTTTATCTTAAAACTGTTAAAAATATTTGTCAAAAGAAACTGCCAAAGTTACAAAAAACAATCCATGATCCATTAAGAATTATACGCTGATGTTAATTAATCAGTACAATCAGAAAGAAACGTGTTCAGTTTTTGATTGTTCAGCCAAAATGCTAAAACGGGAAGTATTACTTTCAGAGGAAAATAATTACCGCTCGTAAACAAAGAGATTAGCAAATTTTCTGTACCGAAATACGAACGTTACTACACAAAGGCGACCAGTGAATCTGATTGTGTTTTATTAGGTCGTTGCGCCGTTTCTATATAAGTATGTATTACCAACCAATAAAAATATATAATTATAAATGCACTTTTAAGGCTGCACATTATAGAATTAAAAATTCCATTATTGTATACAACTCACACGTCGACAAATTATTGCGTTAATCATTAAACAGTCTCTAAGTTATTGCGGTTTGGTAATTTGTCAAATGTACGAGTATAATCTTTATTATACACAATTTTTATAGGCGTTGAGTTAATGAGAGATACTGAAAGCATAGTAACATTAACGCTAAAGCGAGAGAACAGCCATACAACTTTTAGATAAATAGTGAATGTAGTAATAGAGTAAAAAAGAAGGAAGACTAAAAAGAAAATAAATAAATAAAGAAAACAAAACAAATACAAATAAAATAAAGAAACATGAACATGACGGTGACAGTTATTACTTATAATTTGTCTACGTAACTTACATTGTTACACAGGTAAAGTGTGACATGTTATTAAAATGCACACACAAACTTTTAGAATCAAATCAACTGTCTCAAAGACTGAAGCGCCATGAAGACTGACAATCTTATTATCATGTTCCCCCAACAGATGGAGGTTCCCTCTGTAATTCGAATTAATTTGAATTACCTACAGAGGCTAATAAGGCCCTCCCTTGCGGGTGGGGTACTCTACTACTGAAAGAGCTCGTTATGTTTGTTTATATTAGTAACCAAAGTCTGTTCAATCGAAGAGTCTTAAATCGTCTTATGGACCTACGTAATTATAATATTTTAGTTGAAAAGACATTTAATTTTAAGCTTTACAAGTGAATGAAAGAACTAATTTAAAGGAACCTGAATCTGTCTTCATTATATCTTCTTGTATATTTGCATATTGAAATGAGTATACAATTTTCTATATCATCTGGAATAGCCCCTGCTACACTCAAATGATTCTTGATCTACCCCAGCCTTTGTCCTCATACCTCTACATCAGACAATCTGTAGTATCTCTTTCATAGCATCAAAGTTCGTTGATTGAGAATAATTCGAAAGAATATTTGTGCTTGTAGCTAAATAAGCAGAAAGAAAGAATAAAAAGTGATTGTAAAATACTTCAACATTTTTCTTAACAATAGTTGTATAATTTATAGACAGTTAATAGGTGGTGCATTAGCCATGTAACGTTACATGTTATAACAGGCTGAAATTTAAAATACTGGGTACAATTCAGATTATTGCTAGCAATAAATCTTCTAACAATGTGTATTTTGTTCACAGAATGTATAGCAGTGAATATCAAGCGCATAGATGTACCGTCTCTAGTAGAATTAGGCACAGAATCTGTCACGCTTGACTGTGACTTCAATACGGGAGTGAAGCCAGCACAGGGACTTGTAATTAAGTGGTTTTTCAATGGCTCCACTGGCTTAGTGTATCAGTGGATACCACCAAGGCAACCTCAAGTTATAGGACTTCTTAAAGGGAAAGTCGATATGAGTTTTAAAATTTCAGGTAAGTTTGCATCCTCATAATTTAAGAGCTGTCAGAATGACAACCTCTCACTAAAGCCAGTACAGTAGGCTTGGGTCTGGGCGTTGATACCCTCTCGCTGGGGACTATTTTTCAAGGAGTGGGTGGAACGCGGCCGTGTTCTTCTGCGAGCAGGTCATGCTCGTGAAGGAGGCGGCCTAGAGGGAGAGGGAGCGTACCCTCCCCGCCGCGTTCCAAAGTCAGCAGCGAGGGCGCCGCAGACTTATCTACGCCCAAGATCATCGACCTCCATGATCGGGGCCTGAGGACGGCGGGAGCACCCCAATGACGCAGGATTCTCATCCCGACCAAACCCCCGAAGAGGCCACACAGGTGGTCAAAGTCCGCCGGGCGCCACTGGAAATACCTTCTGCGTGCGAACCAGAGACGCCCAGCAACGGATGTGAGAGCGGTCACGGAATCTATACAACGTGTTTCATATTAGTGTGGTCATATCTCAAGGTTGCATTGGGTAGGGCCCAAATAATATATTGCGCGGGGTCTTTAATTAATTTAATAAAATATTGACTTATAATGACGTAGTCGATAAATTTTCCTTTTTATCGATAGCTCATTGAAATGAAGCTCTAAGACTGCACTACAAAATAAACATATGATTAGAATGAACTCTAGATTTGACCTCAAGTAGGTTTGCCAAACAGTGAAATAGATTCGGACAGTCTCGTTGTTACTCAAAATTTTAACCAACAGATAAAGTTACTTTATCAATAGTTATCATACAAAATAGTTTCGGAATCACAACTTGGGGTCAAAATAAAGAGTGCCTACTCAAAGTTATTTTTGAAGTTTTTCTATGAATTTATGTATCACGTGATTGTCGTGAATGTCACAACTCACACGTAATTTGTTGTCAACCTACTCAAATACCAGGAGCAACGCATTTGCTGTCGAAGAAAAGAGAAGAAACATTTATGTTCTTGTCTTCCTTAAATTTACACTTTTTATAAATTGGTTCCGCACAGATATTTAAAATACAACTGCTGTTTGTGTAGAAGTTTATGTTGTAGCTGTTGAGAACGCTGGTGGGTATAGTAGTATGTAGGTATTCAGTTTCGGGATAGAGAGATCGTGGATGCCAGTCACTGCACTACCATATCGTGAACTCTCTTTCGACTCATTTACCATGAAGTAAATGATCTGCAAGGTGTTTGGTTATTTTTGACCGACTTTAAAAAAGAGTAGGTACTTAGGTTCTCGATTCGTCATGATAATGTGATGCATAAAAGTTCATAAAACATTATCGCTAAAAGTGGCAACTTGTATGGTTGAACGAGGATATCAGAAAAAGTAGGAGGTGTTGGTGTCAGTTTCACTAATATGTATCTTAAGGACCCCTAAAAATTACAAAGAGAACCGCCCACTTTTTTGATTGGAGCCGCTTTGAAGAAACTAGGTATCAATAGCGATGTCGGCATATATCAAAGACGTACACGTCACAACACGTAAATTTTACCGCAAAAACCATATTATTCCGGTGTTGCAAGTTAACGCAATGTTCTTCATAAACGGGGACTTTATTAGCTTTTTTATGCTGGATATTTGTTCATTTTAGCAATTGGTAATAAATTACTAATCTTAGATTACATGGATAAAGAAAGTCGCTTTTTCCGTCTATCTGTTCTAATGTATGTTTAGTTCTTGAAAACTACGCAACGGATCTTGAAGCGGTTTTTTTTAAATGGGTTCGAAATGTATTTACATGCATACTATGCATACATGCATACATGCGACGCCGCGCTGGCATTCAACAATTTTATTTTATTTCATAGGTCTTAGGGAAATATCCTGTGTTTATGGTAAATAATAATTATGTTATTATTTATCTCTTAAATTATTTTATACTAGGTACTTTTATTAGATTTTTACCAAAATTACGACGTAATTCAAGGAAATAAGACATTGGACTTGGGCAACACTTACAACTATCTAATTTCTTTTCAGTTGCAAGTAAACTTTGATATTAGGCGTACGTAGTAATCTGTGTTAATCGATCATGGCGTATTTAAGTAATAGTGAATATTATGAAATGATACTTTGCGTCGGGGCAGCCGATGGCAGTCTGCGTGAAGCTCGTCGCCTTTATCGAGAAATATTTGTGGACAATAGACTCGAAGGTGAACGGCTGCGGTTACCATCTGTGGAGTGCTTCCGAAAAATGGTGAACCGTTTACATGACACTGGTTCTTTCCGTGGTTCCCGCTCAGAAGGCAGACCATCTGTTGTACCACTAGAGCAAGAAGTATTCTCGAGCATTTTCAATCCAATCCCAGAACAAGTACTCGCCGCGCTGGGATTGTTGTAACTGCCAGCATGATGCGACGGACCCAACTGTGCATTGATCAAGGCGGCGAACATTTCGAGCCGTTACTTTAGTACCTACTTTTTAGTTTAGTGTTTATTAGTATCTTAGGTAGGAAGTGTATTTTTTATTAAATTCAATAATGTTTATCTAAGTATCGTGATATTAGTGAGTTAGTTATGTTTATTGTGGAACACAGTACCTACCTATCTACCAGGATGACATGCACAATGAAATCGGTAAGTTTTTGTTGTTTAAAGTCCACAACCTAACATTACTGCAAAATAGTATTCTGTACCAGGAGCATATGAAATAAGAGTTGTTTACGATTCATCGAAGGGGACTGAACCTTACGAATAAATTTGACCCTAGGTAGTGTTGGGTTTATAAAATATCGATTAAATGAACAAATCAATTAAATTTACATGACACCTTAAAAGTTTTAACTAAACTTGTATTTGCAATTTTGTCCTTGCGTATAGTTAACTCAACGCGCATGTGTAACGAGGGTCAAATATGACCACACTAATATGAAACACGTTGTATATAGAAATGGGGAATGTAATTTTTGTCCCCCCTTAGCTCTCGAGAACTGCTTATGATCCAATTATGGTTAATCCCTCTATGGATAGCCCTCGATCTGGAGGCAAGCCAAAAAATCGAAAATTTGACCTAGCCCTAAGGGGTCGCAAGACACCGTACTAGTTAAAAAATTAAAGTACAGTGGGCTGCATCGTGACGTCCTCTAACCATTGGCGTCATTCTTGGTAATCAGGTTTTGTTTATTATTTTAATCTCAAAACCAACATTCTAGATAAAATAATTGTTATTCCATAATAAAATAAAATAATTCTAATAAGTAAATAATAAAATAATTCTGTCCACTGAAATAATTTCATAAAGAACAGTCATGAATATTAAAATATTTACGAATATCTTCTGAACATCAAATATTTACGAATTCCCACCATTAGAGAGTAACAGGAAACATTTTCGGAGAAACTTCCCTTGGAATATTTGCCTCCGTATACTTACATCATTACGATATCTACGGTAATAGTCACATGATTTCACAAATCACTTACCTGAGTTATTCCGCATGATAAACTCGCTTTTTGTACAATCTTATATACTTATTTGTGCTTCATAAACTTTGTGGTTGACATCACATTTTCTTCCAGTCACTTTTCTGAGTACATCATTTTTAAAACTAGACAAGAAACTAGACAAGTACCTAGTCCAGCCATAAGTATTGTTACAAATGAAAATGCATTTTTTTTTAAATGAAGTAATGTAATATTATTAAAATGTTTACCTACATATTTATTAAAGTCTTAGCAAAAAATAAAAATATATTTTATTCGAAATGGCCACCTTTGACTTTTATACAGGACTTTACTTTTATCTGTTTGGCCACGAATCTATAGATTTACGCACTGTTTCCAAGGGAAATTTTGCCACTGCTTGCTCCAAAGATATTTTAAGAGACTCAATGTCGCTGTGTCGTTTAGAGCAGGCCATGTCCTCTAAAACTGACCATAATTTGTAGTTTAAAGGGTTGAGGTCTGGGCTAGATGAGGGCCAGTCTTCAGCTCATATAAAGTCCGGAACGTTGGTTTCTAGCCAGGCTTGGGTAGTTCTTGCCTTGTAACCAGGAACAGAGGCCTGCTGAAAAGTCCACGGTATATTTTTAAAAAGTATATTGCTGAGAGGTTTCACAACATGATCCAAGACAGTATCTTGATACACTTTGGCTGAAGTTTTCACTCCTTTTTCACAAAAATGTAGTTTTGTGACTCCCTGATAAGACACGCCCCACCAAACCATCACTGAAGCAGGATGATGACCACGTTGTACCTTTCCGACCACTTGAACAGCTTCCTTAGAACTGTGAGCGTACACTTTATATGCTTATTGTAGTGTTCTTCATTCGTGAATTTTTTTTCATCGGTAAAGAGGATATTTCTGTGCCTTTCACCTGTGTATCGCGACAGAAGGCGCTTTGATCGATCCACTCTCTTTAATCGTAAAGATTGATTTAGGGCATGTCCTGTATATCGACGATAAGCACCGAGCTTCGGTCTTGTTTTATAATACGTGACATAGTCCTAGCCGTAAACTTCATTTCTCGCGATAAGATTTATTGCTTCCTTGTGGGGTTTCGACGAATTCTGGCTTTAACAGCATTAATAGCCTTTGTAGTTCTAACAGCACGTGGCAACACTTCGTCTGTCGAAGACCAGAAAAGATAGGGGTGGTCTTTTCTGGTCTTCGGCAGACGAAGTGATGTTGTATCTATTGATACAACATATACGAACACACAAGATATACGACAAGATATACGAACTTGGTATCAGCCGTACGGCTGATACCAAGTTCGTATATCGTACTATCGTACTATTTCGTATCGTACTATTCGTATTCGTATTTTGAAGTGTCTGGAATATGACCGACGGCTCCATACCCACCCACTTTGTGCAAGGCGATCACTGCGATCCTATTTTCTTTAACACCCCATTCCATATTGTAATTCGATAATGAACACGAAAAAATATGTGAAATGGCGCGAAATCGAAGAAGTTTTTAAAATAAAATACGTGTTCCAAATTCAATATAATTAAAAAGTTGAAAAAAGGAAAAATTTTAATTTTTAATTTTTTTTTTTTAATTTATTTATTTATTTCAGGCAACAAATAGAGAAGTTACAGTTGGTATAAACTTATTCTACGGCCCATAGATAAATACCTTAAAACTAAGAATACATATAGATATTACAAAATGTATATTAGTAATAGAATCTTAAGACTATTGTTAGTACACACTTCACTATCGCACTTCGGTCTTTTTGCGTATCAGTGGTAGCGATCCGCGGAAGCGACGGAACACCACGCCCTGTGGCCAGAAGGTTTCCTCCATGACGAGGCTCAGTCTAGTGTGATCAGTGTAATGTAACAGTATTTATGGCCAGACTAGTTATAATCTTATTGTGATGGACTGAGGGTATATGCCCGATGGTTATTATCTCTTCAAATCATTTTCTGGATCTAAATACAGTTGACGCTGTGTTTCTGAACAAAAAACTCAGTTAAAGATGGAATCAAATATGTCAACTACTCGTATAACAAATCATGAGTTTAATTAAGAAATGCTTATGTTTATTTTTACTTATTTTTCAGAAGAGCCTCTACAAGCTTACAGAGCAATAAAGATTAAAAATCCAAGCACACATTTAAGTGGAAATTACACGTGTGTGGTGTCCACATTCTTAGAAGAGGATCGGCAAACGGGTTCGATGCTAGTTTACAGTAAGTAAGAAAAGTTTGAGAATACATGTATAACCGTACCATATCTAAACAATATACGTATTGATTTTACTTACAAAATTCGATATTAAAGTTCTGAAATATTTCATATTATAGCCTGTTACAATGCGAGGAACAGGCACCATATTCAACACAGGCAAATTCCTTTTAATGGTTCCTTAACAACGTTTTTGGGCTTATTTGGGCTACAACAAGCGTGAATTTTGCCGTTGTGCGTGAGTCCTACTCACACTTGGCCGATTTTTTATAAATACGTTTATTATATTTATTTTGGAAGTCAGTTTCACATAAGTAGCTACTAATGCTCCCACGTTAGAGTTGGGACAGATTGTTTGAGATACAAGCACTACATAAAGAATAATTTGTAGTTAGGATACCTAGGTTCTAAGTTCTTAGTTTCATGGTAGTTACTATTAGTACTTGGCTTCTAGGAACATCACAACAGCAGTCTTGTATACTTTGTAAGATTTTTTGTTGCTTAAATATATATTAAAAGATACAGTTGGATTGATAATCTTCTTTTTTGAAGTCGGTTTGATTACCTCGTACAATACGGCTGGCATTTATTCTATAGTACTATAGTATTGACCTCTGTACCCTCCTGGAAATCCACACACAACTAAAACAAAACAAACCAACTTATAAAAAAAATTGTTAAGATAATGTCGCGTATTTCTCTATACCTAATTATGTGTTTCTTTTCGTCATTATTTAGTAGCCGGAGGACAACGAGAATGAACAGAATTCTTTTACCTTCACAGGCCAAGGAAAGAGTTTTCATTTTATACAAGAAAAAAATTACGTGTTTTTAGTAACATTGATATGTGTAGCGGAAGAGTTGTATCCGAGACCGCAAATGACAATATTGTCAAAAGGGTAAGTTTCCGCTTATGCAAAATTATTTAGAGCGAGAGCTGGGACACATAATATCAGAGAAGTCCTTGAGGAAATCCGAAAGCTCCTAACACAAAAACGCAAACATCGCTGAAGGCTAGCTGTTCTTTTACAACTCCTATAATTTCAAACATGGAAAAAAAGTTTACTAAAGTACTTGAGTCAACTTCGAAATTAAAAAAAAGTTAAGTTTAAATATCGAAAAAGACAGAAAAAAATAACTAAGCAGTTTGCGAGGGTCCTTACTCTTGCCGGGTGCTTATATAACTTTTAAATAAATAAAAAAAAAAAATGGCATGTTGAAATTTTTTACTGGGTATTTTTATATTTGTTTTAAAAGTATTTAAAAACATCGTTTCAAAAGTAGTCTTGTATGCACCTAACAACGGTAGAGATTGCAAATGGTCAGCAATTTTTTTTTCCTTTACGATATCTAACTTTTCTTTAAAATTTCACCTTGCTACCTTAAATACCTACTTTAGTATAAAGGTAATACGTTCTGCTTGTAACCAGAGACGCCCGGCAACGGACGTTAGAGCGGCCGCGGCCTTGGTCGCGGAACTAAAAAAAAAAAAAAAAAAAAAAAAAAAAAAAGTATAAAGGTAACTGGTAACTGGATTCCGAGTTCTTGGACTCGTGGGTGCGAATCTCACCTAGGAAAGAACTTCGTGTGACGAGCACCATCCACGATTTTTCTATGATAATGTATTTAAAAGTACCTATAAAGTATGTGAACCAGTAATCAAGATCCCATAACATAAGCTTATTATTAGCTTGCCTGCTTTTGGGGTAGATGGCGCTGTGTAACATAAATGTCGTAATATTTATTTATTCACTAGATACCTTTTTAAAACTCTCCAAGAAACCAACAACAACAAATTGACTAGGATTTTATTATCTGTTAAACTTTTACAAATTCGTGTCGTTGTTTCTTGGAAATTACAAAACGGGACAAATTCCTTCCCTCTTGGGGCCAATTCTAAATTGATGTGCTCTCTAACATACTGCAGTTTACCGCTCTTCGATCCCCTGTAGACGCCATGTAAATTTGTATACAGTAAACTTCTATTAAATACACTTTTGAATGGCAAAATGTTGCGATTAATAATATTGTCTTCACCGTATACTAATTATCATCTTAATATTCGATTGTATTGACGATGAAGTATGTAGTATCTACGATAACGCAACTAAAAAAGCTTCAACTATAAGTTTTGCGTAACTTAAAAAAACAACATGTTAAAACCAAAATATTATGTTTATTTTTTTTTTTGTATTTCAAAGCAATGAGTTTGCTTAAACTATTCTTAAAATATTAAGAAAGAAATTATAAATAGATCACAAAAACTGATGCCATCGGCGGGACTCGAACCCACGGCCTTTCCCTAACAGGGGGAATGCTCTGACCAACTGAGCTACGATGACCACTACCGACGACATCAAATTTTTGCTTCATATCATATTCATAATTTCTACATCGCGCTATTAAGGTTAGCGTTGGATCCACCTCCCGCAGTTCTACCGAACTGACGGTACCAGTGTATCGTGTTACAACGATAACACTGAACATATATTTTTGTATTTCAAAGCAATGAGTTTGCTTAAACTATTCTTAAAATTATTAAGAAATAAATTATAAATAGATCACCAACACTGATGTCATCGGCGGGACTCGAACCCACGGCCTTTGCCTAACGTTCGTAAGGGCCCGAGTCCCGCCGATGACATCAGTTGTTGTGATCTATTTATAATTTCTTTCTTAATATATTATGTTTATTGCTTTTCAAAATACTCTCCTTTACATTTTAAAATTTTTTTCATGCGATCAAACCATTTTTTAAAACAGGAGGACTACAGATCTGAAGGCATGTTTTCTACGTGCTGATTGAACGCTATCACTGCCTCTTCGGAGTTGGTAAAAGTGAAACCTCTCATCAAATATTTGATTTTGGGGAAAATACAAAATCACAGGGTGTTAGGTCGGGGTGGGTGCACAGGATGGGTGACGAGTTGTTACTTTTTCGGAAGCTAAAAATTACTTGTTGGCCGTGTGTGAAGAAGCGTTGTCATGATGTAGGAGAACGCGGCTTTTGGGTCGTCTTTCGTGAACCTTTTTCTAACCCCCTGGGTAAACAAATGGTAGAATACCACTCGGCATTAACACTCTTTTGATCTTCAAGTGGAATTGTACAGATGGGACCCGTAGCTGAGAAAAAAAACGCGATCATTTTTTTACCAACGTTTCTCGCCTGCCTCACTTTTGTTGGTTTAGGACTGTTGGTTCCATTGGAAAGTTCCATTGATGGGTCCAACAGGACTTTCGAGTTTTCATGGCTCCATTGGTGGGTCCAACAGGATTTACGAATTCTGATAGTCCCATTTAGATCGTGGAGTCAATAATCGAAATTTTAACAGGTTTACATCCGGTCTCGTGGTTCCATTGTCAAAACTTACAACTTTTAATTAAAAGGTGTTAAATTAAACTTTATTCTAACAGGCGTTATGGAGTAACACATTAACAATCATGAAATAAGTAAATATTACAAAACAAAACAGTAATTAACTAGTACATATTAAATAGTTATTTGTTATACAAGAGTGCAAAGTTGCTTTTTAACTGCGTGCTCATATTTGATGACCGAGCAAGCGAAGGATTCTAAAGTTGAATTCTTTGAGTCAGATATTAGGATCCTGATCGTAAGCGAGGGAATCAACAGAGCACAAGGTGAAAAATCTTTGCGCTCGAGTGCAAAACGTAACTTTTCATCCCCCCTAAGCGAGGAAATAACTAAATTAAAAAAAATACAATCTCACCACGTCCATGCATTCACAATATGACGTGACAATCAAAATGTCCAACATACACAAATATCGACTAAGAAGTACCTAAATGGGACCAAATAAATGTCGGATTGGGACCAAATTAAAATGAGACCACTTTAAAAGCGATAGTAATTTTGTTGCCTGCAGAAGTCAGTAGAAGATACAGATAACTATCATATAGAACGCTCACTTATCTATTGAAAATATTTAATGCCAAGTAGGTACGTACTTAGGTACCTATAGTTGAATACCTTTTTACGAATTTGAAACTCTTTTCGAGGTAGTGGGATGAAAACAATGTTTATCACACTTGTTCTAAAAAATGTCCAACCGTTATTTGTCTGTGGATCAACTTCATCTGAGCATTTTAAATAAATGCATCTCTGTCTTTTTGTAGAATGCTCCTGTTTCTTTGCGAATGGTCACTTAGCATTACAAGTTTTCATTTTATTAATAGACGCATCCTTTTCTAGAACAGAAAGCAACTTAGCGATCGTCACATAATTTTTATTTATCGTACGGTTATATACACACCATTCTTTGACAAATTGTTCATTTTTAAACCAATATGTATTCATATAATGCATAAATGGTTTTAACTTTAGCATCTCATTGCATTCTGACTGGATATAATTCCATCCCTCATACATACAATCCATAGGTAATAATGGAAGTGCTGTACACAAACCTACTATGCGACGATACATTTTGGCTTTCAAACCTAGACATTTTGCTTTTCGCCACAGGGAATTAATGTAATGATAATAGCACCGTACAATTTTAATAGTTGGAAACACCTTTCTTAACGCATTTGTTGCTGCTGTCTCAAAATCGCAATGGAAAACTTTTGGATTCCACTCTGGACATTGTGTTTTTAATAATTCAAAAAGTACAATATAAGACTGTTCAGTTTTATCACTCATATCAGCGGTACTATATTTGTTGTTTCTGACGTACTTTTAAAGTTACCGTGTAAGGTATATAATTGAGAGAATGGAACGGGTGTGCTTCGAAAAGTACCATCCCCATAATACTCGTCCATATTTTCCAATAGCTGCTTAAAATATTCTGTATGAAAAACCATAACTCTCCGTCCATCACTGTAGTAATCTGCCTTTAAAAATGACATAAATTTTGCCGGGATTTCTACGTCCTGGATATTATTGTAGATCAATTTTTTTACTTTAAATTCTTGTTTTCTTTTAGCATATATGGATGTTTTTGAACTCTCATACGAAATTTTTGTAACTTTGTCAAGTCCCATATCATACAATGGTGCCATGACTTCCTTGAAGATAACAGGGATTGGTTCTGTTGTAATTGCTGCTCTTGCTTTTACATCATCAAGAGCTAATGCTACCATATTTCTAGCCTCATCCGGCAAACATTCAGCAGCGTGCTCTATAATCTTTTCTATATTTTCACCCTAAAATAATTACAATACAGATTTTACATACATATTATTAGTCAAAATTCTACATTAAGTAATAACCATGTTAGTCTTGAAATATTCTTCAGGAAAGGTTAAAAAGTTATAAAAAATGTGAAAAAAATCTAGAAGAAAGAATCCGAAGACAGCGCCATCTCTTATCACAATCCTGGTGTTCCTCTCGAGAGTCCACCGAAATATCCATAAAGGCAAAATCAAATTAGTTTTACACTCACATGAACTGTAATCGCACCAGGGCATTTATCCTTCTTTTTACGGCTGCAAATCCAACGAGTTCTGGTATTTTTATAAACCGTGTGTTTATAAAACTGGTAACCATTGTAGATCAAAACTTTACCTCTTTCTTTTCAAGAAACGCTGGTTTTGGTCCATTTTAGTAAAAAATTACAAATAGAATAGTGTGAATATTGAATTACTTACAAATAGATTACAGTAATCTAGAAAGCAAATACAATATTAGAGTAATCTATTAGATCAAATGTCAATCAATGTCAATTATTACGCTTTGTACATGGCCAGTATCTTAACAGTGGAATAACAATACCTACTTACTAAATAAATACTAACAGCTCCACCTATTTCGAACAATGGAGACACGAGTCCGTCAAAATCCTGTTGGACCCACATGGAGACATAAGTACCGTCAAAATCCTGTTGGACCCACTCACCCAAATAGTGAGGACAAAAGGACTAGAAAATCCTGTTGGGCCCATCAATGGAACTTTCCAATGAAACCATCAGTCCACAATCCTTTTGTTGGCTTGTTCTCATTTTCAAACACCCATTCACAAGATCGCTGTTTTTTTTCGGGTTCAAAACAATAAATCCACGTTTCGTCTCCTGTGACACTGTCATAAACAGCATTAGAATGTCCGTGGTCGTACTTCAGTAGCATCTGTGAGCACCATTTCACGCGAGCCCGCTTCTGCTCCGCTGTCAGTTCATGAGAGATCCAACGACAACAAAGTTTTCAAACTTTCAATTCTTCGTGTAAAATTTTCTGGATTAGACTCATACCAATCCCCAATAGTCCTCGAATTGTCTCATAGTTAATCCGCGGGTTTTCTTCGATTTAACCGCTTAACAGTAGCCACATTATTTTCGTTGACGGCAGTTGAAGGCCGCCCTTCACGAAATTCGTCATGTAAAGAAACTCTACCTCTTTCAAATTCAGCAAACCATAGTCGCCTCACGGTGCTCAAACAAGGTGCTTCTCTCCCAAAAGCATTTTGAAGACGAGCGGCACAGCCTTGCGAAGAGAGAGAACTTTTAAAATCATAAAAAATCATCGCTCTAAAATCTTTTCGACTTATTTCCATTTTCGTTGCATACGTAGAATTTTGATGTCTGATAAAAAACAATTGACAAATGATTTCCCGCCAATTGTTTTATTTTTATTACTAAGAAGGTTGCAACGTTTAAAAAAATATAACATTCAAAATTCAAATAGTTCCGATTAGCTAGAAGTGCAAAGCTTTTAGTGTGCCCCTTGTAGTATGATCAAAATAATGAAAGCAAGCTTTTTTTTTGTTTTTTTTTGTGGACTTTTTCACACTACGTCATCTAACCTAAACTAAGCTATAAGCTTGCGTTATGGGATCTAAACGAATGATAAACATACTTATTATAAATAGAGAATACCCAAACTCTGAAACAAACTTTTGTAGATAAGACAAGTAATTTGATTCGACCCTGAATCTAATCTGCGACAGCAGGCGCCACCGAGGCAGTCTTTTCAGAATAACTGTTCAATGAGGTGAAAATAAAATAAAATAAAATAAAATAACGTTTATTATCTTTGAAATTTATAGAAAATTATTTAGATTCGTCAAAAGTTGGTGTGACTCTACCGAGGGTTCCAAAATGCAACGAGACTGAGAAGAGCCCTCAAGAAACTCAGTTCGGCTTTTTTCCAAAATATTTCATCTTAAATCTAATACAGACTTATTTAGAAAGGAGCAATTCGTGTTACAACCAGGCAGCCTTGTCATCTAAGAAATCATTAATACTATGATAAGCTTTATGGCACAATTTACGTTTTATTAGTTTTTTAAATTTATTAACAGATAAATTTGCTATTTCGGTTGGCAATGTATTGTACATTCGAATAAAGTTCCCCGCAAAAGAATTACTCACTTTATGAAGCCTAAATTTAGGAACAGCCAGTTTATCCTTATTTCTTAAATTTAGATTATGATTATCACTATTTTTCACAAATTTACTTTTGTTCTTGTGGGTATACAATAAAATTTCATAAATATACTGTGAATACACTGTAAGGATGTTAATATGCTTAAACTTATCTCT
This sequence comes from Nudaria mundana, assembly GCA_963556515.1. Taxonomy (NCBI): domain Eukaryota; kingdom Metazoa; phylum Arthropoda; class Insecta; order Lepidoptera; family Erebidae; genus Nudaria; species Nudaria mundana. The sequence continues at coordinate 11,472,769 of OY748293.1, forward strand.
TAATGACTCCCGAGACCCCATCCCATAGATAGTCCGGACAGCCCTCTTCTGCAACACAAAGATGCATTCAATATCGGCAGCGTTACCCCACAGTAGTATGCCATATGTCATGATACTGTGGAAGTAGCTGAAGTAGACAAGACGCGCCGTTTTAATGTCTGTAAGTTGTCGGATCTTTTTGACAGCATAGGCTGCTGAACTAAGCCTGGCCGAAATTTTCCCGATATGAGGCCCCCATTGCAATTTGGAGTCTAACATTATGCCCAGAAAGACAGTGTCATCGACCAATTCTATTATATCATCCCTAACCTTAACACTGGTTTTAACAAGTCTTACATTAGGTAAGGTGAATCTTACATATTTAGTTTTATTTTCATTTAATAATAAATTATTAGCACAAAACCAGTGGACTATCCTAGAGAGGGCAATGTTTACATCGTCAAGTTCGCGCTGTCCACGTTTAACTTTAAATATTAAAGAAGTGTCATCAGCAAACAAAACTACCTCGTGGTCGTCTCTTATGAGGTGAGGGAGATCATTAATATATACTAGAAAAAGAAAAGGTCTCAAAATTGAACCCTGCGGTACCCCCATTGCTACAGGAGAACCAGGTGACTGTTTACCATTGATCACTACTTTCTGGACCCTATCACTTAAGTAAGAATTGACGAAATTCAAGGCCGTCCCCCGGATTCCGTAATGATCAAGTTTCTTAATTAAAGTCTGGTGCTGAACGCAATCGAAGGCCTTAGATAAGTCACAGAATACACCATAAGCATCATATGACTCATCCCAGGCCCTGTATATACACTCTAATAATTTAATTCCGGCATCAGTGGTGGACCAACCACGAGTGAAACCGAATTGTTTTGTATGTAATAGTTTAAGTATGTAATTTTTTCAAAAATTATACTAAATGTAGGTAGTACAGAAATGGGACGGAAACTGGACGGATCCGAAGTACTACCCGATTTAAACAGGGGAATTAATTTACTAAATTTCATTAAATCAGGGAACACACCACTATCAACACAATTATTAAATATTATTACTAGTTCAGGAGCAACCATTTCAACAAAAGAATTTACTAAATACACAGAGATGCCCCAGAGGTCAGCTGTTTTCTTGATATTTAAAGATTTAAAAGTTTTTAAGATGGTGTTTATGTTAACTTTACTGAATTTAAATATAACGTTACAACAAGGAACGTTTGCTTTTAACAAAGATTCTGCAATGGGGGTTGAAGAGCCTAGGGTTTTTGTCAAATCTACAGGAATTCGGGAGAAAAAAATTCCATATTCGTTAGCGACCTCGAAGTCTGATGTTGTTATTTTACCATTTATATTAAGTTTAAAATTATTATCATTTAATTTTTGTTGACCTCTTTCCGCGTTTATAATTTTCCAAGTAGATTTAACTTTGTCTGCACTATTGAGAATTTTATCACTTATATATTTTGATTTAGCTGCTAAACAATCTGCTTTAAACTTTTTTGAATAAGTTTTAACATAATCTAGAAATTCAACTGATCTATTAAGCTGTCTTTCTGAGTATAGTTCATAAAGTTTTTGTCTACTTTTGTGTATACCCTCAGTGGCCCATTCACTGAAAGTAGGATTATCACTAATCATGACCTCCTTAGACTTGAATATGGAGTTGAACTCGTTGTAAAAAGAATCAAAAAATAATTTATACATTACATTTGGATCTAAGCCAGTGTCTAAGAATGGAATTTTATTGCAAAGTCCAACCCTCATACGTTCCAAGCGGTCACCAGTTATTGGTCTACATAATATTTTACGTTTTATAACTTTTTCTTTAGTGATTTTAAAAGATGCTATTTGCCCACAATGGTCTGAATCTAACTTTTTTATAATACTTTTACTGATATTTTAGCACCAAAATTATAGTATTAATCCAAAGGCATCATCTACCAGTTAAACTGGGGTAGTAAGTACGGGCGTCGATAAGAAGTTTTCATTCGCTTTAAGTAAAGTGGGATAAGATTTTTACATAACTTCGAATTTATTTTCCAATGGCCGGGATAAGAATTTTTACATAACTTCGAATTTAACAAGCAAATGCCAATGGCTTTTTGACAATTCACGTATGTGCGCAGAACAGTGTCATTTGGCTAACACTGAACTGGAGTACTGAGACGTGGGTCTGAATAAATATATCATTGTAGTATTATGATATGAATTGAGCCTTGTATGTAAGAATATTGTGAAGAAACCTAACAATAGCTTCTTGCTACAACGAGTTGTAGGTACCGCGGTTGTTGGTCATGATCGGAAGCCCATCAATCATTTATGGATATTGTGATTGATGGATTTATTCTATGAGTTTAAGTAGCCTTCTCAAAGTCCTTAAATACTACAACGTGAAAAAACTATTCTTGACTTGTCGTCGTATGATGTGAATATGTTCTTTCCGGGTAAAACTTCTACTACGTAATTTATTTAATGTTGAAAACCTGTTATTTTAATTGTGTTTATCTTACTTTTTAAACTTTTATATAATTAGAGAACTTGACGCTTGTCTAACTAAGTTAAAATTCAACGTATATATAGAATTAAGTTAAGCTTTTGATTACAAAAACGTAAATTTTTTGAATAAGCATTAGTAAAATATTTCAGAATATATAGCGACCTCTACCTTACGAGATAAGACATAGATGTTATTTGACAAAGTTATTTAAATTACAATGTAGTATATATGTTGAAAAATAGTATCTAATAATATTATGCTGACAATTTTTTGTTATTTACAATAATAACAAAAAGGATAGTCTCAGACCGTAGGTATTCGGACGCCTATAAGTAAAACTGAACTGAACTTGCCAACCTTTTTCAACCTGGATACCGATCTTATTAAGCTGTGACTAGGCATAACTTAGTATGTATTTAGGTCAAGCATCTTCGCACGCACCACACTGTCGTTTTAAAAAGGAGGAAATATATTTTTCATTTCTCATAATCGGAAAGTAGTCTTTGTATGATTTGTGTAGAATGTAGCGGGTGGAAAACGCAAGGGCAGGCAATTACTGTTGTTTAATTTCCTTGTATTCAAAATGAAAAGTAGTGTGTCAAACTCCGGTAAAAGGAATCGATTCCTACTCGCACTCGTCTAAATACTTTATAAGGGATTTGATTCCTTTTCACGCTTGTATTACGATCTATGTACTAATGTTGTCCTTCGTAATCTAACATATATTTATTTATATTATTAAATTTACTAAATTTTATGTCATTCAATTTAATTGATTCTAGAAAGCCATTAGTTCAAGCAATTACAAACCTGAGTATGAACTCATGGGGTATGTACACAATTGATACAAGAGTAGAAATCCACGACGATGACGTCAGTTTTCCCTATGAAGAGTTCGTGTGTGTATTAACCTTACCTCTAGCCAACTACACAGTCAACAGAACCACAATATACTATCCCGGTAAGAAAGTAACAATATGTAAGAATATAACGTGAATATTCACTGATACCGTTCCGTTCATGAAAATAGCAGTTTCATTATTCATCATTAACTTTCATCACTTTTGGAAACGCTAAAGTACGGGATGAATTTGTTTGCACAATGAGTGACACCACGGTTCTGTATGAGTTTTATTCCACGGGAAATGAGAGTGGGAGGTAGAAAAAAACAGGTCGTAGGAGTACTCCAAATTAGAAGGAAAAATCTCTCGCTTTTCTAATTTTGTATTAATGACGCGTTGGGTTAGCTATACACTCAAAATCTACTTCTCCGCACAATCTATTACCGAAACAGAATCAACTACAAATCGCGAAAGTCTATTTCATCCACATAATTTTGTAATGTGAATAATATTACGTTAAATTTCCTATGAAACATTCTGAATGCAATGATATTAATTACAAGCTTGTGATTAAGTATTGCTTTACATTTAGTTAGTCAAAAGGTGATAGAGTGACGATTATACTCAAAGCGGATTAGTACTTGCAACATTTATTTAACAACTTTACTTATTTACTGAAAACGAACGTAGTAAATTTACCTACTTTCAAAATTCAAGAGTGAATTGGGTCAGATTAACTTGCGACTGCAGTTTATGATTATATTATACTCGTATGTGGCGTAATACTTCATAATATCGATCATAAAAGTTTATGAGCACTACATGTACTGAAACATTCATAAAAATGCAAATGTAGCTCTGTCTTTATAGCTTTCGTGAAAAATTAGCAGAAATGGGTACGAATTAAAGAGAAAGGAACATATGCTACTTTTCCAACTGAGCAGTGTATTTCTGTAACCAATTGAAAAATTGTAAAGAGGTTCAAACGTGCTACATCATTGTGGTAGCCTAATGTTGCATATTTCCAAAAAAAAATCTGATTTTAGGTTTAATGCCGACGGCACACATAGCTGCTATAGAGGTGGAGAGGCCACAAGAACATCAAGCTAATGGTAAGTATTATATTCCGTTTCACATATTTTTTTGCTTTTAATTAAGTTCTATAAGTAAAATTTTCGAGAAAGTTCGAGTTTCGGATGATCCCTGAGCTCTTCGAAGTCGAAAAAAGTAATATGTACTTACGGAGAGCTACAGCCTGAACAGTTTGATCGATTTGCTCAAATTTAGCACGAACGTGTATTTTAATAGTAGGACAGCTGACGAGAAAGCTCACGTTTTTCACACATTTTTCTACGTACGTTTTTCTCTAAATTTTCATCAACTGTAATTAAATCCCCATCATCAGCATTAGCAGCGTAAACATGAAAGTTAAAAATTTTGAAATATATCTTTTTATATGCACTTGTACAAGTGAACGTAAAATTTTTACATGCAATTTTACAAGTGAACGTGTGTACCTAATCGTCACATGACGGTTCACGGTCAATTAATTTAATATATTTTTGTAACTTAATCGTAGTTGTTTGAAGTTGCACATGGAACACGGTTGACACATGGAAGTTAATCAGGCCATCGACGTAGGTCACACTATATATTTTGCGTAACTTAAAAAAACAACATGTTAAAACCAAAGTATTATGTTTATTAATTTTCAAAATACTCTCCTTTACATTTTAAACATTTGTTCATGCGATCGAACCATTTTTTCAAACAGGAGGACCACAGATCTGAAGTTATGTTTTCTACGTGCTGATTGAACGCTATCACTGCCTCTTCGGAGTTGGTAAAAGTGAAACCTCTCATCAAATCTTTGATTTTGGGGAAAATACAGAAATCACAGGGTGCTAGGTCGGGGCTATGCGCAGGATGGGTGACGAGTTGTACTTTTTGGAAGTTAAAAATTACTTTGTTTTGTTGGCCGTGTGTGAAGAAGCGTTGTCATGATGTAGGAGAACGCGGCTTTTGGGTTGTCTTTCGCGAACTTTTTCTAACACCCTGGGTAAACAAATGGTAGAATACCACTCGGCATTAACACTCTTTTGATCTTCAAGTGGAATTGTACAGATGAGAAAAAAATCGCAATCATTTTTTTACCAACGTTTCTCGCCTGCCTCACTTTTGTTGGCTTGTTCTCATTTTCAAACACCCATTCCCAAGATTGCTGTTTTTTTCGGGTTCAAAACAATAAATCCACGTTTCCTCTTCTGTGACAATGTCATAAACAGCATTACAATGTACGTGGTCGTACTTCAGTAGCATCTGTGAGCACCATTCCACGCGAGCCCGCTTCTGCTCCGCTGTCAGTTCATGAGGGATCCAACGACAACAAAGTTTCCGAACTTTCAATTCTTCGTGTGAAATTTTCTGGATTTGACTCATACCAATCCCCAATAGTCCTAGAATTGTCTCATAGGTAATCCGCGGGTTTTCTTCAATTAACCGCTTAACAGTAGCCACATTATTTTCGTTGACGGCAGTTGAAGGCCGCCCTACACGAAATTCGTCATGTAAAGAAACTCGACCTGTCTCAAATTCAGCAAACCATCGCCTCACGGTGCACAAACAAGGTGCTTCTCTCCCAAAAGCATTTTGACGACGAGCGGCACAGTCTTGCGGAGAGAGAGAACATTTAAAATCATAAAAAATCATCGCTCTAAAATCTTTTCGAACTTAATTCCATTTTCGTTGCATACGTAGAACTTTGATGTGTGATAAAAAGCAATTGACAAATGATTTCTCGCCAATTGTTTTTTTTATTACTAAGAAGGTTGCAACGTTTAAAAAAATATAACATTCGAATTTCAAATAGTTCCGATTAGCCAGAAGTGCAAAACTTTTAGTGTGCCCGATGTATAAGTATTGGTAGATTTACTGGTTCTCAACGCTCTGTGGCATTACCAGTGCAGTGAGTTCTCGGTGATTGAGCCATAGTTTGTCTGGCAAATTTACAAACAAAAAATTGATTTTGTTACTAAAATTTAGTGTTTAGTATATTCACTGTAATATAAAAATAAACATCCTGGTAAAATTCCACAAAAAAAGTTTTACCTTTGCTATACGATAAACACGATTTTTTGCGATTTTGGTACGGAACCCTTTGTGCGCGAGTCATACTCGCACTTGGCTGGTTTTTATTTAAACTGCTCTTTTTAACAAGAGATATTTCGGCAATAACATACCAATAATGAACTATAATTTGTTTTCTCTGCCAACGTAACTACTTTTGTTTAATTTTCAGATGGTCCTGCTCGATCTTGCTCCGCATCGCTTGTTTTATTAATTGGTTTTAAATATATTTTTTAACGTATTATAATAAAGAATTGTAACTGTACATATGTCACATTCATAAAAAATAAAGTGTGCTTAAGCAACTCTATATTTTGCTTTCTTTTCATATTGAATAATTATGATTAGCCTTAGGCCTGGTCGATATAAGATTTTAGGGTTTCAGGGATACGGAAAGACGACAAGCCACTAACTGGTTATTACTCAATGATTAATCATATCAATGTACTGATCAATCGCACCTGTAGATCCGGAACATTAGGTCTATTTGTCCGTCTATTACCAGACTCTGCGAGGAGGTGAACATTACTTCAGCTCTGTAGTGTAAAGCTTAATTATACCTATTATACTTACTACTGCCTTACTGATATAATTTGTAGCATACTGACGGACTTTCACACTCATTTTCAAACAAGATTGAATATTTTTTTAAATAAAATAAGTTGTATCAAAAGTGCTTCTTGCTAAATTGTTCTATTTGAAACGACACAACTCAGAAGCTAATGTTCTATTCAGCTCTCCACAATCTCCTTTACTTTATACCTTTAAAAACTTTGTTTTCCACTTTTTATAGCACAAACAGCACTTACAGTAATGTGTGACTCCGCGGTCGTAAGTGCTAAGTTGCTTCTGTATCTCTGACGATAAGTTCCTAATTGTACTTCACTGTACGCGGAATGGGGTAACGCGGGCAATGGCGGGCGAACACGTACCATGCGTACGTGTCCTGAAATACGCTTTAAATGGTTTAAATGATAATACTTACACAGGAAAATTCTACGAGCCTAACATATCGATTGCTGGCTTTATAAATTTTAATTAGGTAAGTTTCTAATGTTATATAAACTGAACTAAGACAAGTATGCGTAATCAATGTTTGCGTGGGTACCTATAGTCATCATCAGTTAATTATTATGATCATCGATGGATACTTAAACATGTCTAGATTTTTTTGAATTTCTTGTCGTTCAGAATTTGATAGTCCGAGACGCCCAAGACTTTAATTGGCTGTGCCATAGAGGCTGGCACATAAGATTTTGTTGCCTTTCATCAACATTTCATCGCAAGGCAAGGGTTTCAATATTTTTTCAAAATTACAATATAGCTGGTACTTTTTATTAAATTCATTCGGGCATTTTGGACATAACCCATTATAAAGGTGACGTTTATAATGCTTTATAAGGCTTGCACCTTTATAAGGCTTGCTCCCTATTACGTGGGACTAAAAATAATGGCAAATTTTGGGTGTGTAATGCACCTCTGCCTACCCCTTCGGGGATATAGGCGTGATATGTGTGTGTGTCAGAATTGCATTTGCTCCCAACGTTATCATTCTAGAGTCGCCGTCACCACGAAAAACCATGTACTATTAGAGTATCATGCTCGTAGTAGATGCATCAGTACTTAATTTATATGCAGTTGGCAAGCTAGTATAAAACTTCTATTCAAATATTCTCTTTTTAGTTTTGGTATATTTCACGAAGACTAAATTAATTAAATTAACACGGGCGACTGCTTTAACTAGTTTTAAAAGGCTTCTTATTAAATCAAAGCTCTCTCCTCAGAAGTTGAGGTACATACATTTTTAATTAATGCCACCTACCGACGCGATTAACTTCAGTAATTTCGAACCGTTTATTTGTAAGTATATTAATGGCTTTGCAATAAGCATATAAATAATCTACTACTTAATAATATTAATTATAAACATGAAATTTAGAATGTAAATTATTAATTAATTATTATTAATCCTTCACGATGAAAGCTACAGAACGGATTTTATGGAAACTATATACCTACCTACCTCAGAATAACATAGGTTAACGCCAGTTAAGCCAAGTGAGCGGGCAACACATTACTTAGTATTGGCTTTCCCTATAATATGTCCACTTTTAATATTATAATCAAGAACATAATTTAACTGTAACTAAACTTTTCTTGTAACGAATTGCCACTCGACTGCAGTAGTCCTTTTAGTTTATACCAAAGAGGCGTGGCCATATGTATGTATGTATGATACATACATATGGTCACGCCTCTTTCCCATGCAGGCAGAGACTATAAAATTCCACTTGCTACGATCCTGGCATACTAGTTTCGCTTCTTCTACTTTCATAAGTATCTTCATGAACGCTCTCCGGTTCTGGGTACTCTTGACCTGGCCTTTGGTCAAAACATCTCCGATTTGGTCGAAGTACGTTAGCCTAGGTCGACCCTTACCTGCCTGTCCATTCACGCCCGTTCTATGTATCTGTTTCGTCAGTCTTCTTTCATCCATCCCTTCTATGTGCCCGAACCATCTAAGCATCCCTTTTTTTATCTTACTCACTACTTACATATTCTGATACACCGCAAAGTTCTCGTATCACGCTGTTCCTCACTTTCTCAACCAAAGTCACCCCAGTCATACTTCTCAAACTTCTCATTTGCACTACATTTATTTTACTTTCATGCTTCTTCTGCCAAACCCAACATTCACTTCCATACATAAGTATAGGGACCAGCACTCCACTATGAACATCCAGCCTAGCCCTCCGAGAGATCTTCTGACTGTTCATAAAGTTATGCAGAGCCCCATTCACTTGATTTCAATTCAATGTCGTCGTCACATCTTCCATCCCTTGTAAACTTGGACCCTTGTATTCCCAAAACTTGTTACAATGTATCTTTATTAATTTAGTTTTGACCTTTATAAGTTTTGTTGTTGATTACTTGCTATAGTCTCAGTTTCTGACAAGTAATATTTATAGCTATCGCCTAAAATAAAAAAGAAGTATTTAAAGAGCAACTAAACAAGTCCCATTCTTTTAAAAAGTTGTATCTTCTTATAAAATACTTAATCTATTATTTTGTGAGTGAATAGATAAAGCGAGTGTCACCGTTAGTCAGTAGTTCGCACGACTAACCAGGTTGAATCTGGCTAACCGATGCCTCTCAGGCTTTTGAGCAAGATCAGAATAGTCAACGAATGATTTGGCAGAATATTTAGATCACGTGATAAAATCTTAAAAAAATATTTAAGTATAATAAGAATTACAATATACATAATTATATACTAAAAATATTTACATTACAAAATTTCGTTTAAAATGCAGGCTGATGTTCGCAGAATGCTGGCTGTGTTGCCACGTTGGATGGCGATACTTATTCTTTGGGCCCGAAAATAGTCAGCCTTCTGGTCCTAAGAAGCATCGATTAGGCGTGATCACGTGATGAAATGAACACGTAGATATTTGAAATTTCCAGCGATATCATGAATAACAGCGATCAACTGAAGTCCACACTGCCATAATCAAGGGGTAGAGGTATCTTACTCGCCTATTATAATATTAGTTATTTTAAAAGAAAAAAACATTATCTACTATAATATAATAATACCTATATCTAATTGTATGCCGTTCCATAGGACCAATAACGACGGTCTGTCGTATTCCGACGGACTGTCGTGTCAAATAACTACAAGTAGGTTATTTATTGTTACTGGCGACATGTGGTACCTACATACCAGATTTAAGCGCCTCTGTCTACCATTAAAATTTGTGTGGTGACTCTGTGTCATGTGTATAAATAAATATGTTAAAACTTTTCTACACAACGGTACATATCTAATCTAAAACTATAAAGAGCTTGTGATATGTGATCTATAATAATTGATAAAAGATACTTGTGTGTACATTTGCGTACTAAAATATCCAAACTCAGAAACAAACACTTGCAGACCTTAGAGATATTTGACCCGACCCGAGGATCAAACCCGGAACCTCTGGGGTTGAGTGTACCTAATTATGTACTAACAAGCAGATATTCTAATATTAAACTGCCAACACAACATGTTACAAAGGAAATGATATCCGTCTGTACTTACCTCGTATATCTTACAAAACTGTTGTACTTAGAAACTTGATTAATAGAGAGTAAGATGGATTCCTTGATATTAAAACGTATTGAACAGTTTGAACATAATACGTTTCGTAATACTTTCTTACATAAAGGTCATTGAAGCAGACGATTTCGATCAAAAGCCTGTAATCTGTTTGATCTTAATGGAAATTCGAGTACCTACCTATGTTTGCAAGGATACTTCTTTTTTAATCAGTAACCGAATACATGATGAACAAACTCACTTGTACACTATTCGTTATAGCATTTGTATCTTTGATAATGCGAAACCGGTCAGGTTAAATAAATGGAATAAATCAGTGGAATAGTGTACAAGAGTGTTTGTTCTTCATGTAGGTAAGAATTACTATAGGTTCCACCAAGTGCCGACAATCGAAAGTATAAACTTTATTTAGTAACCAATGAATCTGCTTATATCTTCTTTTTCTTTTAAATAAAATGAATTGCCGTTCGTTTGTCTGCCTAAAACTCGAGAACGGCTGGACCGATTTTCCCAATCTTGGTCCCAAAATATTCGAAGTTCAGGGAAGGTTTAAAAGGCGGTACGAAGTTTGCCGGGATAGCTAGTACCTAAATAAAAAAAGGAATCGTCGTTCGTTTGTCTCGCTAAAAGTCGGGAACGGCTAAACCGATTTGGCTAATTTAGATCTTGAAAATTCGTGGAGGCTCAGGGAATTTTTGACGCGTACAAAGTTTGCCAGGACAGCTAGTATGTTATAACAACATAACTACGTAAAGATTTTGATTATTTTGGTATTTATCTGATATTATAATAGGTTGAAACCGAGATTTTTATGGCCTGGTTTACCCTCTTCTGCCAGTTGGCACCTACTGAACGGATGTGTGGGTGTGAGTTCAGGCATGAGTTAATTAGATGTTGAATAGACGATTATGAACCATATTGGGTTATCTAAAGAAATTCATTAAAAATAACATCAACTATGCCGAAATCTTGTTCAACTTATAGGTTCACAACTATTTTCATTACTAAATAACGTTACGCTATGTATTTAAAACACACGTCGTCATATTGGTGAGGTAAGTAAATCAGAAACAAGATTTCTACTAAGTTACTTAGTAAAAATACTGCAGTTACTGTGAAGCATCTTTATAGATATAGATAATCTTATTAATAATGTAGAGTTCCTTTGCCAGTAAATATTCTCTCTGTAATTTGAAGTAATTTTAACTACACAGGGCCTTGCTGAGGTCTGAGAGCTGTGGTTTCAAACTCCTTGCTGAATTCCATTTGTTTGCTTATATTATCGTCCACAGATCATTTAAGGATTCGAATACGAATCTTTTTGAAAAAACAGCAACCCTTAAAACACACAAAATTAAAAACGAGATTTATTATTCCAAAAATGTAAAATATACAGTAAGAAAAATTCAATTAGTTGAAATATCAGGGCCGCTATTGCAAAAAAACATTACATCAGAGAGCAAATTTAAGAAAATATTTCTTACTCTCTAGATTAATTCAGCAATACTGTCATAAAATTTCGTTACTGGTTTTCATATTGAGGAAATACCAATTGTTCGAACTAAAATAGTAACTACCTACATAATAAGTAACTTCTTGAAAAAGTAATTTCAGAAAATTAGTACTTATTTCGGTGATAATTATATATCGGAAGGAGGGGAATAACGGGGACTCGAGGCACGACGGGGCCCCTTACATATACAAGCAACTGGGCAAATTAGACGCGTTTTGTCGATTGAAGTAGGTGGCCATGTTACATCGCTATTCAGTCCGGCAGTGACCCAGCATCTATCTGCGTGCGTTTTCTTCATAATACGAGTACATACATAAAACTTTTATCGACGATATATTTTCATCTAATTTTAAGTGTTAACGAAAAAAAAGCAAGTATTTAGATTACTTCTATCGTATTTTATTGTCATATTGCAGCAATATTTCTTAGTGAGTTGATATTAACTAAATTAGTCCAACTTTTTTATTCATTTTTATAACCAGAGACAGACATGGGAATGCTCTGACCACTGAGCTACGATGTCATCGCTCAGTGGTCAGAGCCTTCCCTCTGTAAGAGAAAGGCCGTTCGTTCGAGTCCTGCCGATGACATCAGTTTTTGTGATCTGTTTATAATTTCTATCTTAATATTTTATACATACACATCTGCTAATTCTGTAACGCAAAATTGTCACTTACTCTGCGTACCCCATACTGCGCCTACTCTGGGGCACGATGGGGTTTTTATAAGGGTTTGGTAAAATGAATACCAAAAAAATATTGGATTAGCTACTTCACTAAATTATAGTTTACTAAGTACCCAAAGGCTTATTTATGATTACTTTTATTAATAAATACATTTTGATTATTATTATTTTGTTAATTTAATTAATGTCCCCGTTATGCCTCCCCTTCGCCTACCTAAAGACTCAACGTAAAATCCTTCCTACTAATATTATAAACGCGAAAGTTTGTGAGTATGTATGTATGTATGTATGTATGTATGGATGGATGGATGTTTGTTACTCTTTCACGTAAAAACTACTGAATGGATTTTAATGAAACTTTACAATAATATAGCTTATACATCAGAATAACACATAGGCTACAATTTATAAAGATATTGTGTGAATTGTTCAAAATATGACGATAAGTGTCAAGTAAGTAGGAAGCGAACGATGACAAACCGAGTGCGCGATACTTCGGGAACGGGAAAAACATCAAATTACCACGCGGACGATGTCGCGGGCAACCACTAGTATTTAATAAGATTTCAATTTACTGGTACTGTACTACCTACCTACTACATATATCTGTGCATGTTCTGTCAGCGTTATCTTTAGCTTTGTACATTTAAGACTAACTCAACTCAATGAATTGAAAATCTCGGTATTAAGACTGAAGATCTTCTCCATTAAAACATTACAATCTGATCTGGATTTTGAAGGGTTCTATTACAGTTTCCGATATAATTCTCGGTACTCCAAAGTATTGTAAAATGGCGTTACTTTAAGGAGTAACTTAAACTAACTTCTAAAGAAAATAGCAATAATAAGTAGCAAGAAATGTAACAGAAACTTAACACACTTAAGTGTAAGTAACTATGTTAACGAAGAACAGACACATATTACAGGCCTATGTAATGAGGAAAATTGCCACACGGAACCACATAGAATGAGGATGATACCTACTACTAAAATAAATTGTTCGAATGAAATTATTCGATAAAATATGCTATTACTTCGAATGCCTCGATTGCTTCGGAAGCCTCGAATATATCCCAACGACGCGGGATTTTCATTCCGACCAAACCCCCGAAGAGGCCACACAGGTGGCCAAAGTCCGCCGGGTGCCACTGGAAATACCTTCTGGGGTCACCAGAGACGCCCGCAGCAATGAACATGGGAGCGGCCGCGGTCTCGCGGAATTTAAAGAACGAACCTGAAAAAATTCATGATGGTAGTCCATGTATTGCACTTTGAAGGAAAACTATAGCGGATTAGATAGCTTTGTTAGTTAAGGAGTTATAGAGGCTATAATGGGTGACTACGGAACCTTATTCTATACGTGACCCGACACGCACTTGGCCGGGTTT